>JALIRH010000018.1:3165000-3735544 GCA_023055505.1 Callipepla californica brunnescens | reverse complement strand
ACAGTACGGGTAGAAACATTACCTTCTCTGGTGAAAAAATTAAACTGTAGTTGCTACTTGTATAGAGGCAGCTGTGATGACAAACCTCTGTTTTGGTCTTGAGGAAAACTTGATGAAGGAATACCTGTGGGACAAACAAAACATTAAATTTCTAAATAGCGCTGCTTCTGCAATTCAGGTTTTATTGTCTTGTCCAGTTTGTATGTGCCTTGTGTGCTCCTCATTAGTGAAAACTGTACAGAAAAAGACTGCGGGGAAGAAAAAAAATCTGCCATATTTCAGAGGCTTAAAAAAGCATTTTTTTTTTCTCTAAACTGTCCTGAGATGCACTAAAGGAGACAGGAAAGCAATGATTCTGAGCTACCTTGATCTCGGTACTTCAGGCCACTTCCCTGTGGCCTGTGTACACTTCATATGGCTTTTTTAATAACGCTCATTGCTGAGAATTTGGGAGAGCAGACCTACTTTCTCTTGAACATAACAAGAAAATTAATAAATGTGGGAAAACATTATCTAAATAGCAGTTGTTATTTTATTTTACAGTATTTATTTTTTTCATACATTTCAGTTTTTTTTTTCTAAATTATTGATTATTGATTTCCACCATTCAATTTCCATGAGCTGGGAAATTAGTTACACATCTGTAATACTCACAGGGGTGATACAGAAAACCATGTGATTCTGCCTTGAAATTAGTACTCATCAATATGAACTAGACAGTAGACAATAGAAAACAGAATACTCTTCTAAGTGAGCCACTGTTTACATTGCAGTAAAGGTAAAGGTATTGTTAAAGGTATCTTTTTGGATATTAATATATTAAACACAAGTCAGTATTGAAGTCATCAAATCAACTCTACAGAGGTAAAGAAAAGTAGCAGTCAAAGCAAGCACAAAACCACTAAGCCAGTAGCTAAGTCCATGTATTTCTATGAGTGTTTTAAGAATATAGCTCAACAAACTGTGAGCCAGGTATGATATTAAAACATACTTAATCCCTTAGATATTTTAAATATATATATATTTAGGACATGAATATGTGGAAAGCAATACAGGTACAAGTACATTAACTTCATTTGATAATGAAAGTGTTTTGAAAAAAAGAAATGTCTGGTGTATATGTAGCTATTAAGAACACATTGAAGGCATTCAGTTTTGACATACATGGAAAAGACACACAGGTGAAAAAAGCCATGCTTGTAAAGACATATATGAAATCCTAAAATTGATTGATAGCGATAAGATGCATTGTTTCACTCAGTTGTAAGGTATATGAAAATTGTAACAAAAATTGTTTGATTTTTTCACACTATATTGAAAGATGACCAACACTTTTTTTGTACTTGCAATGAAAAATTGACCTACTTTTTAAGCCTACTCTGTGTTATAGACACGTATATTGAAGGAATTCAACTGTAACCCTTTGTAATTATGAATAATGTCTGTGCATAATATCTGGTCTGCTTACAGAACTTAAAAAATCAATTAATTTCTTATTAGTTGCACTGTAATGATTAAACCTTTTTGACAGAAAACAGAATAAACTGCTGAACTGAGCTTTGTGAGGTAAATGCAACCCAAGCTATTAATTTTACTCTTTTCTGTCTCCAATTTAATTATATTTGATCCTATAATCCATTCACCAAGCTGGAAATAGAGGAGGTTTATTTAATCTTACCTGATAGTTAATCAGGATAATGTAGTGTAAAGCTGGGTAATGACATAAAATGCACCAAAGAATTTTATATGCTTTTTATTGGTATGTATATCTATAGAATGCATCACAAGAATTCTAATTTCATGATCTGAAAATATATCAGGCTTGTATGAAAGTATAACAAAAGTTATACATACATACAATGCTTGGTTTGAAAAGCCCAAATTCTTGCCTGACAGCCTCTTCCAGGAACTTAAAATACCCAGATAAAAAACTGTTTAGATTTACTGCCTTGTTCAGGTTTTCTCATATAAAGCTATCATAAATGTCTGAAAAACAGATGCTCATGTGACCAGGTGGGGAATACAAAGAAGACCAGGTGCAAAGGTAAACATTTTCATTACAGTTAACATTTTTGTGGATCAGAATCTCAGTTCTCCAGTGGTAAAAAGAACTGGTCAGAACTGTACATTGAATTTTATCTATGGACTCACAGCTATGTTTAGTCATAGCTGCATTAATTACCCATTTACAGTATTTCTTCCTTCAGTATTATTTTTTCTAATGGAAAAGCTTTTCTGGTTATGACCTATCATCACAGTCACCGTTTACTGATTTGCTTTGCTGCGGAAGCTCGCTACTTCACTGAGCTCTTCGTATTCTTTCAGACTTCACAGATTATTGATGTTGTTTTGGAATGTTTCAATGCATAATATTGCATTTGCCCATTGAGTTTGTATTCATTTTTCTACTCTGTATGTCCTAAAATCAAAAGTCTGCCAGTGTGATACCCTGATCCTTCCCTGTATTGACTGTAATTTTCAGCTTTGTGCCAACAATGCTATGAGTAGGCAAGAATAGTTCCATTTGTGATCCTCAAAGTATGCGTGTATCCTTTTTTAAATAGGATATTTCTTTCTTTTTTTTTTTTTTTTTTGTCAGACCATTACCCAGAATATGTTTCCTTTAGAAATTTCCATATTTTCTATCTTTATCAAGAACTTTCTACAAAAGATCTTCAAATGCTTCACTGAAAACCCTCACAGTGAATATCTATCACATTTCCTTTGCTTGTGAAAATACTTTTCTCATAAACCCTACCTTTTCCCTTTCAATTTTTGTTAAAATGCAATTATAATTGCCTGACTTCAGAACGTATCCAGTGCAGAAATTCTGCCTCTTTACAGAACAGGCAAAAACTGAGGAAACATCTTAGTTTTGATGTAATTATGACAAAGAACAGTGTATCTTTTATGATTTTAGGAACTTTTGAAATCCTTATGTTTCCATATTCATTTACCATACTATATAATACTAAAATTCCATTCAGTGTATAGTTCCAAATAGAGACTGCCAACTGTGTCTGAATTAGCCCTTCTCATATGATATGATCAAGGTTGAATCAAGGACTTGACATACATTGTTTGTTTTCACTGTGTGTTTTTTGGACAGCATAGTGAAGAAATGGCTTCAAAACAGCTTGAGAATGCATTTAGTTTAGACTTTAAAAGTCATTCCAATCAAGTCACTGTCAGTTTGGTAATATTTCTCTGGTTGCCTTTTGCCATTTCATTTTGCATTTTTTTTGGACATTTATGTGATGACATTATCTAGTTCATTGTTATATGGACAGTATTTAACTAAACAATTCGAAAATTTGCACTGGGACAATTTTCTTAATTTAGACATTTGTAGGTAGGTAGATATATAGTTCAGTGGTCTTCTTTTGGGCTTAGAGATAAAGCTATACCTAAGTGCTTTTCTGGCACTGGATCTCAGTGTGTCGGACTTCCAGAATGATTAACAACACTTACTCAGATAATTAAAATCTTTTTTTGATGCATATTCTTCATTTCCCCCAAATTACAAAAGTTTGTATTTGATATGCGTTTTCAACACTTGGATTTTGTATGTCCTGTGTGCTTTATTTTATATTGAAATTTGTTCTAGTTGGTGCTGGAGTTTGGAATATTCTATATTTATTTCAAAAAGACCTGCAGAACCTATCTAAAGAAGGTATCTGAGAGTTATTCTATTTTATAGACAACATTTTCATCCTTACAGTTTGGTATTCAGGATGGACACAGTATGATAAAATGAAGGGGAGGATGCATTACCAGCTGGGTGGTCATAGTGTTTAAAAAATCTAGAGTCCGCCTATGAATCTTAGAAAAGACACTTTATCAGTTCACTTAAGTACATATATTATAGTTAAAAAGATTACTTTTCAACAATTTGTATTCTTTACAAGTGATTTATTGTTCTTTCATGACTTGTTCACATGTTTTTACAGCTATGTAGAAATCCAGATTGCAGTACAATTTGACCATAAAATATGCCCTCAAACTCCAACTAACAAACTAGTTTTCCTATTCCATTATGCCTCTACCAATAACTTCAAGAAATTGCCATTAAAAACATATTTTTCACTCTGGGAAAGTGTGCTTTGAGAAGCTGCTGAAGACTTGAAGCATGGTTTTTAATACTAGATGTTTCTGCAGGTAGTATATTTGTTTATTTGCTTATATTTTGCATGTTCAAAGCATAGCACATACAGAGAAGTAAAATGATGTACTCTCATGCAGTGGAAATCTTGAGAAAGGTACACAAAAACTGATATCTATGTTTTTTCAAAGTTTTCTTTTACAGTTTTCTTTGCCTCTTTTCCTGTAATAAAAGCTTCAGAAGAAACCATGACGGTGTTTGTTCTGTTTTAGCTTTAAAAATTTCTTTTAATAATTCAACTTAATTGAAAAAAGATTGCTTTCCATATCTGTAAGTGAAAAAACTGAACCTAATTTATTTTCTATATTTTAATTGAAATTTCTTAAAGTTTGACGTTAGTCAAATGAATCCCAGTACCAGATAAAATACACTGCTTTTTGAAGAGTAGATATATCATGCAGGTGTTATTTAATTTAATTAGATGAGCAAAGAAAATGTTGGCCCCCATTTAATGAAATCTCTGGCATCCACTCCTGAGTATCTTAGCAAGACAATTTACTTTAAATGGGACAATATTCACAATAAAACAAATTACAACAGAAATGAATCATATCCACCTTTCTAGCTTTATGGAAAAGTATGCAAAGCAAAAGGCTGATAGGGATTTGGTTTGGTTTCAATTAACATTGCAAAGCCTGAAAACAATTCAGTTAATTTCAATTCAATTTACTGAAAAAATACCCTTACCTACTCTGATGGTATTCATGTGAGCAAATAAAGACATTTAGCAAAGATCCAACAAACTGATTTCTGCAAACATGCTTATTGCTCTCTATTGACTAAAAAAAAGCCAAAGATGTCTACTGCTGATATAGCCTTCCCCACTATGGACATCTCAAACCATGCAAAATAAATTCCACATTTAATATCTGCAGTGTAAAATTCACAACACTGAATTGAAGATATGCTTAAGGTCTTGAAAAACATGGCTGTTTTAAATACAGACATGGTATTGTACATTTCAGAAGTTAAAATAAGTTTCACTGAACCAGATTCAGATTATTAACTGTTCATAAATTCACCAGGAAATAGATGCAAAAGAATAGCTTGTTTGCAAGGGCGGAGTTTCAGAGAGGTAATGAGGACAAACTAACTCATATGCTCATCTGGTTTTTTTTAACTAAAAAGACGAGGAGAGATTTTCTAAAATACTTTGAAGTCTACAGGACTTGTCAATAAATGCCCCTTATAATACACAAAGTGCTGTAAGAATACTTATTCTTTTTTTTTCTTTTGAAAATTCTTTAGTGCCATTTATAGATGACTCTACATTAGACTAGAACACCTATTGTTTCTTAAAATGAAGGTCTATGAAAATATAAATCTTAATTTATTACATATTTTTCATCCTCTATTAAATCATAGCAATCCTTTCAGATCATAGAAATCCATTCAGATCTTTTTATATTGACTCAATTTCTTGTTCTGCACAGAAAAAGAAGGTATATGCAAGGCTGAATGTTTTCCCATTGACTTATATCATCATTGCCTGTACATTTTGTACCACACTGGTTAGTTCCAAGTGAGTGTAGGCATATATTTATAATGTCTCTTGGTCAGATGACATTTTAATTGCATTTGGGAAATGTAGACTCACTTTTTTTTTTAATTAGGAATTTGCATGTATAATATCAGTTTTAAATTCTATATTCTATGAATATTCCCACTAATAAACATTCAGTAACTTATTAAAGTAAAATGAACAAAACCATACTATTTATTTTGTTGGATTAATTCATGCTAATCCAACTGGCAGAATTATGTATGAATGTATGTTTGCTTTACACAAACACAGAAAAATATATTGACCAAATATTTTGATCAAATATTGCTTTCTGAGATGAAACATATTGGTATTTCTAATGTTCCCTAAACCCCTTATATTTAATTTTTGCTCTGAAGGACCAGATGGTGTGGTTTCTATTTAACTATTTTATACAAGTGTTCATTTCTATCCAACAATGGAATCAGAAAATCTGACAATTTGATTTGCTGGGGCTTTTAGTAAGATTGCTTGAGCTTGTTTGTCCATGTAGTGGAAGCAGCTCTCGTCTTTTCTTTTGTCACGTCTATATTTTGTGCTGTGGCTGTAGATCTCATTAAAGTTATTTTAAATTATTTATTTAACTAGGTTATTCTGACTACACATATTTAGATTTCAGCACTGCGATGAAACTTGTAATTTATATCTCGGAACAAGTAGAGTTAACTAGCATTTTTGTCGCATGCATATTGAAATGAGCTTAGTTTCCTTGTCAGTGCATTCTATACAGTTATATTTTGCTATCAAAGATTATTTTTAATCTCCTTATATTTTCTTGCCGAGTTCAAACAGCTAAATTAATATGAATGAGTAACTCATGCGCTTTTTCCTCTTGAGCAAGTTTTACTACATAATTTTACCAGTGATAAAGTACTATAATTTGAGATATTCCAACCACTGGTCTAGATTTAGAACATATATGAGAGAGGAAAAAATGAATATTAATTCACAAGTTTTTCAAGAAGTATTTATGAAGACAGCTTTTCATAATTGGTTCAGAACAGGTTGCAAACTACTTTCTTTAAACCAAAACCCAAAACATGTAAAATTATGAAACCAATGTCTTTCTGTAGATCCACCAGACCAAATATCTTAACCTTTCATATGAATATAATCACAGTTATTACTTATGGAATAGAAGAGGAGGTCTCCTTCTTCAATAAGGTCAACCCTTATTTGCAGTAACTTTATAAATTCTTTAAATATGAAAAGTCCAGAGAAAAGCACTGAAGTAGTACTAGCTTTAAGGCTTTCTACTGGACAGCTCCAATGGATCAGGATCAGCTGTTTTAAATTCTTTGTCCTGATTATTTACAAAATAATTCACATTCATGTTCTTGCCAAAAGAGCAAAGGCTGATAGCAGTTTTCCATGAAGTCTGGTAAATATATTTCATTCATTGGAATTTATTTTTGTCTTAAAAAAAATTATTTTTGTCTTCATTCATTTATTTTTGTCTTAAAACTCAAATATTTTGTTGTATAGTTGATTAAAGATGTAATAACAAGGAACTCTGGTAAAAATCAAGTATCCTTTTGAACAGATTTGTAGTTTAGATTTTCCATGTGTTCTCTCTGTCAAATTTCCATAAGCTGTTGCAATTTTAATGAAGTAAAGTCCCCTAAATTTTAGCTGATTTGCATGATGATTCAGTATAAACATCCATTGCACTGTAAAGAAAAAAGAATAATTACATTAATGTTGCATCAAGTCTATTCTCATACCACAAAATGATTCACATAAAATCTATGTCTTCTTCAAATCAAATCCATTATTTGTAAGAAGACATGAAAATGTGAACAAGATTCTGATATTCCTGAGCTAACTATGCTAGGACCCTTTTAAGTAAAATAAATATTTTCATTTAGATTCCTTGCTAAGATAAATTCCATGCTGACATAATGTTCAGGATGGATAATGAGACCCTATACTTGCTAACGAAATTGAAAGACAATAAATATTTTGGAGAGTTGCTACAAGATCAATTCCATGAAAATTATCTTAAGGATTATATTTGGTATTAAAAGCAAAGACCTGAAATACAATTCAGACCTTCGCAGTAGGAATTTAGCAAGGCATTAGGTGACCTTCATAACCTATATACAAATCTTTGTCTTACAGATGTGTGTCAGATTATTTTTTTCAGGCCTGCGTACTGATCACAGTATTCCTTGATAGAGTCTTGATCTTGTTGGTAGTAAAAAAAAAAAAAAAAATGTTCGTTTCATTTGGTAATTTTCTGGAATGGAAAAAGCAGCTGTGTGATTTGAAGTACCCTTTTTTTACCTTAATAAAAACTATTTTTTTCATTTATTTGTTTGTTATCTCTAAAGGAAAGTTACTTATCTAGAGACATTGTGTTTCCTTTCTACTATTTCCTGAAGAAGTTTTGCTCTTGTAGTGTATCAGCATATATGTATAGTGTGGATTTTAATCCAGCATTGTTATGCAGCAATACTTTTAATAAGGAGAGCATAAGCACAACTCCAGTTATTTCAAATCAGCATATCTGTCTCCTCTTACCCCTTCACAAATATAGTGATGCAGAAAATGTAGAACTGAATAAAATGCTAGTGGGAAAAGTAAATTTAATTAACTATCTCTGAAAAACATGATATGAGGTGAATTATAACTCGAATTTCAAATCATATACCTGGCCTTAGCATTTCTTTCACAGCAGTGGGTATTAAATAATTTGGAGTGTGAAACTAAAGTATTTTTTTTTCTTGCTTTGATTTACAGCACACAGTGTATACTTTATTTAATTTTTACTCCAGATTTAAAGCCATAGCAAAGGCTCTATAAAATTTCTTCATCCTTGTCACTAATAGAAGGCAATTTCACACTTTTTTGACTCTCTAAAGGATGTAATACTTGGAAGTGTTAATTGACTGAATCATCAGTAAGAGGGAGAGAAGAAAGGGAACATGAAATGTAATTCTGTTAATGATTTTGACTCGGAAGTGTGGAAGTGGGCAGTACGTAACATACGTCTAGTGGGAACAAAACTTAAGCTCCTTTACATTTCAGTAAACTTATAGTCTCAAGTGGACTACTTTCACTGAGCAATAAATATAGTAGTATTCTGTTGAAGATGGCATCTGCACCACGGAAGAGTGTTGGGCTTGACACTGACCTTAATTTGTTGATAAGGTAAACTTTCTTCTTCTATCTTAAATCCTGGTTAAGGAAAGCCGTATGGCGCCATGAATACTGAATGGAATTTTTCTGTTCAGATGTCAGGAAACTTCTATGGTTACTTTGTAAGAATCTCAGAACTTTTGCTGGGTTTGCCAAAAATTTGTGTCTTCCATCTTTGATCCCAATGCTGTGGGAAGCTGAAGGCACTCTGTTTTAGGCAATGTGGATTAGTGGCCATTTTTTTTCTTCTGCTTCTTATCCTTTCTGCCTTCCTTGTTTCAGTTGCATTTTTGGCAGCTGTATCTTCAGCTGCTCCTATCATCGAACAGAATCATAGAATTGCAGGTGTTGGAAGGGGCCTCAAGATTTCATCAGGCCCAAGCTCTCTGCTAAATAGGTTGCACAGGAAGGTTTCCAGACAGGGCTTGAATATCTTCATAGAAGGAGACTCTGGACAACCTGTTCCAGTGTTCCATCACCCTTACTGTAATGAAGTTCTTTCACATGTTTGTATAGAGCTTTCTATGTTCAAGTTTTAGGCTATTACTTCTTGTCCTATTGCTATGCACCACTGAGAAGAGCCTGCCCTCATCTGTTTGCCTCTCATCTCCCTTTAGATATTTATTTACACAAAATTTATACTTATATTTAATTCACTATACTTTATTACCCAGAACTTTATGTGGGATCTTAGAGTGAAATGAGAAAAATTGAATTTTTTTGCGAGATGGGACTAAAATACCCAAATCATTTACAGAATATCAGACTCCCAAAATGGCCAAGATAGGAATTCAACCCTGGAGAACACATAGTTCGACAGGAAGGAATTTCCAACTTGGTATCAAGTAGGATCATCAAGTCCATTTCAGACTTTTGCTTTTATCTATGGGTGAAGACCAAAGGCAAAGAAACATTCAGTATCTTGCCCTGTTCTGTGTCTAGAGTCAATTTGCTTATCTGTTTTAATAAAATCAGTGAAGGTTATGCAGGTTTGGGATGTTCTAACACGCTATAAGGTTCAGGATCTCTGAGGTTTGACTAGCCTCAGAGACATTTCTAAACCACTCAGATCATCTTCAAAATGAATATTTAAATCTTTTTTTTTTTTAACTATTATCCATAGACCAAGGTATGTGAATCAAGGAGTTCTCCCTTCATATGTCCCTGAGGTGCAGTAATAAAGGCACAAGCCAAAAACTGCTGTAGAAATGTGGTGAAGGTGACCTATGATATGACAGATCACCTTACTATCTGTTCTTTACAAATAGCAGGCAGAATCACCTCTGCTTCTGTATGGTGTTGTAGTAGGTGTAGTAAGCCCAATGGTGAGAGCACTTGTCAATGGGATTCTCTAGATCACTGTGGTTGTAAACCATTTTTTCTCACTATAACATTGAGACTTTCTAGGAGCAACGAACTGTGGAATGTATACATTTGCATTGGTCAAATTGTACCTGGAATTCTTCTTTTGAACTATTCTTATTTTTTATCTTCTATTATATCATACAGTGATGAACTATTTCTTTGTAAAGTGAGATTAGGAGGTGCAGTACCGAATATATATTGATCAGTTTGTACTTATCACTAGGGTATGCGCATGTTATACCTCCATATATCCCTCTGGAGATCTTGTCACAGTGCTGCTGATCACAAAGTTTTACAAGTGAGATTTTCAAAGGAAATCAGCGTTTGCAGAACACATGCATGATCAAAATCAATGCAGAAATTTGAAATTAGACCTCTACACAATAGTTTCAGAAATCTTCACCTTTATGCCATGGTATAACTGATTAGGATATGATTTCCATGTTTTCTTTGCGAAGATATCAAAAATAAATAAATGCATCTACATACATACATGGAGAAAATATCAATGTAACAAATAGCTTTCTTTCATGACCATTTCCCTACTCTATTCAAGATCTGGTAAAAAATGTAAACTGCTTCAGTTCAAGGTAGGACGTTAATCTGGTATAGTGCTTTGGTTCTGGACCCCGACATTTTTCTGCATAGTGTACTGCAGCCCTAATAATGCACAGTTTTAAGGAATGCAGTTTTGATTGTTGAATATAGAAACATGGCTTCAGTAAAAAAAAACTAAACATGTTAATCATAAATGAGCTGTAACAAGACATCTGAATAACTGCATTGCATGGCTCTGAGAGCCATTTTCCGAAGCTGAATTGATGAGTGACATTTAGTTTACATAGTGGGTAATAAAAAAAGGATAAAACAATTTTGAAACATAGTTGCTCATAAAGAAGGTAAATAGTATCATATAAATCTGTTAACAAGCATTTTCGTGATAATATAAGCACTCTTAAGAGCAGTTAATAATCAGATATTCCCATTTAATGATGTTACAATTTAACGGTGTTTCACTGTTAGATCCCTGAAATTATTTATCTGTATAATGTTACCAACCATAATCACTCCTATGCTAACAATTCATACTTGAAGTTCTCATTGATGATAAGAAAAAGGCATGCATAAAATAACTGTATAATCAAAATTTACAGTAATGTGAATTTACAGAGTGGGGGTGACTATTTTTGTGTTAAAGATTATTTGAGTGATGGTGTACAGCTTCATGGTAGCTTTCTGCAGATTTCTAATATTTAATTACAACAATTAATTTGAAACTAATATTATAGCATCAGAATTATCTGAGAATAATATCAAAGAAAAGGGATTTATATAATAGTTATGTAATAACTATTATTATTTGCAGTTATATAATAACTGCAAAACTGACCAGTGAAAAAAGTGAACCAAAAGCCAATGCATGTAATTGTTAATCATGTGTCGAGTAACTTTTATTGAGATAATGACTAAGATGAATAAAACATTTAATGATTTTTTTTTTTGATATTATGTAAAGATTTCATGCAACTGGAAAAATATTCCTGAATATCTTAATTCTGTGAGCAAAATGTCCTCTAATTAAGGCTTTGGATAGATGTCCTCTTTTGCATACTACTGTGACACTGGAAGATAAACAGGCAGTGCTATAGTGCTCCTTGTCTTGATGTACTGTCATCTCAATTGTTTTGACAATGTGTTCTGCAACTCTTTCAGTAAAACTACGCTAGATTAGCTTAAATATTTTGAACAGTGATATTTGTTAGTAAGTTATCCTTGAGGAAAAGAGAAGCAACCAGTGTGTGGCTCTGAAGAGCCACATAAAGGGAATGGACCAGGGGTAAGTTGGGGAGTCCCTGAGAAGGAGTTATCTTTTCTCCTATCATCACTGCTGAGTCCAGAAATATACATTTATCTACAGTCCAGATGTTCAGTATGACCTTAGAGATGCAGGAGAGGGTGCCTCCTCCTTGTACAGTGTTACCCTACCTTGGAAAACTCTAGTAGAGTGATGCTTTCCTCACCACTTATACCCGGTGTACAGAATGGTAAATAAAAGGATATTCAAGGATTGGAAAAGAGAGAGTGCAGCAAAATTGTGCCAGTATTATAAACGAGTCTAACTTACATGAAGGTCAGGTAGTTTTCATCTGGGCCTATTTCTCTCTCCTTACTCCCTTTTGGTGTCTTTCTAAGACAATCAGTGTTGAAGATCAGATTTCTATTATAAAAACCTGTAGCATTTTTGTGCTAAGGGAATTATCCCTTGTCCCACAAATTTCTGTGACTGCATAATAAGAACAGTCTTGCTTAAGGTGCTGTATTATCTACTGTCATTAATGGCTGTCATTCTACTGAGTTTAGAGTATCCTCTTGGAGTCACATTCCTTTGAAAATTAAGATCTTTTGTGAAACCTTCTATCTTTTATATCACTATGGAGTGCTTTTAGGGCAACTACATTAAGTAATTCATGGTATATCAAGAGCTGTTAAATGCATGGTGTGAGAGAACTTAGAAACATGTGGAGGTATATTTAATAGAGAGGAAGGTTAATTCAGCTGAGTGAGAGGCATAATGAACATTTAGTGGCATTTATCAGCAACACTAAAATTCCTAAGTTGTTTGCAGTAACTTAACAAAGTGATGTATAAATCTCCTTCACATGTGATAACATGACCTTCACAAGACTAGTTTGATATTTTAGAACCCTTGAGTCACAGAACTGTTCAGGACAAAAGGGATCTCATGAGGTCCTTCGTACAATGTTCTGCTCAGTCATGAAGTCAACCATGTTACTCAAGGTTTTCTCCATCCAGGTCTCAGAAACCACTGTAGATTACACTACATTTGTGGATGTAATTTCTACTATGTAATTACACTCCTGGGGAGACTTTTCTTCTATGTTCTTTCCTTATGTATCACTGATATAACCCTGTGCAGCAAAAGAAAAAAAAAATTTACTAACTATATAAAGATAATGAAATGAAGTTAACTAAGGTATCAGACAGCTGTCTTTCAAGTATTTCCAGTTTGAGTGGGAGAATTCTAAGTAAACAGAATTCAAAAAGAAAAAATACATGCCTACAACTTTGTGTGCCTGTGCCTGTGTGCAAATGATTCCCCACTTTCTAACACATCTAGAACTTTTGAACTTTCTTTTCCTTCAAGCACAAAATTTCACATGCTTTGGTTTTACCATCAATGCTGTTATTATTTCCTTATATTTAATTGCAAATGTTATCAAAGTTTTTCCTCATGTGTATTTAAAATATAAGAATATGTAAAAATCCATGTTTGTGTTTCTTCCTCCTGTGCCAGGAGTGTTTTGGACCACTGGAAACAAATTCTGGATTTACTGATATTTATGCCATGATTTCTGTTTATCACATGAATGTTTTTGTCTAGGTTCTACTTTTTTATTATGTCCATTTATTATCTTTTTCTTTTTTCTCCTTTATTCTTGTCTTTAAATTATGAGCTTTTTGGTGATGATAGGGATTTTCTCTTTACATGTCCATCCATTATGGAAAACCCTCTAGTTCATGATTGGGTTCTTTGATGGTAAAATAAGTAGTAAAGATCTGGAGATTTAATTGGACACCTTAGCATGCCAACAAACTTTTAAAACCCAAATGAAAAGTTTCAGAAATTTAATAATGAGAAAGTCAATGCATAAATTTTTTGGTTTTAGTATTTTGCAAGCAGAAATACTTGGTCACATTCCTAGTGTGAAACTCTACCTTACTTACAGTCAGACTTCCTTAAGATTATCTGAAGGATTTATTGGGAAATATTGTTTGGAAGAAGCAGAGGATGGCACTGTTGGACTATAATAATGAGGCAATATAACCTGCTAATTTTGAATTACATTACACAACCTTACAGAAATCATATATGTCTTACAGGATACACAATCAGGAAAAAGGTTTATGCTGTTTTTCTTTGATTTTCAGAATTTTGGATTAATTCTAGCAAAATGATTTTTTTTTTATTTAAATGAGATATGGTTGTAATGTGGAGTGATTATGTAAACGTATTAAAGAAAAACAAAAATGTTAAGGCAGGTATTCTGGAGAAAAAAATCGGTGTATAACTGATAAGGACTTTTCTGGCATTGTGTTGCTATCAATGAAAAAGCTGAGATACTGATTATTTGCAAAGATATTGGATATCCAATGTAGATATTATGACTTCCACAGGCTATTCCACAGATGCCTTCTCCCATAAAGGTGGAAATTTGAATAAGAGATGAATCTGGAAATAGGTAAAACCCTTTACAAAAAAATGGATGTTTCTCTTAAAGATATGTCACTATTTTGTACATGTTCAGGATGTGACTAGCCTGTTCCTCCAAATTTCCAGAGGAAAACCTTAAACTTATGTAGATAGTTAATAAAGTGAGAAGGGAGAAGCATATTCCAGGAAAGTTAATGAGTTTGAAATATTGTGCACTTAAGTAGTTCAGTTTTGTCAGGATGCCATCACTGTGAAAATCTGATTTTTTTGCTGGCCATGTATCATCCTTGTTCACTTTATGCTTTTCTCCATCTTCCTAGTTTACCTAGTTTCAGCTGAGATACTGTTAATTTTCTTCATTGTGGGTGGCATGGTGTCATGTTTTAGATTCAGTATGAGAATTGTATTATTAACAATTTAATATTTCAGTTGTTACTGAGCAGTGCTTACACCAAGTCAAGGACATTTCAGCTTTTCCTGCTGACCTGTAAGTGAGGGTGCTGGGGAAAAGTTGCACAAGTGGTTGGGAGGGGAAAGAACCAGGACAACTGACCCAAACTGGTCTAAGTGATATCCCATGTCATATGACTTCAAGCAGAATGATACTGCTGGGGAGTTAGCCAAAGCTGGGAAACCTTTGCTAGGGGATTGACTGGGCATTGGTCAGCAGGTGGTGAGCAATTGCTTTGTGCATCAACTATTTTGTATATATTTTTATTATTAGTGCTATTATTATTATCCCTTACTTTTGTGTCCTGTTAAACTGTCTTCATCTCACCTCACAGGTATTACCTTTTTTTCCACTTCCCTTCCTCAATCTCAGCTGTGGCAAGTGAATGAATAACTGTGTGTGTTTCCAAACTGACTACTAGTTTCAACCACAACACTTACAAAAATAAAACACAGTGACACTGTCAGGTTAAATAAATGAATATTCTAAAATGACTCCCGCAGAGGATTTACTCACTAGTTTGCAGCACTCAGAGATCAGAACCTTTTGTGCAAGTGGTTGGGCCAAATAGCCCTGTGAGATATTTGTTTGTCAGATTTACCCAAGCTGCCAAGTATATTGAGATAAGCTCAGAGCACGCGCTAGCCAGACAGAGGAGTTAAAAAATAATCATCTTTTTAAAAGAAATGACATTATAATAGAAGTACTTAAAAATTGGCACAATCACTTCAATTGGTTCAGCACTCAGAATCCAAAGTAAGTCCAACTGCTCTCATAAATTTACATAATTATAAAAGAAGTGAAATTCCATGTTTACCTGGGAGTTTAAAAAAGTCTACATATATTTTTCACTGTCTCAGCTCAATTTCACTGTAAAGAATAGTTGCTTTAGTTTTCATAAAAAATCATGTCGCAGAACTCTGAAAATATCCAGGTGTTCTGTAGGTCAACGTTGCATCATTATCTAAATCATTTTTTCTGTTGTAGCAAATGTTCACTTAATTGTTTCATTCATTCTTGAGAATAAAAGAAGTTTTTACATTCTGAATGTATTTTTTACAGTAGGCATCTCAGTCATTTCCACATTTATTATCTTCTTTTGAAAGATGAGTTGTATTTTGCCCTGCAAGTTATTCTGTCAACAAATTTGTCTTTTGTCTCTCCAAAGATAGGAAAATTGTTGTGATTTAAACTGAGTACTCTTGTATGTTTTATTTTTTTTTTCTGTGAATAACTCCTGTAAAAAGGATTTAATTTTGGGGAACCATCCTAAAATTCTCATTTGTATGAGAGCTTTAATGTTCAAAAATGATTTTATACTTGTTTACTTTTTTAATATCCATATGGTGTAATGAATGAAGGTATCTCAGGGATACCTTGTTACTAATTATTTGTACCAATTTTATATTAGTGATACCCTAATAACATTTCTGATTTTTCAATATTTTCACTTTTATGAAGTACTGATAACATAAGAAGTGACAAATCATCAAGAATTAAACGGAACAACAAACATAATCAACAAGAATCAAACAGGAACCATTGCATTATGGAATTGTAGAATAGCCCAGGTTGGATGGGATGCACAAGAATTACTGAATCCAACTCATGGCTCTCCACAGGACCACTCAAAATAAAATCCTATTTCTGAGAACAATGTTCAAATGCTTCTTAAACTCTGGCAGGATTTCTGCCACGACCACTGCTCTGGAGAGTCTATTCCAGGGCCTGACCACCTTCCAGTGAAGAACGTTTTCCTTATCTCCAAGGTGACTCTCCCCCGACACAGTTCCATGCCACTCCCTTGGATCCTAACATTCACCAGAAAGAAGAGTTTTGTCCCAGATCTTCAGTGGAAGCACTTGGAAGGCATTGCATCAATTTCTCCCCCACCTATGAAGCAGCCCAGAGTCTCCAGCTAACATCCAACTTCATTCAAAACATAAAATGCTTGAACAACTGAGCCTTGGGAAGACTCAGATTTTTTCCATCTTCAGTTTCCACTTACAGGCTTTCTAAAACTGTCATCTTTCCAGAAGATTCCTAGTAAATGAAAATCAACATACGCTAATTTTTGGCATTCTGAAAATTGTTGCTCAATATGAAATTGTAGTAGAAGGTAAGAGTTCAATAATGGATTAGACAAATACTTGGACAGTTTGTCCGCAAAAAGTTTAAAATTAAAACAGACTCCACAGGGATGTATACTTAGTAACCCCAATGCAGCAACTGCTGAAGTGAAGGGACTCCAGGAGCTTGCGAGGCTTGAGTGCATGGCTTTTCCTACCACTAATTAGTTTAGTTTAGAACTCCAGGATGTACTGGTTTTATCATTCCAAGAAGATTCAACATCCTGTCAAATAAACTTTTTCAAACAAAAAAACAACTAACTAAATTAGATTGTTTCTTTTTTTGGGGGGGAAACATTCAGTTTTTGTTGCTTTAAGTATTTAAAATGTGTCATGGAGTATTTGTCTCAATAAATAGTAGAACATCAGGACAACTTCCTGCAGTCACTTATTTAGTCCTAAAGCTTCTTGAATGGTTTGCACAATTATTTTGCCATTTTTAAAGTATATGAAGAAAATAATCTCCTTTACAGACTGCGTTAATTTCAGAAACATTAAAATCATTACATTTCTAGACTTTTAACTTAAATATCAGAATTGTTTTGTCAGAAATATAAAACCAGGTGTTCTTGAAATAACATCCAACAGTCAATACACTTCTTGACAACATCAAAAGAAACTTCTGATAACTATAATAGGCTAAAAGATTTGGAATCTTAATTTCTGGGGTTAATTGAGTTCATTCATATCTAACAATTTATTTTTAAAGTATAGAAGTTCAAGAATTCAATAACAGAATGAAATATGCAGGATGAAATCCCAATTTTACCTTAGTCAGTGATATGTTTAATTAGCTTCTGTGGGGTGCTCATAGAATCATAGAACCATAGAATTGCCTGGGTTGAAAAGGACCTCAAAGATAATTGAGTTTCAACCACCCTGCCATGGCCATGGCCAGGGTCACCAGCCACTAGACCAAGCTGCCCAGAGCCACATCCAGCCTTGTCTTGAATGCCTCCAGGGATGTGGCATCCACAACGTCTCTGGGCAACTTGTTCCAGTTTGTCTCCAACCTTTGACTGAAAAATGACCTAATATCTAACCTAAATCTCCCATCTTAGTTGAAAACCATTTCCCCTTGTCCTATCACTATCAGCCCATGTAAACAATCATTACCCCTCCTGTTTATATGTTCCCTTCAAGTATTGGAAGGCCACAATGAAGTCTCCCTAGATCCTTCTCTTCCCCAAGCTAAATAAGCCCAGTTCCTTCAACCTTTCCTAGTACAGGAGATGCTCCAGCCCTCCAATCATTTTAGTGACCCACCTCTGGACCTGTTCCAAGAGCTTTGCATCTTCCTTGTGCTGGGGGCCCCAGGCCTGGATGCAGTATTCCAGATGTGGCCTCACAAGAGCTTAGTAGAGGGGGACAGTCACCTACCTCTCCCTGCTGGCCTTTCTGTTGCTTTCTAAGCTTTTTGAAATAGTACAGAGAAATGCACAATGCATGCCCAGAAACATGAGTGAAGCTGAGCTTCCTACATACACACAGAGAACAGTGAGTTCATTTGTTCTTATGATTGAAGATACTCACAAATGCTACTAAAAAAAAATCAGCTGAGAATATTCTCAGCTTTTTTTTTTTTTCCTATCTGATTCTGCTCCAAGTACCTCAAGGTCACCTTGTACCTGCTCTTTTCATCTTTTTATTATAGCTTCTGTACTCTGACTATTGAAGATATGTACAGGCACTCACTTAGTACTCTGGGGTAATTGACCAGCATAAAAGGCCAACATGGTTTATTGGGCAGCAAATTCATTTTAGAGATAATTAAAGACTATTTTTTATCCCATACTATCATTTTTCTTGCTCAAATGCTTCATAGCAATAGAGTGGTCTAGGCACAGTTAATGATTTGCAATAGTTGTCACCAAAGAAGTATTTGCTTCAGTTAGTCCAGTATTAGACACTAGCACAGTAAGAGGTCGTGGTATATTAAAGAGTTCATATGAGAATACTAGCACCAAAAATCATGTGACAGGCAGCTCTGAATGTCTGCAGAGATTAATAATACTAAAACTTATTTAAGTTGCTATGTTTTCTCTATATTACCTGCGCCTTGGATAACTTTAATCCCTGTAAAATTCTTGTGCCCCTGATAGGTTCTCAGAAAACTCAGAGGACCTGAGGTCCTATCAGCAGTGAGGCATGAAGTGTGTGAAAGAAAATGAATACACTGAGAGAGTTTGATATGGAAAGCTATTGGAAACAGGAAAGCTTTAAGGTGATTTTCCTCTTAAGATTTGCACCTGCAAAGTCTGTATTGTTAACTGAGTTTTATTGAGTTACAGGGTTGTAACTTTTTTGTTGTTCTCAAATTCTGTTCTTTTTTTTTATTATTATTTTTATTTTGTTGTTTAAATAGCTAACTCGAAATTTATGCACAGGGAGTTTTGGTAAAAAATACTGTGTAAAACACTTCTTGAAACAGAACATTAGCGTTGATATACCCACCTCTCAAAGGGAGCAACATTGTCATAAGTTTTACAGAAAACTGAAAGATCACAGTAAGAGATCTGGAATTTTGATTGCTGTTTCTTTTCCTGTAAGTCTAGCAAATTTTTACTTTGATTTTGAAAATCCGTTCTTTATAAATTAGGCTATGTAGGTTTCTTCCTTTTTCATCAATATTTCTTCTCATTTATAAAAAAAGTCTTCAGCTTTATTAATTGCAGTAAAGTTTTGCATACCTATTTTCATAAAGCTCTTGGAATTATCATTAGAAAACCCCAACAAAATGTTTTGTTGCTGGTCAAATTCAACCCAAATCAAAGGAATATCCACCAAGGGTGATGTTATCATGGTTTTACTTACTTTATCTCCACTCACCAATCCATCATTCCTATCCTTTCTGTTTTAATTTTCTCTGTCTGCCTGTCTAAGAGTAGTTAAAGGCATTACTCATATTTAACTTAAGAAAAAAGGAAAAGGATTCCCATTTTCCTCCAAACTTGTTTTAATCTACTGACTTTCTTGACTTGAATGAACTTCTAATAAGATTTATTTTGAAACAGAGAGGAAGGTCTACGTGTACATACATAAATGTTATGTCTGACGGCACATTAGACCTTATGTCTTATTATAATAATGTAAGAGAGGTAAAAAGATTCTCCTGGCTGTTTGGTATTTCTTTTACCCTATTATTGCAAAAAAAAACAAATTTTTACTGAATAAAATCACCAATTTCCTTATATATGGCAATTTTCAGTTGATTTTTTTTATAGAAACTCTTTTTCCTACTTGTCTGTTGCATCTTTTCTTGTAACAGTGACAAGATAACTTACTGGTCAAACAAAAAGGTAATACTTGTGATTTGAAATGTTGATCACCAGAATTTTCAGTTCTTGAAGAGTTTTCACGGCAGCTTTAATAAAATACCTGGTTACAGCACTATTAAATCTGTATTTTGTTGGCAAGACTTTGCATTCTTTACCAAGGGCACTTCAGCTCATTTGTATGAAGATAAAGTAAGAAGGCAATTCTGCGCTCACCACTTTGCCTTTAATCTGCTGGCAAGAATGTGGTGTTTATAAATACAGAATTTCAGTTTAATGGCTGACTGTTCAGGATAGGTTTTGCAGCCATGGAAAAACAATGCATTTTCCACTGTATTGCATTCTGTCTCTACACCATTTACTTGAGGTACAAAGTGTACACCTGATTTTCCTTTTAAAGCCTGCCTTTGCAGACAAGAGCTGCCCAATTTTCTGTTATGGCTTTAATATATTATGTGCACATGGCTGAGTATCTTCAAACCTACCTGGCATTGAATAAAATGTTGAAGGTTGCAAGCTTTTTTCCCTCAAAAATGATAATTCCCTCTTGTAGAATGTATAAAATTTCCAGTCTTCTATGCAAATTTGTTTTATAATCTGAAATATTATTGGTTCAACAAATATTCAATTAGATTGTTCTCAATAAACCAGGCGTGTAACAAATCTCATAGAACAAATTTATTTGGACATAATTTATGGTCCTCACTAATTAAATATTATGGAACTCTTCTTAGCACAATAATTTGCTTAAATAAATTATATCATATTACTTATTTGACTTTTTCCTTTTTATTGTTAGTCTCACTCTGATCAACAGTGATAATTAACATTTACTTCTTACCACATTCATCTAAATATGATCTGATATTTATTAAAATGCATGTAAAAATATCTACACAGGTCAGGAGTTTCCTAACAGATCATAGAACACTTAGTAGTTTGACAGCTAAAAAATATGTTTTAGGAATTCAGATGTTGTATCATGGCTTTTTGTAATTAACATAGTTCAAGAGTTATACTCTGACATATTTAGACCTACATAGATATAAAGTAGGTAAAAATATATAGATAATTGGATATAAAATCGTACAAAATGGATATTTTGTCAAGTGTGTGACTGTATACTCACTGTATGTACTTGGAAATTATCAAACGTCATTTGTAGATAGACAAATGAAAAACAACATAGCTGTTTCTAGTGTCTTTCTCCAGTATTACTGGCTCATGATACAACAACATAGACAAATTCGTCCTTCAAGAGACTGAAGAATATGTGTTTGGCTGCAAATCCTGAAAAAAGACATGACTGTGGACAACTGGGAAGGTCTTTATGGTGACAGCTGTATAATAAACGATATTCAGTTCAAACTCCAAAGGGGCACAGATGTCAGAGAAAGGATGGAGACAGTGAATATCAGTCAACACTTGTTTTCTTACTGTAAAATCAGTCTGTCCTTTAGAATTCCCATGTTAAAATTAATGCTCAAGTCTTTGTGGGTTGCTGGTGACATGTGAAGCCCATCACAGATGTATTTATGTTGGGAAGGTTCCTGTGGAAATCTGCTTTTGTAGAAGTTCAGCAAGTGAAAGGGAGCCATATCTGTTGGTTCATCAGCTCGGCTGTCCACTGAGGATCAGATGAGACATGAACTGGCATGAGGCTCATGCAACAGAGGGAAGTTTGTATGCGGATAGCTAAAGCTGTTTCCCTTGTATGAGAACAGTGCTGCATCTGGTGGTGTGCATTACCTAGGTACTACTCAGTGCTGCTAACACATTCTGTATAGTCCACTACACATTCAGAAGTCTGCTTAACAAAGCAGAAATGAGATTTAAGCAGAAAATTCAACAGAAACAGGTGGACAGGAGGTGGGTAGTTTATATCTGAGATGTGAAGTACCATTTTTGAAATGTGGCTGGGTTGTGGCTTAGGTGTAATCTGTCACAAAATTCAGAAATACATCCTACAAGCAGTTATGATCGAGAATATACAGATAATAAAACAATGACTTCAAGAGAGTTAGGTGGTGAGGAGTTCATGGTGTATACTGATTTAGAAACTAAACATTATGCAAGCCAGAAGCTGGATGAATGCTTTAAAAGGATCACTAGTCAGCCAGAAGAAGCAGGTTTCCCAGAAAACAAAACAAAACAAATCAAAACAAAACAAAAACAAACAAACAAAAGAAGAACAGATGATTTCCTCGAAATCTTCAAACATAAATCTGTGCAGTGCATTTTGTAACCATTTGCTTAATAAAAAATTGCAGTAATGGAGAATTTGTCGTGACCCAAAATTTACCTTGCTTTAGTAATATTTGCTGTTGTGAGGAATCTCTGAATTTTCTTGTATGTTATGGCACGATTATAACCGGCAGAGAGATTAGGGAGGAAGAGGAGAAAATACTCGTGGGATTTTGGAGACACCTGTGGAACTGAGGCAAAGAAAAAATACCAAGGTTTTATAATGAAAGCCAAGGGCTATATATCTTAATGAAATGGAACATACTCTCTGCATCTCTGTACACTGAGAGAGAAGATAACTTTTCCCTGTGCTGGAATCCTGGCACGTCACTGCAACACACCATATAGGCTGTACTTCTGAATTCTGGCAGGGAAAGCAGTCATGATGTGATTCTGGCTCAGTACTGTGGATGAATTTGCAGTGCTTAAAGCTTGAATATGGGAAACACAGATAACAAGTCTGCCCCAGAACAACAAAGAAGAATGTGGATGGAAAACCATTGCCCTTCACCAGCGGTTTCTAATTTCTTGCCGCCTTTTGATACTGTGCCTAAAACCAACTCAGGTCAATGTATGCGGGATCCAACATGATCTCCATCAGTGCAACTAAGATTAGAATTAAGAATTTTTGTTTATATCTATATACTTGAGGACTGATGGCATTTCCTAGATAAAGCCCTCTTTAAATTTATCCATGACATGATTATGTCCCCATAATCACCATTTCTTAAGGAGCCTAATTAATTCTGTTGAGTTCTAGGTACAGTTTGTCTCATTCTGTTCACTGGTGGCAGTTTAGTCGATGGCTAAGCAAGGCTTCTTACTCAGGTATTGTAAATCAGCATACCACCATGACATTAATAGATCTTTGACAATTTACTTCAGATAGGAGCCTCTCCTGCTCTTTCTTCCCCAGATTTATGAGTATTATGAAGATGAGCTTTAGCCCTTGGGGCAAATGCATCATTTATGTATGCCAGGTCTCATGGATAGTGTGATTGCTGTGCTCTCCAAATCTTTGCAGACACTGTGTGATATATGTGATGACTAAGCAGTAGAAGTCAGTAGAAAGAGGAAAAGAGATGGCAAATAGAATTTACCTTCAGGTATTATTCTCTTATATTTGATTTCAGGGAGTGGGATTAAAACAAATTAATGTATTGTTTGTATTTTAATTCAATGTTAACCATGAATTTCATTCTTTTCTGCTAATATTTGTGTTGTTATATAACTACTTATGTCATTTTCATGGTCTCAACATGCTTTCCGCATAGTTTATTCTTGTGGTAACTAACTACCAAGAGCTGAGAAGCTAAAGGCAATTGCTGAGTCTACATTTCACACAGAACTGCTGACCTTGTTACATGAAACTTTTATAACGGTGAACTAGGGAAAAAATGAAATAAATAATAAATATAAAAGAAAAATAAAATAAAAAATGAATACTAAGAAAACTAGAGTCCTCTAAATGTACTTATATGTGGCTATAGTAAGTTCCAAAGATGTTTTCACCGAATAAATTCTGTATTGTTTCTAATAACAAATAAATACAAATTTCATTTAAAAGATATGTCCATTAATAGCATTTAATTATCTCCCCTTTCCTGAGCTGCGGCTTAAAAACAGAAAATCAGAACCTTGGAAGTAAAAATTAAGAACATGGGATTTGTGTCAAAATTTTTTCTTTCTCTCCTAAGTAGCTTTGGGTTACCTCCTCTTTACTATAGACATTGAGACTTATAACAGGTTTACTTCCCTGTTTGCACATCACGTGGGATGTCAGCTATGAGAGTAGCACATAAAATTTTGAATTGTGTTAACCAAGTTTCTATTAGGTTGCCGGCACAATTGCCTTCTCAGTTACTGCTGATGAGAAAGATTTCCCTTTTTGGAGGGGTTTGAATGTCTTGAGGACTTGTGGTTTGATACTGCCCCTGAGAGTGGTGACAAGCTGTGCCAGTGTACTTCTCTCTTAACATTCTTTAGCAAAAGATTAATGGTCATAGTGGGGATGGGATGGAGGGACAAGTATCCTAAATACCTGTCTAGGGTGGGTGCAAAGTGTAGTTAAAGCTGGCAAACATGAGTGATTATAAATAGCTGGTTATATCAAAGCAATACTATATGAAATGTCAAGAAATGATGTGAGAGGAGTTAGAAAGGTGTAGCTGAGCAGGACTTATGGGTGGCAAGCTCATGGGTGGCAAGCTCTCTGTTCTCAAGACCTGACACAACTCCACAGTGATCCAAAGATACCCATTGGTCACAGAGATACTTGAAAAAGACAACTTTAATATTATAGCATAAAATGTATTTGTCTTTCAACAGCATTTTTCGTCAGTAAAATCAGTCACTGTGGCGCTTTGCACTTTACCGCTGAATACAGAAAGGCAGCCCCTGTCTGGAGATTTGATAATACAAATAAGCATTCCAACAAAAGTGTAGGGGGAAGAGCTCTTCCTTTTTTGTAATCACCAGATTATATTGCTTGCTAATGACTTTAAATTCTATTTTGGGGTTTGGCAATGGAAAATGTCTTGCTTTGTTTCACTCAAGGCCCACCCTTCCTTATGAAAAGAATTCCTCCCAGAATGGCACTCAGATTGTTATATGTTAAGATGATGAACAGTAGATATCGGTGGTAACACCGTGGGAGGAAACAGAATTATGTTTTATTGATTATTAACAGCAAAGACACATGTGACTTTTAATGGCTTCAACACTATTGCTTACTCCTTTCTCCATGACTCCTATCTGATCCTCACTGCCATTAATTCCAATTCAAAACTGTGGTCAAGATGATTTGTAATTATATCAGTACAAATAAGCATATACATGTTCACTTTAGTTTAGTTTCCTATATGATAAGATATGATAATATATGATAAATAATTTGTGTTTCTATGTACCTCATTTTGAAAACCTGCCATTGATTTCAAGAAACTTTATAAGAGAAAAAGATTTTGAAAGACATTAAAAGACTATTACTTTAATGACAAAAGGTGATGAAATAGAAATTAAGGTCATTATTGTTCTGAATGAAGACTAACCTTAGCAGACACTAAGAATTAACACAAGAAATTAAGAAGCTGCTTTAATGAATGTTTGACAAAAGCTCCAGATACAGGTGACAGACATGCAGCAGATGTAACCAAAAGTGAGGCTGAGGCAGCTGTAAGAAATGAAGCTTTGCTTTAGTTCTCACAGAACTATTTGTCCTAACTTCAGAAATTCAGGATAATCAGGTGGTGAAAGTTCGTCTACATGCAGAACATGCTCACTTGTTAATCTTTGTTTTATTAACTTGACTATTTGCTGATGTGTCATTACTTCATTACTCCTTCTCTGAGTGCACTTATAGCCCCCAAATGTGCTCTCTAAAAAAAATAATAAAAAAAAAGCTTAATTGGAAAATTGAACAGTGGAATCAAGGCTTTTCTGAGCTCTCTTGTGCACAGAGAAAACATGTGAGAATGGCAAGGACACATTTAGTCTTTGTGCCTTACTGAGTCATAACAAAGTTGGCTGGCACAAGGGCAGCAGGACCATCCATCAAAGTTTCAGGGTATTATAGGCTTTAGGATCAGAATGAATCACAAACTCCTTACCTCTTTGTGTAGCCAGCCTAATTTAAGAAATAACATTATGGTTTATCCTTAGTGTAGGATGAAGTTAGTGAAACAGAAATCAAAATGTCAAAGGAGTTTTGGAAGATGCTGCAAACTCCTGAAGAACTACTTTTCAAAATACTTGAATAAGAGAATGTAATGGAAGGTACCTTGTGTGGATATAATAGTGATGAGTGCTGGTTCTTCTCATGCTGATTTTACATTCCCAACTTAGCTGTTCCTGAGAAAACCAGTTATAAGTACTGACTGACATTTCTGAAATTGAGGTATAGCATTATTAATCTTAGTCAAATAAACTAGTCAGAGATGCTGAAACACAAAAGCATTAAGAAGAGTCTTTCTCTTTTAGAGCAGAGCTGCTGTGATTGACCTTTCCCTGACCAGTCACAGAACTGGATAAGATTAAGTTAGAAGTGTAAAATTTAGCATGAATATAGTGGTCTTCACTGAGGGCTAAGTGGATGGCCTGGCCTAATCATACTGTAAATTAGCTTTGATTTGACCAAGTTAAAAGTATTTGAAAATATATCTTTTAAGGCAGAATTCTTTGTTTATATACCATGGTCTCTCTACTGTGTTCTATATACCAATAAATTATTGATTGCATTAATTTGTCTACTAATATAGATTTGCAGTAAATTGAGCAGCCTGTGTTGGATTTTCCTTCCTATTCCCAAAGTCACATTACTCTTCAGTTGAAATACTAGCTCTCATTTTTAAGCAACTTCCTTTTTCCTGGCCGACCCCAATCCACTATTAGCCCTTTTAAGGGGCTCATATCTTTGCTTAAGAGACACAGAATCTTCTGCCTGAAGCAGCAGAGAGACGTGGAGATATGGCTGCCCCACACGTACCTGGAGGTGGGATGGCTAATAGGTTCTGCCACTCATGCAGTCAAAGTATAGCGCAGAATGGGTCTTACTGCTCAGCACAGCTGGGAATACACATCAGTTATGCTCAGTGGTGAGACTAAGCAACAGAAGTGTTCCGGTCTTCATTTCTGAGGGAGTATAGATGTCTTTTCTTACTGCTGCTCTGTTGGAGGGACAGAACTCCTTGCTACCATTTGTCAAAAAAAACGTGCTTCATTTTGTCCCATTAGTGCGACTGATGGGATGAGGGAAGGTGATGAGAGCTTTGCCTCAAAGTGTAAACATAAACAGAAATTTTCCTTTAAGATCTTTGTGTAATCTTGTGAGAATTTCCCAGGTTTGATCCACATGGTTCAGAAAAGCAAGTACGATCTGTACAACAGTACAGCCAATTGGATATTTATTAAGATACGTATCTTGTATCATTTAGAAAGAGAATAATTTGGTATGGAAATCATGTAATGAAATTAAAATGCATTTTGTTTCTATAATAAATGTGAATCTTATTCAAAAGCCTGGAAGTTGTATGCAGAATCTTAAGGAGGGCATTTTCAGAAACTTTAAAGCAAAACATTTTAGTAAGGTAGATACATGCAGATTAGATAAATTAAAAACTTATCAGATAAATAAAATATATGTTTATCTATGTATTATAACTTATTCCTTTCTACTATAAAAATAGTTCTGCATCAAGTATGTTGTGAAAGCAGAACTGTTTTGAAATACAAACCTTTCCAAAGTTTTTCACAGAGAAATAGAAGCTTGTTCTCAAAGGGAGATAACAAACTGGCTTGCTACAGTGTTAAAATAAAAAAAAGGAGGTATTTATAGTGCCAAAGCAGTATCTGCTGCACTGAATTTGTGACTTTCCTGATATTCAATGGCCCTGTAATCAGTTAAACATTTCCATTGACTTGTGCAATTAACATTTCCTGGCCTCATGGTCCTTCTTTCTATTTATTTATTTATTTCTTTATTTAGTGTGTGTGTGGCTACCCCATTAAATAGAAAAAAAATATTTTCCTTGCAATTGTCTAAAGGATCTAAATGATCTATTCCTGCAAATTAACAAAAAAAAAAAAAAAAAAAAAAAAAATCATGTATGGAGTTTACAAAAGTGGTACCATTTGCTTAGGAAACAAAGAGTATTCAGCAAACAAGTGGCTATCTTCGAAAGAATTCTGAAGGGTTACACCAAAGGTTTCAAGAGAAGATCCTTTTTACTCCTTTCATCTGCTTATGTCAATTGATAAAAGAAGGAGCACCAAAGAGAAGGATACACAGCCCATGATCAGTGAAAAACAGCATATCCTTGTCATCATGGTACAACATGAGATGACCCACAAGCACAACTTCATCTGTTTACTTTTAATGCCTTTCAGTAGTGAAATAAGTAGAACATTCTTCATGTTGAGTGCATGAGCAAGTAAAGAAAAGAAAAATTATTCTTATACTAGGTTGAAAGTCCATTTTTCTGGCACTGTCTCAGAAATTCTTCCAATACTCTGTCAGTAGTTTCACAGGTTCTCATTTTTTAATATACAAAGCCTGGAGTCTCTGAGGTGTGAAAAGGAATAGAGACAGCTAATTTGATCTGTTTCTATGGTGAAGTTTGGAAATGTTTGCTGCGTTCATCTTGCTTGTGCAAAATGAGTGAGTTCAAATTGAGCTATTTCAGTTCACAGACAAGAGCTGAAGTAGTTACTCCCAAAGAAAATAAGCTTTTCCAGTGATCTTCCCCACTACATTTTCTCTACGGGGAATAGCCAATCTGAGGCTGCTTACACAATTATGTTGTCACTGTGTTTGGCTAATTTTTACATCAGCATACCTTGAAACCTTATTTAATAAAGTTTTACAAGACTGTTGTGATTTCTTCATCATAGTTAATCACAGTCAAATTTGTACTCCAACTTCAAGTCCTTTTCTTATTCTTTAATGACTTACATTCCCGTTTTTTTTCAGTTATACTTGGTAAGTAAGCTGCCAGAAGAATAATGGGTTTCCCCTCTACCCAAAGTAAATACTATAATAAAAAATCTGCTTGTGCTCCCCTCTTTTCAGTAAATATTCACGCACCACTGCCAACTACAAAGAGCTGAAATGCACCGATTCCATAAGCCTGGTTCACTTATCCTGAAAATATGTATGAAGGAGTGAGAACCATGCTTGCACAAGAAACAGAAAGTAATTTCAGGCAGACTCAGGATATTTGAATGACTATCTGAACTTCTTATAAGCATTTTGAATTTGCTAATCCAAGTTTTTTGTTTGTGCAACACTTGAAAAGACTTTGGTCTATTGCTTCTGGGGAATGTGAGTGCCTTATTGGAAGCGAAATACTTTTTTAGGAATGCATTACAACAAAAACATCCCTTTTAAGTTCATCTGAGGAGAAGTTGAGGGAATGAGGATCAAGACAGATTAGGCTTCCCTTTTCCCATTAACATATGCAAAGCCACCTGTGCTTTCACTTCATCTGAGAGCTGCAGTTACCTCTGACTAAAACATTTCTTTTTAGTTTAACAAGTAATTACTCACCATTAACAAATAAAAATAAATAAAAATAACAATAAAATTCCACGGTTACACTATTTGATTTGTGATCTTGGGAAAAGAAAGGAAGTTTATTGTCTTATAATTATTGTGAAATTGAGAGTAGGATACTGAAATTTATAGCAAAAATATCAATCAAGCAAAGCAATGAGATTATTTAACAAGCTTTTGAAAAAGATTTGTAACATTTAAAGTGAGTCTGGAATATATTTTTATCCTGAACAAATTCCATTGTGACATCACCACTGGTGTAACTTATTTAGTTCTTCAACTTGAAACAAGTAAAATTAATAAATTAAGTAAAAAAAATTTTTTTCCAGTTACAAATTGAAGAGATGCTGTTTTGTGAGCCTACAGTAGGCAGAGAAAACATTTGATATTGTATGATTAACATGAGTAGAATAGTTAATTGGGCTCAACCTAGAAGAAAGTGCATGTGGAAATTCCTTACCCTCCAAAATTTGGAGAAGAATAAGACAAAGCTAATTCAACTATGAAAAGGTAAACTGTTTTAAGTAAAACGACAGAGTATAGTGTTACATGCAAGGAGTAGGAGGAAAATTGTGGAAGTGGCTTAGTTAACAGCTATATAGTATTGGAATAAGAATAATGAGTGAAAACATGAAATTCTTCCCATGCTTTTTTTTTTTTTTTTAATCTAGAAAAGTTATGGAAACATATGTTAATTAACAAAAAATGTTCCTATTTGTCATACAGTTCTTATTAATTACTGTCCGAAGTATCAAAGCGACCAAGAAATATATATGTGTATTTGTATATATTTGTGGTTTCTGTCAATTAACAGTTCCTAAACAGCATGAACCACAGACAATTTGCACATCTTTAAACCTGCTCAGGCCATGGAAGAAAATGAGCTGAAATAGGATAGAAATATCATGATGTCTGCATTAGCAAGTAGCATGGATCAGCAGACCTGTATCTGCAGAAAAACAGATGGCAGCAAGGAGGTAACATTCACACCATAAGCATTTAGGAGGATTATTACTTCAGGTGGTCTCTAGACACGTCCCATGGATTGATTGCTTGGGAGTGGTTAGAGAGGATTATAAACTCTCCTGGAGAGTATCTTCAATTTTACTTTCATCCAAATGACCCCAGTTTGCTCAGAGAATTCTTGAAAAAATGTATCAACGCACATCTGGAGAATTAAGATGAGATTTGCCTCGTTGTTTTAGAGTTGAATAAAAATGATTGTGTAGATACACTCAATGTGCACCCATATTCTCTGAGAAACAGAAGTTAATGTGTGTTGAGGTCTGTGATGTTTTTGATAGCAATCAAGTCACTAGCCATAGCAGGGCTCCTACTGATGTAGAAAGCATATAGATCACTCAGAAAGAAATGCCTCCTATTTATTTCCATGAGTATGACAACAGATGTAAAGACCACAATAACAATATTCGACAGAGAAAATTCTTAGCTAAAAAACAATGGTCTTCAACGCAGTCACTGCCATTAGTTATGCATTTTCACCAGAGATGAAGAAGCTGCATGCCATGTGTAAAACAACATTCACTTGCGGAGGTGACACGCTGCTGCTTGCATCACTGCTGACACATGACCCAACATCTCGCTGTACTCACATCCACTGCTTGGTCTCCATATATGTTCAGCGAATGTCAGTGAATGTCAGTGGGTGCAATCTTTTGTTTTACATATGTCAAAGTCAGAATCTGTGAGAAGTTCAGACCTCAACCTTTACTGTTTGATTGATAGATTGATTTATTTATATAGAGAGACTGATGGAATTACCCAAACCATATTATAACTTGTATAATTGTTCTTCAAATTTTCAGTAACAGAAAAATATTTAAAATATAGTATGAAGTTTATATCAGTCTCCACAGTAAAACGTGCATAACCACATTCCGTTTCCAGTCTCTAGATGCATAGAAAAGGGTATTAAACTTTTTTTAAGGATATGTGCCTCAATGCATTTAAGTCTCTCGGGATAATTACCATATAAGTTAACAATGTGCTGCTTTAGAAAATATTAAATTTCAAAATTTAAAGAAGTGTTTCTCATGTTTCTAACAGATTGAGGAAATTATTTTATCTATTTCATACTTGCATTATCTGAGTCCTGGAGAGTACAAATAAAGAGGATGGCAAAAAAATGTTTTTTATAGCATTTCCTCCACAATGATATTGCATCACAGCATGCACAGAACATCATTTAATGATATTGTTTTTCTAAACATCAGCAAATAGTACAGCAATACATTATCTGTTATTGTTTTCTATAAACCATACAGACCAAAGGATCATGTTTTATACAGGAAAATAAGAAGTTAAAAAGGAATATAGAAGAACAGGAAATAACTTTGATCTAGGAACAACCATGGCTTTGAAGCATGTACTGTACTGCACAGAGCTCAAGATGGGAGCAAATATATCCTTAATTCTAACTAGTTCAGCATCACTGGGTTTATATTGACAGTGAAATCAGTATCAGCATTACCTAGAACATGCTTTGCTGTGTTCTTAGTATTGCAACTTAAATGTCAGCATTCTCTCAGAACACTAATTCATAAATACATTTTTTTTCTCAAAAATAAAGGGAAAATGAAATGTTCTTCTGTTTGTTTGTTTGCTTTTCTTTGATGTATTTTAGCTTTTAAGTTTTTTGAAGTGAGCTAATAAAATTAGCATATGCCTCCGAATGAGTGATGCAAAGGGTAGAGTCTACATTAGAGTAAATGAATAGGAAATAAATGTTCAAGAATTATTATACAAACACAGATGAAGCAACTTTTTTTGTAATGATATCTAAAATGCCTATTTTGCTCTGTGTACCTTAAGCTTTTAGATAGCAGCTGAAATACTGGGTCGGTATGTGTTTTTCTGATCTTCGTCATTTTCCATCTGTGTCATAAGCACTACAAGAAGACATTATTGTTGTATTTCTCTAAAGATGTTATGAATTTGAGATTCACTTTGCAAACATTGGGATAAGAAAATGTGATATGAAATTACAGAGAGTAGGGTATTGAAAGCATTTGATTTTTTCCAAATAATTCTTACGGAGTTAAATTTTAATCATTGACAGAATGTTTGACAACCTCTTTGACAAAGGTTTCCTCAAAAAAAAAAAAACAACAAACCAAAACCAGTCATGTCAGTATTAGCATGGTATGATGTATTGGTAATATTAGTTCATCCAGAAATGTATCAAGATTAACCATGCTAATATGTTACCAACATAGCCTAGATTTTTCTTTGTCTGTAATATCCTTCAAAATCCAGAACCTAAAAAAAATTAAAAGAAGAAAGAATGTGAATTTCCCATTTAAAATAAACCCAGTATGCAAATGCAAAGAAATTATTTTGCTTGTATAAATAGCCCTTGTATCAGGTTACTATGTAGAAGACTTACTGAGAATACCCTGTTCTCTATTTACAAGTCGTAGAGTTTCACACAAGTGGGTTATCTCATTAGATATGCACCAAGCTTCAGGCCTACCGCAGAGCTGCTCCATTAACAAACAGTTTTTTGTTAAATATTTCACTGTTATGAGCTCATACTTAAACCTAAAAAGCAATCCGTGAAAGAATGGAATGTTAAAGATTTTATTGCCCATAAAACAACACGAGAGTAACTTTTAGAAAGCTGCAGAAGGATTCTTGAAAGTGATGTCTTTCTTTGCATTTTATTGCTTCTTAGTGAATATTTTCTATTTACCATCTCTGTACAGTAATGCAGAGAGGATCACTGTTAAGTCTATTGTGCAAATGTGAACAAAGCAAGTCTCAAAAGATCTTGTTTGAGGACTGTAACTCCACCTTGCATTATTTATTACTCGAGGAATCAAAATTTTTACACGTAAGATAGCTCACAATTAGGATTGGGGTGAGGTACTTTTACCCATGAACCTATGAGACTCTGCATAAGGATGTGCTGTTCAGGGAGCAGAAACTAGAAAATATATCATGAAATTTATTCATTTTATGTTATTCTTCAGACTGGAGTTCTGGTTTCAAGCTGTCCTTTCTTGTAGGAAGTCACAGGACTACTGTCAGACAAACATACCAGCCATTTTGGCAAAATGGACATGACTTGCCTACATCTCACAAATAGAACTGAATATATGGATTGCTGCAGTTAACAATTTAAGGTGCCTTCATTCTGATCTGTACCTGATTGCCATTCAGCCCTTGTGAAGCTCAGACCTCTTTTCGTATTCATCTACCTCAACTTTATATGCTGAACTCTTGAAGTAAATCTCTTGAACTACTAAATAGTATGTATTAAGAGATTCACTATCTGCAATGCAGAGGCAAACTCTCATAGTCAGATATGGTATTCCAAAAAAAAAAAAGAGAACAGTTTCTACCTTATTTTGGATTGTACACTGCAATTTGTAAGACTTCTGCCTTCAGAGATAAGATGTTTTCTGGCTTTGCTAATACATGATGTGGTTTAGATAAAGTTGCCTTTTTTCACTTGATGGTTGCTGTAGAAGTAAGAAGCACATCCAAGCAATGAAATTTAAAATGGCAGTGCAATTTCACAAGAACTGAAGGACATGTCAGAATCAGTGGCAACTCAGAAAGGGCTTATGTAAACTTTACAGTTCTTGTGGTGTGGTTAAGATCACCAGCCAGTACAAGTAATGCTGTCCCTCAGTGACATGAAAATTGAATTTGTTACTGAAGCAGATGCACTCATTTTTTTTTTCTTTCCTGGCCATTTGCACTTCAGATACAGAACTCCAGTCAGAGCAACACAATACTCTCTGCCCTTCTAGCAAGTAGTGTACTCACTTCATCAGTACTTGTTTTTCTGAAATGTAGACGCATTAATAATTGTGCCTATGAATTTTCTAAATGGAAACACAACCAAGGAAGATACTGAAAGGATATAAAAGTTGATGAAGGATGCAGGGAAGAAATTGAAAAAGGAGACAAGGGCAAAAGTATTTCAGACAAATGGATCCATTGATATTACCTAAGGACTATAGTAAATTATAAATGGGTTAGAAAGAACCATAAGTAAAGTAGAAACTGAATGGATTACAGCATAAATATCACAATTTTGGGCTAAAAATTATGAAAAGATGATCAATTCCTTTTTCTGTTTATTTATTTTTTTTAAATGAACTTTTTATGTCTTCATTCTTTCTCATTGTAAGCTTTCTGACCGAGAGCATTAGGTCTCTACAACATCAGTATGAAGAGAAAAACTGTTCAGTCAGCTCTGTCCAGTCTGAAATGGCATGACAGCTCTAAGTGCTTCAAAAAAGAGCTATAAAAATACCAAAGCTTTACCAAAAGCTTACTAAGACTAGAATAATTCAATGCTTTGTAATAAACCAGTATATAGACTTCTTTACCTCTCACCTGTGTGCACTTCAGTACTTAAACTACTTGTTTTGCTGTAGCAGGAGCTATGGAGAATCTTTTTTACTGATATATGGCATTTTAGAGGATATTATTATCTCGCTGATATGTAACTGCAGTTGATATGAATAGCTTTTATACGAAACAGGGACATGAGAGTAGAATGACTTCACTATCTTGCCAAATATACATATTTGGAGTAGGCTGATCATATGGTCACCATATGCATGAAGATAAGGACAGTGTATGTGTAGGTAGAATGGTGCCAATCGTAGAGACATGGTAGTCCCCTACCATGAAGAAAAGATGAATAAAGAATCCCTCAAGATCTTATCTCCCACACCAAAGGTGAAAGCATCTAGCTCATGATCTTTTTGATTTGGCAAGCTGAGAAGTGGCTATTTTAAACACTTGTGTGAAGTGCAAAAATGCTGATAGCATGTTATGCTGTACTATAGCTATGTGTAATGCATGCCAGTTACCAAAGACTTCTAAAATCCTTTTGTTTGTCTTCTAAGGTTAGTATGATACCTTAAAACAATAGTTACAACGCAAAAGTGAGTCTAGCAGTCTGGAGACACTCAGTTTTCAGACTTAGGTACTCAGGATCCATATCAAAAGCTGTTCAAGACTTGTCACTTCCAAGCATCTCCTAGACTGAATGTTTTCCTGTCTTCTACCTGAGGACTGTCAGAAAAAGTTGTAATTTTTCCAACTATAATTTTATAATGTCTTAAAATTTTTGTCAGAGTTGGGAACATTACTCCTAGTTACACATAACTTCAGATTTCAACAAGACTTTAGGAAAAATCAAGCCCTTGACAAAGTAAGAGGCTCAAACAAAAAGCAGGGAGTACAATAAATTTTGTTTAGCTCTGTTGTGAAGACTTGCTTCAGTTAAATCATATTTAATTTTCTTTATTTCAAATTTTGACATTGATTTTCTAGTAGCTAAGACTGATTTTCCTCACAGTTAGAAGATCTGACATTCTTGCAAAGTCTTGAAACACTGCTAACTCTGCTGTATGTGTCAAGTCTGTGTTAATATTTTATATTTCCTGGGCCCACTAGCTCCACTGAAATTAATATAATAATTTATCTAAAAAAATTATTATCCAAAAGAGATTCTGTGAATCTTGTTGCATGGATCAAGCACTAACTTTCATATTTAATACTAAAATATATCTAAAAAATTGGATTTTTCTCATTTGTATTAAAAGATTTAATAAATATATCTCAAACTTATTTCAGTGAAACAACTGATGCATTGATATTATTGACAACACTAAGTACTAAATTGACTTTTATTGGAAGATTATGAGGTTTTGTGTGGTAGCCATATGTCTTTGTTCATGGAGAGATGTGAGAAGCTGAATGATGGCGCTTTTGTCTCAGAGATTGTTCAGCAGCAGCCACCTGAGGCTGCAGTAGGCCAATAAGAAGGACTTGTGTGGCTGAGCAACCAGAAAAAATTGGCTCTTGGCTGATTGCTTCTCAGGCTGACTTTTGGGGTTATTTTGAAGAAAATGACCACTATGGAGTTAGCACGTGACATGACTGCAGCATGACCAACTGCCAGTCACCTGTCTGCGAGAAGATAATATTGCTCCAAACAACCAGAGGTGAATGAGAGCAGAACAAAGAGAATAAAAACTTAAGAATTTAGAGGTAGGGTGAGTGTCTCCTCCACCAAACTGCACCTGTGCATGTTGAGATGTCACTGACCAAATTGCAACCCTGTATGGATCAATGAGATCACTGCTGGATCCATGCTGGTGACTATTCCTGCTATATGTCTCATTCGCTAGGATTCCTCCCTTTACTATTATTAACTTCTCTATGTTCCCTGCACTCCTTAACTGCTTTGAATGTGTACTAAATTGTTTGGACATCATCTTGTCCATGCTTGCTGTCTTAATGTTGCTCTGGGTATATATATATCAAACCATTTCCTTTAATAGTTAGAGTGAGACAGGAGGCTTACAGATGGCACTGTCACTCTGGTCAGTATGTGTAAGTAGTGCTACGAAGTTAATATGTTAAAGACCTTGAGTCCTTCTGGGATTTGGTATCTGGTGCACCAACTCCAAAATTCATTATCCTGCGTACGTTTGCAAGCGCAGTGTTCTCCAGGTTACACAGAGATGTCTGATGCACATCTCATTTGCACTGCTACGTCAATGAGAACTGGTGATAGCAGTATGAGTTAGACTTTAAGTATTAATTTTAAATGCTTATGTCTGCATTAATCTGCATTGAATTCCAGATGTTGTTGACTGTCATATTTTTGTATTCTTTAAAAACATGCATGAATCTTAGAATCAGAGAATCAGAGGGTCATAGACTGGCTTGGGTTGGAAGGGAACTTCAGGATCATCTAGTTCCATCCCTAATACTATACACGGGGAGATCTCCCTCTGGACCAGGTTGCTCAAAGCCCCATCCAGCCTGGCCTTGAACGCTTCCAGGGAGGGGACATTCATAACCTCACTGGGCAACCTGCTTCAGGATCTCACCACCCTTACCGTAAAGAATTTCCTCCTGATATCTAGTCTAAATCTACCCTCCTTCAGTTTAAAATCATTCCCCCTCCTCTTGTTGCTAAATGCTAACATTTAAAAATAGTGAAATTTAATGAAGGCCTGATATATTTTTGTTTAATTTTAATTAAAAAGCAAAAAGCTTCACTGAAGAATCACACCTCCAGAATATGACGTGTCTGTGAAATCTAGAGAAAATCACTACAAATGTTCCTTTTTAAAAAGATCCACAAGAATTAAGTCTAGAAAATAAAGCAATTACAAAGACAAGAATCTCAGAAAGAAAATTCCTGCATGCCTCCTCCCGTTTAATTAAAAAGTAGTGAACAGAACAGAATTACGCATAACAAAAATGTGCTTTTGTTCCAAGCAAATTATGGGATAGGAGTATGATATATGAGAAATATATACATGTACTCTAATACATTCAATGGTAGTGCCAGAAGACATTCTAGGATGTCACTTCCAAAACACTAGATATGCACTTTGCGTGAACTGAAGAGCTGTCATAACTTTCCTAAAGATTGAGATGGGACAGTCCTGCATTTTTCAACAGGATGCATATTGGTAACTCAGCCTGTTATTTCCTATTTGTAAAAGATTATGAAAAGAATTGATCGCTAGCTCTGACATACTAGGACAAAATAAAATGAGCTTGAGGTTGAGATGGAACGGTAACAATAAATAATGAAGCAGTAATAAAGAAAGGTAAAGAACACTGCAAGAATAATGAGTAAAATCGAGTTATGTTTAAATAAATATAAACTGATCTGTCAGATGAATCTTTATTTCATAGCTCAGAATCTATAAAATATGCAATGCCGAAAATGATGCCAAGAAAGTAACTAATGGTTCCATTTATGAAGAATAAGAAATTGCAAAAAAAAAAAATTAATAATAGTTTTTACAGACTACTAAGGTCTCAGAATCCTTATTATACAATACATTAAATTTTGTACAGTAGCATGCATACAGAAAATAGGAATAGGACAAAGTGTCAGTCTTTCATATGTAAAACTGAAGGGACAGAGACAGATGATTTTAATGTAGTAGAAGGAGTAACAAGAGTTTTGTCAATTATGAAAGAAGAATTTAGAAAGTGGTGTAAATATATTCCATACATTTAAGCAGGATAAAAACGGACGGCTTGCGAAATCTGCCATTTACTGATACATTGATATGGAGAAATCAAAGGAGAAAATGAAATGCTACTGACATTAGGAAACTCCCTTGATGAGAAAAAGCAGGGCAAGCTGGGTTAGGAACAGAGAAACTGCCATGGAAAATTAAGCCAGAAAGTCCTTTCTTCTGTCATCCTGTTTTTGACAGGAAGCAGCTATCAGTGTTTAAGAGAAGAGAGAAAATACTGAAGTGCATGCAATACTGGAATGACTGTTCTACTGCTGAAGATTTTTCTCTATTAATTCGTGGTTTGCTCATCATCCAGAGGTTTAATCCTAGGATACCATTCAGGGAAATGTTGTAATTATAACAACTAATGCAGATCTTTACTTATTTCCACGCTTTTACTTATAAACGGAGGTAAAAATGCCTGTCAATATAAAAACAGCTGCAGAGCTAGAAGGGGGAGATTATACCCCAGGCATCAGAGTATTTTATTATTCTTTCAAGACTAGCTAAGAAGCTGCAATAACACTTTCTGCTCTTCTGCTTGTTGGCTTTTATGTGGAAGTTTTAAGTTAGACAACAAAGGGCAATGGAACTGGTGAGGAGCACAAGTTCTGGAGCACAAGTCTTACGAGGAGTGAATGAGGGAACTGGGATTATTTAGTTTGGAGAAGAGGATACTCAGGGGAGATGGATCACTCTCTACATGTCTGAAAAGTGGTTGAGGTAAGGTTGTTCTTTTCACCTAGGCAACAGTGAAAGAATGAGAGGGAATGGCCTCAAGTTGAGCCAAGAAAAGTTCACATTCGATATTAGGAACAATTTCTTCTCAGAAATTGTCGTGAAGAGGACCACAGTCTTCATCTTTTCTCTGCGAGGAGACAGAGAATGACTCCCAAATACCAGTTGGCGCAGCCCAGGAAGAAAAGATAAAACATGAATGCAGAGATAAGAGACAATAAAAAGAGGGGTTGGGAGGCCCCTGGTGCGCGCCTCTGGTGGAGTGGAGACTCCCGGCAGCCCAGCGCTGTTTCACTCATTTATTGCTTGCTCAATAAATTTCTTACTATTGGCAATGATCGGTGTGTATCGTTTTTCACACCTATGACAAAGGGCAAAGGAGCCTTGAAGCAGCACTTCCATAAGAAGCCTTATTTATTCCAGGACTTAAATATCATCTGGATATTTTCCTTGTCTGTGCTGAGGAGCCATCACTTTTGTAGGTAAGAAACAACAGTCTTTAATACCGTGACTGAAAGTGTAATAAAACTCAAAGCATCATATGCTGGAAGAGGATATGACCGTGAAGAGCAAAAACCCAAATGCATGTGCTCCTGTTGCTGATTTACTCTAGTGAATGTTTGTCTTGCAGTAGATCCCAGACAGTATGCTAGATATGCTGGACACAAGTGCAAATATAATCATAGTGGACTGCATGAACATCAAGAAGTTAATGAGTTCTAAATAAACATAGGCTCAAGATGCTTTATTGTCATGAAATGTGGGTGATTGTTCTTTGGAAGGACCTTTGAATTTGCTGTGTAGCAAATCCATGATGGTTTTTGAGAATTTGCTATAGCAAATTGTGTTAGTGATGTTAGTTGAGAATTATTTACATTTTTTTTCAAGAAACTAAAATAATAGAAGTACAGAATTATCATACAAAGAAGAAAGAAAGATCTGAACAGCATTCATATACAAATCTATATATATACAGTGCAGCAGGCCATGGAAAAATATAAGGGATAAACAGTAAATGCAGGAAAAAGACCCCTCTAATAATGTTTGAGCATCCGTCTGCCAATAACAGATGTCAGACAATATTGTAAGACTCAGAGAATTAAATAGTGCTCTTCCAACTATATGATCATTAGTTCAGATATCTTCTGAACAAAATTGTAATTTAATCCCTTGTGTTTAATAACCATTATTGAGAATATGTACATTTTATTCTTTCTATAAACCATCCTGTTGTAGGTTGAAAAGGGAATTGCTTGCTCTATTATGTTTAATGTCACTATTATATTAGGAACTTTTGCTTTGCTCAATGAAGAACAGGAACTACTTATTTCTTTGCCTTCTGTATATTTTTTGTTCTAATAGATCTTTTGAATACTCTCTTTTCCACTATCAGTTTCCAAACTATGTAGTCTGTGTCCACAGTTTGTTGTCAAGCAGATGTTTGTTATTTTTGATTGACTGTTTTTCTCTTTGAATCTATTCTAATTTTACAACGTTATTCTGGGAAAAGCAACAAGAATCATCTACAGCTGAAAAATGTAGATTTCTTTAGTATACTGAAGGAGTTCTTAGGGTGTTTTGATTTGATGTTGATTGCAGTGTAGCCTTAAGCTTTTATTTTCAGCAACCTCTGGACAAATTTTGTGTAAAGCAAGTTTTTTATTTTATTTTTTTTACAGTAAGCAAACAGACTGGGGTTTTTATTAGAAATTACAGTGAGAACAAAATATGACCGCTAAATTTTAAAGCTCTTTAGAGTGTCTTCTGAGAAAAGGCCTGCTATAGGAGCTTATTTTTTGTTCATAGCCCTCCAGCTGGGCTTGAGCACTTGCAAGTAGTTGGCCAGCCATTACAGAAGTAGCTGAACCTTATTTGTCACCAACAGTGACCGATATCAGAAGGCACTGTAACCAGGAAAACTGTGCATGGGCCTATGTATGTCCTGTTGTTCATAGAACAGTTTAATTTTACCCAGGTCTGAGTTTAGAGTAATACTAGATTTTCTGCAGGTTTGCAGACAACATATAAAATGATCTTGAACACTGCCTCGAATAAGTGAAAAATATTGCTTGATTTTGCCCAAATATGCCAAAGGATGATTATGCGGAAAAAGACTTAAAGAGTATACAGAAAATAATTATTACTGTGTCATGAAATGGACAACTGTATTTCCAAGGTAGCATCTCATGATGATAATAGGGATGATAAGTTTTGAAATATATACAGGAAAATAACTTCTCTCATACACTGGGAATTCATTTAACACAGTAAGAAGAAGGAAGAAAAGAATCTTTCCTTCTAAAAGCTTTTGAAATTGTATAGATTCATAGATAGATTCATAGATGCGTTAGGTTGGAAAGGACCTACAAGATCATCTAGTATCCATCATCTTAGGACTTGTGGTAAATTTTTTTTTCATTCTTTCATTTCCAAGTAAAGTATATTCAGTAGTGACAAGAGAGACATTAGCCTAAAATTTTTCCTAGCTGGTAAGGTAGATGAGCTCTCTGATATTACTTTGAGGGTAATTTTCTATAAACAGAGAGACATTTTTTTCATTGTATTTCCAACCTATCCATTGCATTATACACAAAGAATATGAACCACTACTAAGAAGCAAGTCTGATTGATACACTTCCTTTTTCAAGAAACAGATAACACCTACAGTGGTGACACTGTCTATTTAGGTGTTTCTACAATTCAACTGTTCTCTTTTATGCAGAGGTTATTTGCAGATATGTCAGAAATACATCTTATAAACAGTTCTGTAAAATTAAATGAAAAGCCACTTTAAACTCATGACCCAGCATTCTTTCAATTCAATTCATTCAAATAAATTCATTCTCTATTCACTTGTAATTCTCTTCATAGTGCTGCAGAAAAGTTTAAGAGTTCATATTCAACAGGAAAAACAACTAGTTTATCAACCTCTCAAGTTCTTGCAAATAAATTATTTAAATCTGTATGTTTCAGAAAGGTGAAACACATTAAGCATTACCTATGAAAATCTGAAGCCCCATCACTTTTGACAACATTGCTTAAAACCTTCTGTGTTTCTTCTCATTGACTGTAACTTTTTGGCATGGTTGTCAGCGTGTGGGTGTACTTTTATCAGGAAGGGAGATATGACTTGGCTGTAGTGAAAAATTGGCCACACAAAATGAAGTCCAACAGAAAAGTTGAAAGTTGAAAAGTTTGGTTAAATGGTTCATTCCTAGTTGTTTCTGCTAGTAATAGGTACTGCCTTTAATAAAACAAAGTGTGATGTTTTTAGAGAGAAGATAATCCCTAAACATCTTTGGCCCTGGAACAACTACTGCTCCCTGATAAACATAGTCATTCCAGAGATTGAGGAAAGTCATGTCAGTAAGAAACAAGCATGACTTACACCTGTATTTGAAGTGTTACCTCAGAGAAACACAATTTCTCCTTCCTGCTCTCCTTAACTCACACATCTAAAAACTCTTATAACTATCTTTTTTCTATTCAAGAAGATCTAGGAAAGTATTTTCCCTCATTTCAGAATTACTTTAGTTTAATCTTCTTGGTCTCTCAACGTATTTGCAAATATTAATAGAAAATTTAATTAAACTAATTATGAAAATCTGTAAAGCAGATGATTGTGTAAGAACATGCGCTATTGTCAGCATATAATAAGAACCTATTATTACTATTATTATTAATCTATTTATATATTTTTGTAGTGATGTGATTTTCATATTTTCCTGAAGTGGTTTCCAGCTCTGGAATAATCAGTTTTATTTGTACTGGAGATCTGTTCTGCTAATGGATTCAGTGTCCAGTAATAAAACATTTCTGCTGACTGTAAGTGGCAGAAGTTTCTAGCTGATTTTGCTATAAACTCGGGGTTGAGTTAGGGACAGTTGCTGTAAATGAGGGCTTTCCTCCCTCAGCAACTATACAGGCTGCCTTGGTGAGAAGACAGTCTAGGATAAAATTTATCTTTTGATGTTAAGTTACTAAGAAAGTTGAAGCAGAAAAAGGGGACAGTGAATAAAAAGTATGATGACTCATCTCTCATTGACAGCAATGTTGTAATTAACTGTGTTTAAAAGTATCGATAAGTACAGCTTTCTCTTTTTGGAGTGTAAAATGATCTTACTCTTTGTCAGCCCAGGCAATAGTTGCCACCGACAATACTGTAAAAAGACAAAAGGAAATCTGTCAGTTCTAGTACATCAGTCTGGGGGAGAGCTCATATTGCTCTAGGAAATGTCCTTCTATATTTATTTTCCATTGTGTGTAGTGTCTTCTCCTTTACTAAGAAATTGAAGGCAATATTTTATTTCTTTTTCCAGACAAAACCACAGTTGTCAGCTATTTCAAAACCCAAAACTCAATGCTTTTTGTATTTGAAAATTGGGATTTGAGTGTATCCCTAAGAGTCATCATGGGAAGAGAAAAAATAGCATAGAATAGAGAATGAATCTTCTCTGACAGCCACCTTTCTCCCTTATTACTGCTACTTCTCTTTTTCCTCAGGAAGATGTTGAACTTTTCTGTTGGGAGAAATTCCCTTCTGCCTGCACACTTGAGGAACTTCTGATTATCCGTTATCTGTCTATTTCCTTTGAGACTAATATTTTTCTAAGTCTTTTGAAACACTGTTGTTGAGTTCATCTTTCAAGGGTAAGATGACCCCCATTGCGAAGATTTCATTTATTGATAAGCAGACTGACTCCTCAATGAGTTGTACACAGCACAGGCAAAGATAGAAGAATTTAATTTGTTAGCAAAACTACTATAAAAGACACCACATATCTTTTGCACATAACTGTAATGTATTTTATATGAAAATGACAATAAGATATGGATCTCAGTAAAACCAAATCAGATCTTAAATATAGTTATATTTCTCCCTAGATTTTACAACATATAAAGTAATAGTACATCTCAGTTTGCAGATTCTACAATGGGAATATGTGCAAAATACAGCCAAACTCAGTTTGGATAGATTTTCTGAGGAGATGGAACAGTAAACTCTCATTAGAGAGCTAAAAATTTTAGTAAAAATACCTGGATGGATCAACAAGGCATACTTCTTAAACCTGTTTTCAGTTATTAGCCTTGGTTCATGGAGAGTTTCCTACTCTTTACATCTCTGGCAAAGTTTGTTGCATTGCTGTTCTGAGAGCAGATTTTACCATTGATATCTGCACTTCAACATAGACACAGTCATGGTGCTGTGCAGGAGATACTAGTGCAGTAAGTGAGATTTATTTATTTAAATATATATAGAGAGAGAGTTGAAAGGTTACAAAAAATAATACTGAAAAATAGTTGTGCAACTGCAATTTGTAATACACTGTTGTGATATGTATCACAGAATCACAAAGAACCACAGAATTGCAGGACTTGGAAGGGACCTTGAGATCCTCAAGTCCATCCGATCTGCAAAAGCAGGTACCCTACCACAGGTTGCACAGGTAGGTGCCAGACACATCTTGAATATCTCCATAGGAGACTCCAAAACATCTCTGGGCAACCTTTTCCAGTGCTCCATTTAGTTTTAGGCTCCTTGTCCTATTGCTACACACTACTGAGAAGATCCAGGCGTTATCTGTTTGCCTCTCATCTCCCTTTAGATATTAATATAAAATTTATACTTAAAATAAAGAATGCCCACTCCACTGATTCAAGCCGTAAGTTTTCAGCTGCTAGAAGGAAAAATTATTCACTAGCAGCACAATTTGTTCCTGAAGTCAGAGAAGGAAAAGTCCTGCATGAAGGGAGGCTTCTGCAGATTACTATTTATACCTTGAAGACAAATAAAGGCATAGTTTTATAGAAAGTAATCTGATTTGATGCTTTTGGTATGATCTTATCCTTCACTTGGTATAATTCTTCATCAAAAGCTTTATCTTGATAATCAGGTTTGATGTATTTAATACAGTAACTCTGCTTTTCTCTTTGACTGAAGACTCCTCCCTGCTAACAGACTATTACTAATCCACTTCTTGATTGTCTTTGGAATGTAGAAAGAACAAAATGTAGGGGGAAAATGATATATTGGATTAGATACAGAAAACTTCTGAACCAGCACATCTTAGCTTATAATCTTGCTTAAATTTATTGAAAATCGTTCGTTGGTGCATGTGAAATTCTGAAAAAAAAAAGAAAACAATTTATTTGAATAGGTCCTAATGCCTAGATTTTGCGATGACTGGTCATGGCAGTGCTGTGAAAGGGATATTACCCCTTGAGGCAAGGATATGGAGATTTTCAATGTAAATTAGTTAATTTAGTTCAGATAAAGAAACCCTGCCTGCATGTCCAGTGGGAGGGACCCCTTTAGTATTGCTGCATAGAGAAAGAATGTATCAAGAAAGATCCAGAAAAAAAGTTATTAATTTTCATGAAGATGAAGAGAAAGGAAACAAGCAAATGAGAATATTTAATTAAAAAAAAATAAAAAGAGGTATGTCTGTGCACTTTATTTCTGCGCTTGAAATATATTGGAAAAATATTTTTCTTTCCATTTTAAAGGGTAATTAGCTGTGCTCACAACTAGATGCATCCACTTTTTATTCAATATTTCATGTTTTATAAATACAGGAAACTTACCCACATAACCATGAACATTTGTCAAATGAGAAATAGCAGTTAGAAAACGAGAGGAAAAGAGTATTTCTGTCAGCTCTCCATAGCAAATTTGAGAGTTGGGAAACCTGGGTATCTTAGATAAGATTCAAGCAGGCTTCAAAACATGTGCTTTCCTTTGAACTGAGCCCTGCTGATTCTGTTTCTATATCTACAAGATCTTCTAAAGAAGGACTGAATGAGAGGTACAGCTGAAGAGCTGATTTTAATACTATATTTATGCTATAAATAAAAACTAGAAATGTTCTCTACCTTCCTTTTAGGGACTTGTCACAAAATAAACCACTCCTACTGATGTCAGCTAGAAAGTCACTTAGTCACTTTATCTTTTGATTTTGCATTTTGATTGAGCCAAAATGAATAGTAGATAAGAACACTTAACTGTTCATTTACGAATGAAGTTTCTAGGCTCATTCCTAAGATCACTGTTTTACTTCACATTATTTCAATTTACTGAAATCAAATCTAGATGAATATCAGGCAGAAGTATGTACCACTTAAGCTCAGTCCTTGAACTATTGATTTACATCATATATAAAGTCAATTACTTCTTTTTTACTTTTGTTTGAAATAAATTTCTACCAGAACAACTGTACTTGCTGTCATAAGAAAAAAATAAAAAATGGAAAAATCAAACATATATTGCCAAAGAACTTGAGAAAATACTTTTGATGATTAAAAGAAAAAAAAAATCTCTATTTCTCCAGAGTGAGGAGTTTTAAAACATGAATGTCTTTAAATGTTCTATATTCAAATGAATCACCCCTTTATTTTAACATGATATTTTGAAACAATCTAACACAGTTTTATTTATATACTCTTACTTCATGAATATTTGAGATTTTTCTTTCTATATTGTGCTAAAAATGTGTGAAGTACAAAACTGGAGATGGGAAAATAACTGAAATCTTCAAAATTTTAACAAAAAAAAATCAAATTACTTTTCAGCTCTACAGAAAGAAATAAATTATATGAAAATCCTTGTCAGTTGTGATTGTAAATACCTTATTTCCATGCACCTACTGAACTTCTTGCCATCTGGAAGTTCAATCTGGTACATAATATTTTGCTGATATTCAGACTCTATTGTGTGCTTTTTTTACTCAGTGGATCATGGAACATGCCTTGACAAGCTGGAGAATGTCATTTTTATTGTAATAGAAACAACTGAGTAAGGAAAACCAATTCAGATCTGCCAAAAAAAATGCAACACACTATGTCAATGACATTGCAAATATTTGATGTGAAAGAAATGGGGTTTTGTAATGTTTTTCATCATTCTGAGAAATGAATAGATTTATTTTCTGTAAAATTTTGACTTAAAGATGTGAAATGTGTTAGACCCAAGAAGAAGAAAACATCAATTAAAAGGAACACGAATTTTGAGGCCCAAATCAGCAGTCTTGATTCTTTTATTTGGTAGCTGGACAGTGTGGCATGGAAATGTCTTCATTCCACTTCAGAGCTACTTCTTCTTTTAGGGCTGACACTGACTCTTACATGCTGTCATAGATTGCCAGGTGTGTTATTGAGACACCCTTTGGCATGGGTAAATGTCAATGTGATGCAAGGCTTGCTTTTTTTTTTTTTTTAACATAGAAGTGCAAATTGAGGTTGTTTGATTTATGAATTACCTGCTTTCTAAGTTTAAAGTTGTTTAAAGTTTTATTTTATTTTGTTTAATGTTTTATTGTATTTTACCTCCCTGGCATTGTTTTTTGTTTGTTGAGTAAAACAGATCACCACAATTTTTTTAAAAATTGTAAAAGCCATTCTGAACATAGATAGATGTGGATAAAAAGCATTGTAACATTCATTCTTTAAAAAAATATTTTGTTTACAAGTGGGTTTTTTGCTGATCTATTTTTCCAAAGTAGTTCTTTTAACTGCTTAACTGACTAATGAGACAATTCTTTTCTCCCTTCACTATTTCGAAGAACAGAAACAGAAAGAAAGAAAGAAGGGTTTTTGATTTTTGAAGAAGTTAAACTCATATGGGAAGAAGGGTATGCACAGACCAAAATTCTATTTTACAGAGTAAGATGACTATAGGATATGCATTGGTCACAGCAAAAAATCATACCACCATAAAAATAACAAATTAATGACTGCTAGAACAAAGTGCTACTACATACTTCACTGTTTAATTAATTAAAATTTCTGAAATCTAAATTATGATCACTAGGAAGCACTCAGCTCATCAGTACTGTTACACAACACAATGATCATATTGTATTATATCTTGTTAACAATTGTTATGGTAGTAGAGATCTCACACTGAATTTAAGGTTAAGAAAACAAGTTGAAAGATTTGCTAAAGATAAATATAAACTGTAGACGGTACAAGGACAGGAGTCTAGATCACTTATTAAAAGAGAAATTGACTGTAATGTTTTGCTCAAAATACTGTTATCAAATTAGGGTAGTGAAAACCTAAGTAGGAGAATGTCCTAAACAGGGACATTCAGTTTGGTTCCCCATTGACTACACATACATTTGTTTCCACCTATTACAGTTGCAAACCCGTTCTGCTTTTTATCAGCTTCATGTTATGCTATGACTTGGACAGAGAGACTATCAACAGATATCACAGCATAAGAGTAGGGAAAATCATTAGGATGTGGTAAAAAGATTATTGGAACGTGTCATCAGAGTGGAACTACATCATTATTAAAGTGCAAAAGACAGAGAAAATGAAAGCAAGAGTCTTGGAGCTATTTGTTCTTAGCAATGACTATATTCATCTCTAGTGAAAACAGTATGTTCTCTTCAAACATAATGTCAGTGTTTGCTTACTCTTGAGGTAGACGAAGATTCTATGCCATTTCCATTGATGAATACTAGAGACAGATAGCTAAATACATACTTCCTAAAACTGCTGGATGCTTATTACAAGGTTTCACAGACAGCAGGAAAATTATAGAGAAGTTTGTAAGCTGGAGGATGGTGGAAGATCAGTCTCTTCTATTCTCTGTCTAGGGCTTGTTCTTTACAGTGGTCTGGACTGCTTATTTTTGATAACTGGCGTCATGGAATGAGTGACAGATGTAGACTGTATCCTTGTGGTGTTAATTATTCTTTTTCTGTAAAAGGCATATACATTCATAAGATATGCATATTCTACATTTATGAACTATTTTAAGGCTTTCAGAAAATGTTTCCTGGGCACACCGAGCCACTTGGTATTGCAGGACCCTCTCCTGAAGTCCATGGTTGTCTTTGACCCCTGAGCATTTCTTGAGAATCAGTTAGCAGCCACTGGTTGTGATCTTAACCATCATATAGTTTACTTCATCGTGAAAATATTTCCTTATTTTCTGATTACTCCAATTGGGAGGATCTGCAGGGATGTTTGCACAGTGACAAGATGAAGGAGAGAATGCATACACAGCTAAAGAAAGAAGCCAAGCATGAGGGTCTCAGATTTCAAGCAATTCCTGATGGAGAAAGGACAGGTCCTGTGCATAGCTTACTTGAGAGAATCTCTTAACAGCACAGGATTTCAACTGAACTAGAATCACAGACAGTTAATTCATATCAATTCATATCCAGTTACACTTGCAAATTCTCATCTCAGTACTGTTTTTCATTTTAATCAGCCCTTCTTTTTTTCCACATGTTCAGGTACTCATTCAGATATACTGATAGATAGTAAAAATGTTCCTACTTGTTTAATTTTTTCCAGACTGCACAGTACAATTTTCTTTCAGTCTCCTCTTACATGAAAGACAAAACATTCCCTGAGTTCTACTAGTAGTGATTTCAGTGTGAGATCTTTCTTGGGTATGGGTGAACAAAACTGAACATGGTACTTCATCCTCAGTGGTGACCTTATTCTACTAGAAATACGTCCTGGAATTGTCGAGTTTGGATACAAACAGAAGTTTTTACTGACTGTAGATCACACCGATCTGTCAACTCAAGCTCAGACTCAAAATCCAAATATACTTACAGAAGAAGAAATCAACAGAAAACTTGGTGGCACCAAGTAATGTGGAAAATCTGCGAACTGCAGAGAATATTGGTATGTTTTAATTATTCAAATAAAAATAATGAGAAAGAAGGAATTTCAAAATTTTTGGCAGGTAAGATGTACATAGTATTCACTTAGTGCAGTGTGTTTAGCTTTAGTTGGTCTATTGGGACCACCTCAAAAGTGGTTAGGAAAGAACTCCTCACAGTATTGTATTATTTGAATATTGAGTGGGAAAAACAGATTCCACCCATACTCTACATAAGGGCTAATTTCCTCCATTATTCAAATGAATGCAGTGAATTAAATGCATCCTATTTTTTAATTACTTTTGTCTCTTTTTACAGATGCTTTTCTCATTTCTTCTTTTCTTTGGGCATTTAGTTATTGTTTTCATTATTTGAATCCCAAACATGTTCAAATAAAATAAAAATATCAGTGTAATGGCACACACAGTGTACTGCACACTACCATTTTTATATTACTGATGTAATATTATAAATACAAACTAGACAGTTATTTTGGAAAAATCAGAGCAAACTGAACAAATCTAATCATGCCATGAATTTATGATTTTTGTTATCGGTATTCCACATCATAACATCATGTAAGGCACTGGGAGTTAAAGAGTTAATACTTCAGTTCCATGGACTGCAGAATTTTTGGGTACCTGGTTCTCAGAAGATAAGAACTGCACACCCCAGAGGACTTTGCATTCCCATTTTCCACTCAGAGGGAAAGATAAAACTGTACACAAGTCCCAAGACTTCCTCTCTCTTTTGCTGGTCATCCTGGCAGTGGAGGTTCCCTAGCTGTCTTGCTTTCAGCTTTATCATAAGGCTTTCAGTTTCAGACACTTTCTCATGTTACTTGATTTATTAGCTTCAATTCCAATTATATTGTACTTTGCTGTATTATTTTGTGTTTTGATATTTATGATATTAGTCTTCCTCCTCAGATTGCTGCTGATGTTTTCTTTTTAGGCCCATCTCCATACCCTCTCCTTTTTCTCCCTTCTCCTTTGCCAGTGCAAGGGCCCGTGAGTCCTCCACCCCATTAGTCACAGAACTGGGCCAAACAGGCCCATAAACTGTTGATATATTCAAAGGAAAAAATAGACAAGTAAAAGATCAGCACGATAAAGCATGTTGTTTATACACAGAGAAGCCAAGAATTCAGATCAAGTATTAAGCATGTTTCAAAGTCAAGAGTAAGAGCAAAACTGAGTATAAAAGACAGTCAGAAATATCTTGTAATGTTTTATCCCTGGAGGCAAGATAGATAGAAATGCCAAAAAAAAAAAAAAAAAAAAAAAAAAAAGGAATAAATGGTAGAGCTGGAGCAGGTTTGAAATAAGAATAAAGATTAAGCTGGATAGAGGCAAGTGTGGAGGAGTTACGACAGCACGGAAAAAACGATGCCTTTATAACATAAAGGAGGTTTTCCTTCAGAATGGAAGAGATGACTGCTGCTCTGGGCAGTTAATATATATATGTTACTCCAAACTAGAAAAATGTTTCATGTGAACAAAACCATTTAATTATGGAAATTCAAGATGTCTAATTTTTCATCTGTACTGGGTTAAATTCTCTCAATATTCCTTTACAGTGGTATTGGAAAATAATGTGTACATTACTGATTTATAATTGTCCTCCTGCAATTCTAACAGAGAAAGAAGAATAAATTAAAGAGTTGTCATTTTGATTTTAAAATTATTTCAGATGGCATGGTGTTTCCCTTTTTTATCTTGTTTCTACTATATTTGTTACTGAGTTATGAATTACAATTTGGGCTACTCCAGGACAGCAGCACTTACGCTTGCGCAGCTAAGTCTCTGGGAATTTTTCTTTCTTTCTTTTTTTTTTTTTTTTTCTGTTTCATATCTTCCTTGGTTATTCACGTTAATTTTTATTATTTTTTGATATGTGAATCTTCTATAGATTTGTGTTTTGTTCTGTCAGTTCTGGGAAATAAAACATGAATAGGGAAAGGAAATATTGCACATATGAGAGCTGCTGCAAAAAGTAATGCCTCCGATTTTATTATGTTGGTCCACCACATCAGAGATGGATGTTGGTGGTATGGCAGAAGATGTTGAAACTTCCTGCCAATACTCTGTTATTTTTTTTTTTGCTATGTGACAGCATGCAGCAGAGGGTCAGTCTGACACGACAATGTCTGACATGGAAATGCACATGAAGCAAAGGTGTGGATTTGAATTCCTCCATGTGGAATAAAGCACCCACTGAGACTCAATATCTGTGGAGACTGAAGAGTGAATGTGAGCACAGTGAGGTAGTGGGTGGTGGGTTTCAGCAGTGCTCTCAGTGACATGAAAAACAGCCACATTCAGGGTAGTCATGCACAACTGTAATAGCATGAAATGAATAACATCTCAATCAGCTCAACCATGCAAGCTGGAAGATTAAGACCAGAGAACTGTGTATGGAGCTGAATATCAACTTCAGCTCATCAAAAATGACAGAGGCTACATTGCAACACTGCAAAGTTTGCACCAGGTGGGTCCCATGAATGCTCACAGAGGAACAGAAAGAATGCAAATTTGCCAGAAACTTTTGAATCAGTACGAGGCTAAAGGTGACATATTCCTGAACTGCACCATTACTGATGATGAGACATTGTGTCAGCACTGAGAACCAGTCAAATTCGCAGTGCACAGATTGACAACATGTGAATTCCCTTTAAAATAATGTTCAAGATGTGACCCACAGCAGGCAAAGCGATGTTCAGTCTTTTTGTGTAGGAAAGGGTTGATTTCCTGGCACCTGGACAAACCATCAACTTTGACCACTGTATCCAAGATGCTGACTAAACTGAAGGCTCCTTTGAGAATAGTCTTAGAACAGAATAAGCCTTTTACAGGAAATGAGGAGTTCATCATTATACCTGTTAGACAGTTTAAATCTGCCACTAACTTTTCATCTGTGATTAATGAATCTGTTATTTCAAATTTGATGTGTAGTTCACACAGTGTACAAGTGAGTGACTTCAGTGTGAAACAGAATGTTTAATAAAACATAAAGCTGAGCTTCAGCTTTGCAATTTCAACTATATTTAATTTTTTTCTTCCCTATCAATTTAGATTCTTCTCAGCTTTCAAGCTTCCATTTTTTTTTCTTTCTTGTAATGTGGTCTTTTACTATTTTCTAAGGAAGATTAGATCTTCACGCTAATCTCCCTTGATGGGAATTCTCTTGGTTGTTATTATTGAAGTTCCTTATAGATTTCTAGTATGTGTGACAGTCTAACAAGCATTATTCATTCTTTAGTTCTATTAATATCAGATTTAATTAAATTCAATTGAATGATGAAATACAGAATTGGCAGTTTTTGCTAGTTTTCAATCTCTCCAGAGAAACTGCCTACAGCAATTCTACTTGGAAAAAATGTGGAAATATTTTCACTGGGATTTGCAGGTGGAAACCATTGATTCATTTCATAGAAATTTATTTTCATCATTAAAAAAAAAAAAAAAAAAAAAGGCTGTTACATTTGATCATTTGCAGGAATGGATACTATAACCTGTGTCTCAGCAACCAGTTTGGAGACTTACTCTTGCTTTGTCTCTCACTCTGGAAATATCTGTCAAGTTGGACTGTGTTGACTTTGAGTCAAACGAATAAGTAACAAAAGCTGCAGAGAGGTTGATCATATAAGAATCATGGCTAGTCAACCAAAGAAAATTTATCTCCTTTTTCAGTACCAGTGAATTTGCAATTAGTTGAATGTGTCCAGTTCAGGCATGCAGTCCCAGAAGATGATCTGGAATGATAGATACATGTCCTCTTTGATGCTGAGGGAACTGGGTGTCTTCACTATGGTGACAGAGGCTAAGGGGGACAGTTTAATAGTTCTGTATACGTATTGAAAGGGAATAGAACCAAAGATGATATACTGTAAATGAGCAGTCACAAAATAGACCAACTTCAGATTGAATGTCAGGATAAGTTGTCACTAGTGATATGGCATTGGGGCGAGTTTCCCAGAGAGATAATTCAATCTCTGTCCTTTGGGGTGTTCTAGATCAAGTTAGACAAAGATGTGATAGAGATGATGTGGTGCTGATAGCCCTCCTGCTTTAAGTGGGAGGTTGGCTGGCATGACAGATGTTCCTTTCAATCAGCAACCCCGTGGCTTTGTGAATGTATGATTTTGCTGCATTTGAAATCATTTTGATAGGAATCCAATACATCCTTGTTTTTTGAAATGGATTACAAAAGGTGGAAAGAAAGAAGATATCTTTGTGAAGATGTACTCACATGAATGATAATTGCAAATTAATTCAAACCAAGCATTTCTTTTGTAGTTTTAAGGTTCAGTAGAGAAGTGACTACTCACAGGAAACTCTTATTTCTAAAATGTTTCTACTTTCTATTTTTCTTTTTCCTGTTGTTGCAACATTGTTAAAAAGAACCTAAAGTGGAAAGAAAACCTTCAAAATGCTTTTTTCTCCTTAGTCATATGAAAGACCTTTATTACTGAATTCAGCTCCTGACGTTGACGTTTGATCAGTTAGACATAGATACTAGCATGAAAACTAAACAGGAGATCCTGACTCATCTCATTGGCATCTACCGATCTACAAGTCATGGGACTTTAAACAGAATTTTCTTGGAAAGAACATAAATAATCACAGCTCTCATATTTCAAGACACAGATCAGGGAAACCAGCCTGAGATTTATTTCTATCCCAACTTTCTTTTGCGTCAGCAAATTTGGTACGTAAAGATTGACTAAAAATCTGAAATTTTAAAGGGAGTTCTGATTTTGGATTTGTAGTTTTAAAATTAATCTTGTTCAAGGACAATTCCTTGACAATCCCTATTTCTTAAGTAGTGGAAGTAAATCTAATAGTTAAGTAATCCTACTTTTAGCCAATTGAAACAGTGATTATCACAGTCTTTTTTTTTTTTTTTTTTTTTTGTCTCTTAAGTATGAGTGATGCTGTTATGAGTGTTAACAGGAGTATGCCATGCTGGTGTGTGGAAAACAGTTAACATTGGAGATAATGAGAAAGTTAATTGTATCCATCATTGATATCCATTGTACTTGTGCATGGAAAATATTCTGAGATGTTAGAAAGAACAGCTTTTTGATGCTTACATGACACTAGGAAATTGAAGAGAATTGCTTCATTGATTCTTAGAGCACAAACGGAGGCATATCTGTGGAGCACACCAAGAATGCAGTAGAAAACAGACAGTACTCACACCAGCTTAATGCCTCTGGAGTCCCTGTCAAAAATAAACAAAAGTAAAAAACAACTCTTCATGTTCAATTCTTTTTTTCCAGATGTAGATCTGTTCCTATTTTCCACTTTAATTGTATCCTAATGTTATTGGTGTATAATGAGTAGATCCATCTTTATTCCCTTAGAAGTAATACTGCAGAAAAGTTTGGTATGATTGAAATGAAATAGTATGGAAAGTCCTCTGAAATCACTGAAATCATCTCCCAGTGATGTCAGGGCAATTTTCACTATGTTCTCCAGCTTGATAGAAATAGGCTGTGAAAAGCTAAAGGGTCTTATGTCTACATATGCTCTGTTACTCATGATAACTGCATTTCTGTGAAAGAAAAGAATGAGAGGATTTTTTTTTTATCATGAATGAAAGAAAAAGTAAAGTACTATCTTAACTGCAATTAAAAAAATACCACCTTACTGCTGTCAGACTGTTTATCTGGATTCTTTGAAAAAGGTTTCAGTTTTACAAAACGCCCAAATGAAAGTGATGCAATAATCTTGCAGACTAAAATGATGTGTCAATAATGTAGACATTTATCCAGGTAATGTTTTCTGGGTCATTTTGACATGAATTTCTGAGGTAATTCAGGCTCAATCTGAGAATAATTTAGCATGAGATCAAATACTAAGCGGTAGCAGAACAGGAAATGGGATGAAGGCTCCAAAATATTGGTCACTTATAGAACAAATCGGCACACACAACCATTTCAACAATTATGTTTTGGTGCAAGTAACTAGTCATGAAATTAAAAGAATAACAGGAAAACTTACAGAATCACAGAATTGCAGGGGTTGGAGGGTACCTCAAGAGATCATCATGTTCAACTCCCCTTCAGAGATAGGTGTCCAGCTGGGTCTTGAATATCTTCATAGAAGAAGAGTCTCTCTGGGCAACCTGATCTAGTGCTCTTACTGTGAAGAAGTTCTTTCACATGTTTGTATGGAACTTCTTCCGTTAAACTTATATGACATTGCTCCTGGTCCTATCGCTATGAACCACTGAGAAGAGCCTGGCCTCATTCATTTGCCTCCCATCTTCCTTCAAATGTTTATTAACATCAGATCCCCTCTCAGCCTTCATTTCCCCAGGCTGAACAGACCCAGGTTACTCAGCCTTTCCTCATAAGAGAGACGCTTCAGGCCGTTTATTATCTTTGTGGCCTTCTACTGGACTCCTAGAGAAACCCTGTCTTTTTTGAACATTTTAAATGTGGCTTCATCAGGGCAGAGCAAAGGGGGAAGATCACTTTCCTCCACTTGCTGGCCACGCTCTTTTTAATGCACCCTAGGCTACCATTGACCTTCTTGGTCACAAGGGCACGCTGCTTGATCATGACTAACCTGTTGTCCACCAGAACACCCAGGTCTCTCTCCTCAGAGCTTCTCTTCAGCAGGTCATCTCCTAAACTGTACTGATGCATGTAGTTATTCCTCCTCAGTTGCAAGACTCCTTGCAACTCTTGTTAAACCTCATTAAGTTCCTCCCTGCCCTTCTCTAGTCTGTCCAGGTCTTGTTGAATGGTAGCACAGCCTTCCAGCTTGTTAGCCTCTCCTTCCAGTTTTTTATTGTCATCAAACTTGCTGAGGGTGGACTCTATCCCTTCACCCAGGTTGTTGATGAATATGTTGAACAAGACCAGATCCAGCACTGATCCATTGGGAGAACTGCTCATTTCAGGTCTCCAACCAGACTGTGCCACTGAAAACAACCCTCAGATCTGCCAGTCAGACTGTTCTCAGCCCACCTTGCTTTTCACTCATCTGTCCCACACTTTCTAAGCTTCTTTACAAAGATGTTGTGGGAGGTAGTGTCAAATGCCTAGCTGAAGTCAAGGTGCACAACATCCCCTGCTCTCCCTCAGTCTACTCAGCCAGTGATGACATCATGGAAGGCTACCAGGTTGGCCAAACATGACTGTCCCTTGATAAATCCTTGTTGACTACTCCTGAAAACGTTATTCTTTTCCAGTTGTTTGAAGAGGATATCCAGAACAAGTTGTTCCATTGCCCTTTCAGGGATGGAAGTAAGGCTGAATGGCACGCAGTTTCTCCAATCTTCCTTTTTGCCCTTTTGGAGGACTGGAGGGATACTGTTCCCAGATTTATTTTCTTCTACCTCATTTTGCATTTTTCAAAAAGAAAGAAAAAAAAGAATAGGCTAGGTTCATACCATCATGTTCTAAGTGTTTTGGCTATAATTATGACATTGTTACCTGTGAGTTTTTGATTGCTTTTGAGCAGTGTTACAATCAAATCCTTGCAAAAAGAAATCCACCGAGGTTTAGAGGAAAGTTGTAACATGAACAGATACAGCAAAATAGCTATCCAGTAGATGTGATGTTCTCACCAAGTTTGTTCAGTATTGCTTTTTCTACTCAACTGTTTTTATGTTATGCTTTGATACAGACGACTGTTTCAAGAGAAAGGGTATATTGCACTTGGTGACTATTGAGTTGAGAGTTCTAGCCATTAAAGCACAATCTTGATCAGCCACTACACAAAGGTATTATTATTGAAAAACAAAAAGAAAAAAAATCTTTGTAGGAGGAGTAGATTAAAAAAGTGAATCAGCCATACAAGCATTATATGTATTATATATACATACATATGCACATGTTCAGCAGCACAGACATACATATAAGTAGAAAATAACAGTATTATAAAATATAAATATATATATATTAGAATTCCTCTTTACTGAATGAATTTCATTACAGACAAGAAAGTTACTCCATTTAAAAGATGCTTATTTAATGAATGCTTTTTATAGTGTAAACCAAAATGCATAGGGGAAATTTTGTTTTAATGATGTCAACATGAATGATAAAAATAAACACCTTTTAAATATTGTTAGAATAATACATGCCCTGATGTAAGAGACTATTATTTTATACCATTGCCTCAAAGTTTGCTAATGAACATGTCCGAACATGTCCATGCAAAATAATGTAATGTAATGTAAATTCCCAGGTAAATGCACTGGGAAATAATGTAATGAATATTAGGTACCCAGAGTAATGAATGAGTAGCAGTGCAAGCTGTTTGCAAAGCCACTCAGCTTGACAGACTGAACAGGCTGCTCTGCAGGCACTTGACATAACCTTGATTCTGGTTTTGAAAGGAAAAAGAGAGGGAAAGGAGAGGAGAGGAGAGGAGAGGAGAGGAGAGGAGAGGAGAGGAGAGGAGAGGAGAGGAGAGGAGAGGAGAGGAGAGGAGAGGAGAGGAGAGGAGAGGAGAGGAGAGGAGAGGAGAGGAGAGGAGAGGAGAGGAGAGGAGAGGAGAGGAGAGGAGAGGAGATCAGGAAATGCTGAGGGAAATTTGTACTGAAATGTCAGAATTAGTCAGTTTTTATAAATCTTCAGTGTGTTTTTCAGTGGCAAAATTGATAGCATTAGATGCATTATTTAAACATTTAATTGTTTATTAAGTGCATTTAAAAGTCCCCTAACCAGTGTTTTTATTGATAGATAAGAAGCTACAAAGATGATGCAAAATACTGCCCCCCCTTCATATATACATACACACACATATTCTTTAAATCAGTTTATCACACATTATTCAACAAATAGAACTCTTTATTTTCTTCTTACAGGTGAAAAAAAGAAATATTCTTTGACATTTCTGTTAGTTAATTAAAATAATCTCAAGGAAAATGAGGGATTCTCTTTTGGGCTGAATAAATCATTTCCAAGGACATTAAGCACTTTATCCAAAGCCTACTGGTCTCAGCAGGAGACTTTCCATCAACTTCAACAAGATTCGAATGAAGCCAAAAATATTTTTTTCCAAAGTATCTTCAAAGTAGATGCCACAAACTTCATTAAAATAAAGAACGAAAGTCACAGTTCCTTTAGTCCTGTCCAAGGACTGTTACTGATTATTTCAGTGTGACAAATACACTTTTGGATATACTATAGTTTGTATTATGATATACAAATTGCTATTTCTGAGCCGAAATGTGGGATTATTAAATATATTAATTAATTACTCAATGAAACAACAGTAACATGCACCTATAAGTTAGTTAAGTGCTAGCTAGATCTGAACATGACTGTTCTCATCTATTTGCAGTATTTGGGCACAAAATTGGTTATTTGTACTTCTCTGTATTTTTCTCAGCAGGAGATCACTAATAGTTATTATTTTGTTTTTATTTAGGATACTGACATACTCATACTCATTTCTTCAGGTCATTTCCTAGTTGACCCGGAAGATATATGGAAGGAATCATTTATGGGCTGGGTGCAATCTGAAGGGTAATGCTTTTGGACCACACCATGACAGGTATGAAAGGCTGTCTTGCTGCTGTCCCTTGGCTTTGCTGTAACATTTTCGATACTATGAGAGCTGATGAATCTGCAGTTGCATGTCTGAAGGAGATGGACCAAAGCAGAGAAAGAAAAAAACACATACCACTGTCCTATCTAAATCTCATTACCATAATTAGGGTGATCATTTAGGATGTTTCTTTCTTGTGAGGCACAAAAAACTCAGCTCATATTTGTTCAGATGTCTAAACAATATTGGGAAAACTTACTTAATTCCTGAAAAAAAAAAAAAAAAAAAGAGTGACTGAGAGCAACATACCCTCCATTTTCAGGCAGAAGTCCTACCCAGTCTTAGGCACAGAGTGTATGTGAGTGCACTGTGATGCCACAGGTTGTTCTGATGTCTTCCATGTGCTTAGCACAGGAACACTCCATCAGCTTCAGGGAGTACTCTGCAGTGACAATGAGGAATCTGAGCTAAGCCTCTAAGACGTTACTCAGTGTATACAGAAAGTGGGATCCAAAGTAGGATTTATTCTGAGCAGAGAGTAAAACCACATTTTGCTAGGAAAGTGCTTTCTGCAACTTGACATTAAAAATAAGAGAGAAACATTAAAAAAAAAGAAAAAAAAAAAAAAAGGAAACATTTAAAACGAGTACTTTTCAGACTTTCTCCTCAAAGGTTTAAATCCCCTCTTTGGAAGTTGATGGAATCTTTTCCTTTGAGGAAACAGATATGGAATAGTCTTGGGGGAGAAAAGGTTTGTCCTGAAGAAGGGAAGGACTTTACTCAAGGCATTCTGTATCCTATCAGGTTGAGAAAAAATCATGTCAGGCTGGAGGTAAGAACACAAAGGAAAGGAATGGATGGAGGCAAATCTGTGCTCAGAGCTGCAGACAAAAAACCTCCTTTCCCACTCCTCTCTCCCAGGTGACTCTCTACAACAGGTATGAGGCCCTGGATACGGAAAGCCCATCTGTGGATGATAACAGTCCACTCAAGCTTGACAAATCAACAAATCCAAACCAGGAAAAGCCTTTCCCCAACATCAAGGTTATGTCACTGAAGAAGAAGAGATGGATATTAGTTGTAGGTGATTCCTACCTACAGAATACTGAACACCCAACATGCTGAAAAGACAATTTTAGAGAAATTTGCTGTCTCCCTGGGGCTCAAAACAGGAAACTACCTAGCATGGTATAGTCAACAAACCACAACCCTTTACTTGTTTTCCATGTTGTGAATGATGAAGTAGCTACATGTGGGTCAAGGGCTATCAAAAGGGACTTTGGGGCCTTGGGGTAACAGCCGAAGGAATTAAATGTGCAGATCATGTTTTCTTCTGTCTCCTGTATTGGGTAAGGACATGGAAATGAAAAGATCTTATCATTCAATACCTTAATGGCTGATGCTCCACCAGAACTTCCATTCTTTCTTTTTTCTTTTTTTTTTTTTTTTTTTGACAACCAAATGGTCTATATGGCACTGAGTTTGTGGGCACTGGATGGGGTTCACCTTTTGTTATGGGGGAGAAGGGACCTCAAGAAAAAGCTAGATGAGCTTTAAACTAGGTCTAAGAGGTGCCAAGAAGATCAAGAAAGGCTTCTACATGTACCTGAAGCACACAAGGAAAGTCCAGGAGAGTGTAACCCCCTAGAAAGTGACACAGGCAAGTTGATAACAACAGACAAGGAGAAGGCTGAGGAAGTCAACAATTTTTTTGCCTCAGTCTTTTATGATACCTACTTGTCTCACAGCCCTTAAATGATTGGTTTGCAAGAAGGGGACAGGGGAAGTAATCCCTCCCTCTGCACATGAAGATCGAGTTATTGACCATTTGAGGAACCTGAACGTCCACAAGTCTATGAGTACCTATGAGATGCATCCCAAAGTCCTGGGGGAATCATCTGATGTAGTTGCTAAGCAACTCTTCATGATATTTGAAAAGTTATGGTAGTCAGGTGAAGTCCCTGGTAACTGGATAAAAGGCAACATGGCATCCATTTTCCAGATGAGTAAAAAGGATAATCCTGTGAACTACCAACCTGTCAGTCTTACCTCTGCGCTGGGAAAGATCGTGGAGCAGATCTTCCTGCAAGCTATGCTAAGGCTCAAGGAAGACAGGGAGGTGATATAGGAGAACCAGTTTGGCTTCACCAGGGTCAAATTCTGTTTGATTAATGTAGTGGCCTTCTATGATGGTATAACTGCATCAATGGATAATGGATAAGCCACTGATGTCATCTATCTGGACTTCAGTAAGGTCTTTGACACGGTACTCCACAACATCCTTCTCTCCAATTTGTAAAGATACTGATTTGATTGGTGGGCTGTTTGACGAATAAAGAATTGTCAGCAGGACTGAATCCAGAGAGTTGTGGTCAATGGCTCCTTGTCTGGTTGGAGATCACTGACAAGTGACGGCTCCCAGGAGTTAGAGCTGGGACCAATACACTCTAATATCTTCATCAGTGACAACAACATTGGGGCCAAGTGCACCCTCAGCAAGTTTGCAGATGACATGAAGCTGAGGGGTTTGGTGGACACTTCTATGGGATGAGATGTCATCCAGAGGGACCTAGACAGGCTTGAGCAATGGTCCCAGGAGAACCTCACAGAATCATAGAATAGTGATCATCCAAGATCGTCCAGTCCAACCGTCCACCTATTACCAATGTTTCCCACTAAATCACATTCCTCAGTGCAACATCTAAATGTTTCTTGAACACCTCCAGGGATGGTGACTCCACCACCTCCCTGGGCAGCTTGTTATATTGCCTAGTCACTGTTTTAGAGAATAAATTTTTCCTAACGCCAAACCTGACTCTCCCCTTGTGTAACTTAAGGCTATTACCTCTAGTCCAATTGTTAATTACACAGGAGGAGAGGCCAGCACCCACCTTGCCACAGCCTCCCTTCAGGTAGTTATAGAGAACAATAGGAATTCCCTGAACCTCCTCTTCTCCAAAATAAATAATCTCGGTTCCCTCAACCAATCCTGATAAGACTTGTGCTCCAGGTTTAGCGAGGTTCAGTAAATCCAAGTGCAAATTCTTGCACCCAAGTTGAAGCATCCTCCACTACCAATACAAGGAGAGGGATGAAAGAATTGAGCAGAGCCATATGGAAAAGTACCTGGAGATACTGGTGGATGGAAGCTCAACATAAGCCAGCAATCCGCCCTCACAGCCCAGAAAGCCAACTGTATCCTGGGTTGCATCAAAAAAGGCATGGCCAGCAGGTCAAGGGAGGTGATCCTTCCCCTTTACTCTGTGCTTGTGAGGCTGCACCTGGAGTACTGTGTCCAGATTTGGAGTCATCAGCGCAGAAGAGACATGGACCTGCTGGAGTGTGTCCAGAGAAGGGCCACGAGGGGCGAATACCTATCCCACAAGGACAGGTTGAAAGAGCTGGGGTTGCTCAGCCTGGAGAAGAGAAGGCTCTAAGGTGAACAGATAGCTGCCTTTCAGTGTCTAAAGGGGAGAAACAGTAAAGGAGGGGACCAACTATTTTCAAGATCTGTGTTAATAGGACAAGTGGAAATGATTTCAAATTTAAAGAAAGGACTGGATATAAGGAAAGTCTTTTAAAGTGAGAGTGGTGTAGCCCTGGAACAGGTTGCTCAGAGATGTGGTGGAAACACTGCCCCTGAAGACTTTCAAGGCAAGGCTAAAAGAGGCTCTGAGCACCTGATCGAGCTGTGGATGTCACTGTTCAGTGCAGGAGAATTGGATTAGATGACCTTTAAGAGTCCCTTGAAACTCTGAGGATTCTACGATTCTATATTCTGCAGAACTCTTTCAGTGTGCTTAAGAGAGAACAGCATTCTGGGATGCAGCAGACTTGGTTTGACATATCTTCTCTGAGATTGTAGTACATCACACACTCACACACACACACACACAAAGAAGTTACTATAAACCACATATAAACATTGCAGAGAGTAGAGGCTGGAGCCCAGAGCATATTTCTTCCATTTCTTTCAGCCCATCAGAACTTGAATCCATCTCTGTAGATTGTATCCCTGCACCATAGGTAAGCAATTAAATAAAAGATGTACATGTGTGGAAAAAAAGAATACCAGTACTTACTCTTGGCCATAGGAGAAATCCACAAGCAGCTTTATCTTTTTCAGAAAAGCTGATGCTTGGCCCTGAAAGCATCTTTCAGGATGCTTACCAAACCAAGGCATGTCAAGCATCCCTCCTCAGGGAGATCTGGTTGGAAACACATTTACTTTCAAGTAGGCATTGAGCTCCTCGACAATAATCCTAACAGAGGTGTTTGTATAGAAGTCCAGAAGCACAACTGCTGCAGAGTAAGGAAATTTACAGTAAAAATAAAAAAAAATTAAAATAAAATAAAAAAAACGTTAATTTTTTGGATTTCATTCTCTAATCCTGGTTTCATTTTAAATGTGAACTAAAAAAAGAAAATCTCTGAGAGCATGTCACACTTGAACAGAGCCTAAATGTGTAGTGTCAACAAAAATAATTCATCTAAAAATGAACTAGACAAATATTTAGTGGGAGAAAATAAATAACAGTATAGCACATTAATACAGTAATAAAGTGATACATTTAAGGTCTCTTTTTTTTTGAACTCTGTTAGCTGTTAAAACAACATAATCCATCTGAAAAAGACAGAGATAAATAGCATATTCTTAAAGCAAATAAGGAACGCTGTCCTACTTCGTAGGCAACAGTGTAAGTGGACAGATTTCAGAAACAAATTTACAAAACTGAAGGAAAGTGTACCAACAAAGTGAATAACATACCATACAGGAAAAGAAATGGAATCAAGTACAGTGCTGTTTGTGTGACACGTTGTAGAAAGAAACCGGAATTGATGAACTTTTACATTGCTGAAGTAGTGATTTCCAGAGTAATGACTAAAACTACCCTGGAATCTAAAAGAAAGCATATTTATATATTGTAAACTGAGAAAATATTTTGAGAATTCACAGTCAATATTCCTAATGAATCATTAATTGAGGGTGATTCACAGCCTTTCTGTGAAGTCATAATTATCCCTTTTTTCGTCTCATAAAAAAAATGGTAAGATAAGCTTTTAGCATTAAAAAATAGGAACAAGACACTGTTAACCATGGAGTATCAAAATAAGTTTTAACATTGCTAACTGTGACCTTTAGAACCAATAAAATGGGCAACTCAGTAGAATAGGAGAGGAAAGGTATCCAGACAACGAAAGAATGGTGGTAAGTTCGAAGGAATCAGTGTTACCATTATAATTTCAAAGAATAGGCTAAGTGGGGGATCTGGTAAAGGAAAAGAGGAAGAGATTGTATTTCCATTTTCTAGCATCAGCAGTTTTGGCAGTCCGTTTAAAACCTTCTTACCCCCTATGTTTAGTTTAGCAAAATGTGTATTGCAGTTAATGATACATGCTTGTTTCTAAAGTAATGTCAAGAGACACTTGACTTGGCATGCCTCTAAATGTTTGAATACTTATTTTCTGCAAAAGATATATTATATAAAACATAAGGTTTAGTCTCATCTCACATTTGTGGTCTTGTTTAGGGAGGTATACAGGTAGGGGGATAAACAGTCTTTTAGAAGAATATAAACAATATATCTAATTCCCTTTAGGAAAACAAATAGAAATACAGACTTTTTGTCTGACATATTGCATAATGAATGACAGGACTAATATAGTACCTAAAATTTTGTTGCTGGTCACATGCTGTTCAGCAGGTCTGCTGTGTTAACTCCTCTCTATAGAGATCACACTGTCTCTCACCTTCTTTTAGGCTTTATCAACAGTTCCTCATTTTGTGTGAATGACCTTTCTTTGCTCCTTTGATTCTGCTCTCTTTTTTTTTTTTTACAGTAGACTTATCAGTTTCTTCCCCTCTGTAACCCTTTTCTTTTTTCACTTGCCTTTCAGTAATTTGTTTCCCTCCTTCTCCCTGCTGTCTCCTTTTCTTTATTTCCTGCAGCTTTAAAACATTCCTTACCCTGCAGATACGTATTTTGTATTACCTGAGAGATCATCTTGCAAACCATTGTTTTGTTGCAAAACAAATGGGTTTTTATGTGTCATGCTATAATACACACATTCTGTGTGAAAACAGCTCCCAAATTCACCTAATTTCTAATTTACGTTCCTGCTATATGTATATGGTTGAAGAAAAAAAAGAATACTAATAGTGGGTCTTTAAAGTATGTTTCCATTTTTGTTTGCTGTCCAACTTGTGATTATTTATCTCCCAATTTTCTTTCTTATCCTTCTATTTCTTTATTTCATATTTTAAAATCCCAATGCCTATAATATATAGAAATAACAGTAATGATGTTCAATCCAATGAATATTTTATATAGGTGGGATTGCTTTTTCAGTTTCCAAATGAAGAAAAACTGCTTAAAAAAAACAACAAAAAAAAACAAAAAAAAATCATTAAATTGTGTTTTCAGAAGCATTTATTATTACTATTAATTATTAACACCACTATGCATGCACAAACTTCCTCATTTTAGAACTTTTTAAATTTGATTGCCTGAAATAACCACTATATGTTTGTTCCTTTCCTCTTCTTTTTTTAAACTCAGTGTCTAATACTGACGACCAACCTGAAAAAGATTTTTCATCACCTGTCTTACCTTGTTTTAGAGATGCGCTCCTTACTTCTTTCTAAACTTCACCTGAGAGCTAATAAACCCCCTCTAAGGCAAATGTGTCTGGACAGTTAATTGCCATTGTAGGTAAGATTCCATACTTATTAGAAACATCTTAATGTTACCTTCTTATAATTGAAATCCACAGCTGCAATAATTTGTGGTTCAAGTATATGGACATTTTTTACAGGTGCAATAAATATGCACTTAACATACTTGCATTTTTTATTTGTTTTAATCATATCCACCAGCACATTCCAGAAGTTTTCAACGAAAATGTGGAAGAAGTATTCTGTGGTGTGCTCAGGGATCCTGGTTTCTCATACTTGAGACAGAGAAGCTATGTGAATTCTCTTTTTGCCTGCCTTCCTTGGATTCCTACCCATGGCAATGAAAGGTTGGGGAGATGTGGAAGCGCTCAGGTAAGACACCTGGAGAGTGTTAGGATACTTTTGTAGTATGCAGTGTAAACTGCAAGCAGCAGAGTACTTCAAAATCCTGTATTTTAGAAATAAATTTGGGTATGAGAAAGAGTTATACTTAGTGTCATTGATTCACTTAAATAAGAAGGCGTTGTCAAGAATATGTTTCTATGCTGTGATCTTTTTGGATAGATCAGTGTTCATATTGTTTCACTATGATTTGCTCCCCTTGCAGTATTAATTTTATCTGAAGGGCATTGGACTAGATGATCTCTAAAGGTCCCTTCCAATCTCTACAATTCTGCAACTCATATAAGTTGAGGAGGGGATGAGAGAAGAGAAAAATCAGAGTTTAGGAAAAAGGACATGAAAAATTCTGAAGGGAGAGGATGGTTAAATGATTTTGAAGAAGAGATTTCTGAAAGATGAAGTTCAAGCAACAATATTGCTAATTGTCAGCAACACATAAATCATTTGTCCCCCTTCACTTTCAGTAACTTAACTAAGGCACAGAGCTCTATTAAGACACCAGCATCTGGCTTTGCTGAGTTCAAACCATGTGTCTCTCTTGGTAGACCTCATCATAAAGTCACAGCAGTGCATTAGTACAAGTGCTCAGGAGGGACAGTTAATCTCAATGCTTTAACTGCTGAGGAGGCACTAATGGGAAATTGATAAGAAGCTTAATGTTATTAAACACCTGTGAGAAACCACTTCAGGCAGAAGAGAGTTCTGCATCACTGAGGCCATAATCCTGTACCTGTACTTCCTGGCATTTCTAGGGGAAAATCCAAAGCAATTAAGGCTTATATTTTAATAACTATTGTATACTCTTTTTCACCTCATAACAATCTTTATGAAAGGTATCAGATGGCAACAATGACAGAAATAAAATACATATTATTCTGACCAGATGCAAACTGAGTTGCTGGTTAACTGTGCAGCCTTTGGTAAAAAGCTTCAGATGTGAGGGAGAGTTTCAGAAAAAGCTACAAAGTGTTGAAGATAGACAGACAGATATAGTGAGCCCTTCTGATCTCTGAATGAAAATGACATGAGCTAGGTCCTCTCTGGAATCCACCAGATTGTGTGTTGAAACAGAATTATCCCCATGATAATATGATCACCTGATAGGCAAAGGTTACTTCTTTGAGCATTACCAAGTGCTGTAAACTCCCAGTGAGCTCTAGGTCAAAACTGGTTTGGTGAATGGGCAGAGCTGTCAAGTATGCATGGAATTGTGATTTGCCTCCCATTTTGGATGCCTATGGCATTTAATGGGTCTTGTCTTCTATGCTGCTTCCTAGTAATATTTTAATGACCATTCATCCTTAGCCATTTGCAAGCAGAAACACAAGCTGTGTCCCAATTTGCAAATCTATGTTGAGCCAGGAGAGCAGAAGCTCTGAACTGCAAAGAAAGAAAATCAGCACAGGCTGTGGTGGTCATACTCCATGGAGTGCAATGTGTCAGTTTTAGAAGCTACTTGCTTTCCTTGTGTTCTAATATGATCTATTTTCAAAATCTTTGGGATGGAGTTGCTGACTTCAAAGAAAAGATAATGGTCACTTCAAGCATCTGACCTGTTTGGATACTGGGCATACCTCAGCTGGCTTAGCAAAGATGGGCCAAGTAAACTTAGATTCATAAAATTAGCATTGAAAATACAATGAAAATCACAATGCGGATTTATTAATAAATGCAAAAATAGAATTATATTAATCTGATGATACAAAGTGGATGATACAGCTTTGTTAACTATAATTGCAGGATGTAAAATCTTCAGATCATCACTGTCTTTGCCTGACTTCATAAGTGAATCTTTGCTTGTTTCCATGGGTACTGAGACCTTTCCTATGAGGTCTTCTGGAAAAATAATTACCACAGTCAACATGAACTTCAGATCTCTTGGCAGTCAAAAAAATCATTTATCTCAAAGTTTTTAGCAGTTGCAATATCAAACAGGAGAAGTTTGAGATTGAGATAATTCTGAAATATTTATGCAGAAATTGCAGTGTTCTCTTTCACATGTTGCTAATCCAGCCAGTTTCACAGTTACTGTTAAGGATAAAGGAAAAAAAAATCATATTTCAAGGCGTGAAGAAGCCAAACTGACAAGTGAGATGGACAATGTGTCAGTTTAGAAGAACAGCTACACCATTAGAGATTTCTAGTCTGCAATCATATTTCTGAGACTTCAAAGAAGACACTTTGAAATATAACACATTGCTAAAAAATTCCTCTGGAACAGAAATTCCAAACTTCAATTACAAGAACTCAGGATGATGCATTGTTTTCACATTACTAAAATAGTTCTTAGGAATTACAAGAGTAATGGGCGCCTTAGGAAATGAGAACACAAGAGGAAACATCACCAGTATTATGCCCAGTAAATACCAGGTGGGTATTTCTCCCAGGGAGTTCGGGTCTGTACAGATCCACAATGCTTTGTTTTTATAGTGTTATGCCATTCACAAAGGATACATTTATTTATTTATAGTTTCAGAGTGAAGCTTTGTGCACAAATTCTTGGTTCTACTGAGTGTTTTGTTCTGATGATTCATTTCCTTTTCTTCTCAGCTATTTCTACTACAACTTTATTGGTGAATGACATGCAACTTGGAAAATTTAGGAGGAGGAATTTCTTTAGGCTTTAACTCAACCTCTACCCCTAAACATGTGGAAAATAAGAGGAAAATGTATTTTGACATACTTCATAATACTCGCAGTGAAAACATCCTTAAATAATAATTGTTTTTGAGACCACAGATATTCTAAAGCATCTTGTTGCTGTTCATGGAAGATTTTTTTAAGGTGTGCAGTAGCTATAAATGAGGCTGTGTGCTGCTGTAACAGGGGTTCTTGTCTAAACTACTGTGTGTGCCTCAATGCACATTTCTTTTACTCTGCAAAAAATAGAAGTAATGAACCAAATTGTTCTACCAATATCTTTTTCTTCATAAATTCTGATTCCCAAGAGAAGAAAGAAAAGTATTGATTTCCTCTAACTTCCAACTTCTTTGAAACAAAGGAAAAAATATTGCTATGAAATTAGCAATATTTGCTGCTGGACACACAGGTTCTGAATCTTTCTATCACATATCCCTCCTCTCTAATATATTCCTGTTGTGCAGATAGTTATGTTGTCAAACAAAAAATACAGTGTTTAAGCAACATTTCTTATATCATATTTCTATTATCTTTGCAGGCGCACATGGGGGATTGTGTACTGTCATTATATGGGCTGTTTTGATGATATGCACCAAGAACACAAAAACCATGAATGCAGTTGAGACAGTGGTCTTTCATAGCAGAAAGGGCTAAGGCTGAGTTGTCACCCATGTCTCCAATTTTCCTCATATTCATGACATGACAGTTTTGTTTTTTTTTGAAAATCTGGAAGTGAATTAAATATTAATATTAACATCTTTTACTACTGCAATTTGAAGAAGAGAATATGCTTTCAGCCTTCATCAGAGTGTTCATACCCTGTTTTATATAATACCATTGGCACAGGAAGATGCAGCTTGCTCGGTTCCTACATGTCCTGGTATTCCTATGGCTAGTATGTACCTGTTTTTAAACTCATGTAAAGATAACTCTGATATTGAGCACAAATACATTATTTCTTCTCCTACAGTAAAATGAATTTTTGCTTTTGTCTTTTAATCTACTCTTGGTCTAAATCTGTATGCACTGGCACAGCCAAGTTGTTACATGTCATCACATGGGAAGTCTGCTTCAATTGTGTACTGGAGGCATTATCTGGATTATATCTGCCCTCACATGAATGCCATAAAAGCTGAACTGCAACAACAATGATGCTTAGCATCTTGACATGGTTCTTCTCTCTTTTTGCTGTAGTAATGAATATTTCTTGTTTTCTTTTTTTTTTTTCTTTTATTTGATATATACTTCTTTCGACCCGTCAAAACCTGAATGTATATATAGTCAAGCATAATAAAGACCAGAGAAAAATCACATCTAAAAGACAACTGTATCATAACCTTCAACATAAGCTGTACTATAAATATATTTTGTCCTGTAGTTTCTGAATCATGATTCTTCTGAAATTTTAATCAGTAAGTGTTTGGAAATGCTGGCAGGGTGGGAGTAGGTTTAGGATGTAAATGCTATGCTCTCGATGATGAGCATATGGGTTTTATCAGCAGTTCTGTTGTTACTTGTGGAGTCTTCACAGTGCTTTCTGAAGAACTGCAATGTTGCCAAAGTTAAGTCTGGTAAAATTCGATTTTTCCTTTTCTGTCTGTGGAAACAAAATTAAATATGACAATACAAAGAAAATCCAATTCTTTAAAAGTGTTTTCATTCTGGTTTACAGTTTCTCCTTCATTCCACAAAATCCTTCACTTTTCTGATCAATGGAAGCTTGAATAAAGCAATCAACAAGAGCAACACTGAAATGTGTCTTTGGCATCACAGAAACTGCAGACTGTTCTTGTTGCCTAAGTATAGCATTCCAAAATGAAAGCATAAAGTGGAATAAAAGTGACATGCAAATTGAAAGTCAGTTGTAGTTAGGCTTACGTAGTACTAAATACAGTTAAACTGCCTTGTTCCTATTCTACATCCACGGGTTTAACTGGAAAGAGTATTATTTTTCTAAATAACATATTTCCTAAAAATGCAAGTGGCTGTCTTACAGTGAAAAGAGATGAATCTGAGTTTTAACTCAGATTTGCGAACAGTGGAGTAAACTAAAGGCAGGAGTTGACTAGTCATAGGCTAGAAACATGCATCTTACTCCAGAAGGCTCTGTGATAAGGAGTATGTGAATTCATGATGTAAGGGATTTATAGAAAAAAGTGTAAAATAGTTTCAATAACAAAATGATTGAACATATTTTAATCTGAGTCACTATTATCTTTTGATACATTTATTGCATTGCTCATTCAGGGAAACACTGAACTTTCAAGAAAGTTTTAAAATACAGTTGAATTATTAACAGATCCAGGTTAAAAGTTCAAGTGTTTAAAATGTTATGGTCATAAACAATAATAATTTTGTCTTGCACTGATACCTAGACTCCTCTGTGAAAAGGTTAGCAGAAAAAATAAAAAGAAAAATAAAAAAAGAAACGGTCATCCTCTCTGTGGAACAAATATGAATTTAGTGTCAGAGTTAAATGTTAAGAAAAGAAATGAGAACAATATAAGGAAAGAGAAGGGCATTTATGGAATGGTACGATGGAAATTCAAAAGTTCAGATAAAATCAGCAATGGAAAAGAACACAATTGTAATGGCTGTGAAAGATATTGCTTTGGAGAAGGAAAACATCTTTGCAAGGTTGCAGAAAATTTGTACTGTAGATTTCTCAAAGTTTCCTCTTGACTATGAAATTTCTTCTGTACTCAGAATGCTGTCACAAAAAGTGTTTTTTTTTCTTTTCTTTCTATTATTTTTTTTTTAAATAACACTTGTCAGGATGGTCTTGGAAGCACAGAATAATGAGTGGAGACAGATCTTAACTTTTTCTTCTTATTATTATAAATGATTATTTCACCTATCCAGAGAAAGAATGAGAAATTGTAAACTGTAAAAAATAAACAAACATTGTATTCAGTGATCTAGAAGCCCAACTTTTTAATAATGTATTATCTCAAAAACAGAAGGACACAGGAAAATGTGAAACTGTACAAAAATTTTGTTTTGTTCCTAAACCACAATGATGGCCGATTTTTTAATTGAGATAGAGCTATAGTTCAAATGAGCAAGTGAACTAGCATAATTAAAGTAATTTCTACTTTTCATTATTTGACTGTTTGACAAAGATTAGTTTAGTTTTCTAGTGGTAAAATAAAAGAATTAGGTATAGAAATACTCATGTTTTGCTTAACTGTTCTGGGAAAGTTAATTCCTAATAATTTCTGTGGCAAGAATGTAACTTGAAACGTCACCTATCATTAAGTGGGTAGGACTAAGCTGGTTTTAAAGTGTTAAAGGTTTTGATCTCACAAATTACATGTTCTAACAAACAAACAATCAAAAGCGTAATTCAAGAAGTGATATTCACATTTTTACCTTTGGTGATAAGTGGCTCATATATATACATTTTATTTTTCTTACAGATCTGTGATGCTTAGGAAATCCAGTCAGAAACTTGATGGGCTGATGTTTGGACTAGACGATTTTAGTGGTCTTTTCCAACCATAATGATTCCATGACTCTATGAACAATGAATCTTAATTTTAGGCTTTGCACAATTATGCCATTTCTAATTGAGAATGCAATTGTACTAATTTGTAATTTAACAGTGACTGAACTTTCATGTTCTTGCTTGCTTCTGCAAAAACTTAATGTTAACAGGAAATGTCACATTCATTATAAAAGGATTGAAATTCCACATATAATACTGGCTGTAAATTTTAAAAAAAATGCTGTAGGATCACATATAGAAATGATAAATCAAACATCCTTGATTATAAAACTCCCTTGTGCCTTTTTCACATGCTGCAGGCTCTTTGTTATTCTTCAAAAAGCAGAGATTTTAAAAGGCCCCTTACATAATTACACTTTCAATTATGACTTTACTATTTTAAATAAATAGCGATATTTCATGTCTAGGGCTGTGCTTCAGTTGCTTGTTAACTCACATAATACTAGACTTTCGATCTATGCCACAGTTTTGCAATCTCTAGAGCTAGATAGTGGCAGTGAATGAGAATGATTTCTGTACTACTGTAGGTTTCCTAAAATAAACAATTAAGAATCACCCAGAAGAATTAGGGGACTGTTCATGTGTTTAGAAGAGGAAAGGGTGGGCTCTTCATTAATTCCATTCCATTAATTCCAATCATGAAGGCAAAAGCCTTAGCTGGTGATTGCAAAATGAGATTTCATTTGATAATACTTTTTATTGTAGACTGAAAATTCTCCTTTAGTAGACTCAGTTTTCTAGATTCCATTGACTATAACAAAATCTATGATGGAGAATAGGTTCCACCTGCGTCTTCTGTGTATCCCACAGCACTTTAAGTCACACTCATGTTACCCTGTGATAAAATTGTTGCTTGATCCTTCACAGTCTGAACAAGTGGATTTGTTTAAGGAAGCAAGTAGGCAGAAAAAAATACCAGCTATCAGATTGCATAAGAATGAAACTATCACCATTATGAGCTGGAAATAGAGTGTCTGCACTAAAGTTGACAATGATCAGTGTAAAATCAATCAGGAGTTTTATGACAATTGATGAAATCACTCTGTTATTTGTAAAATAAAGACATGGTCAGATGACTCAGTGGGCTGAGTGGATTACAGTGATACCCTTCAGACCTGCATGTTGTGTTACAGATGTTACAGTTACTCATGACAGCAAGCTGACAGGGTTTCATTCATCTATCTGCAAACAGCAAACCATGCTGGGGTCTGGAAAGGCAAAATATTTCCCTTTCATGAAACATAAGAATCACAGATAACATAGTTCTTCTTGCTGATCTTTAGTTCTCATCAGTGAAGAAAGAATAATATGGGATATCTCCAGTGCCTTCCTAGACACAGTATGAAACAACATTCTTTATTGATTGTGTCACAGTAAATACAACAGGACTGCCAAAGCCTCTTGGCTCTCTGTCTTCAGAATTTCTGAGAGGTCCCATACACTGACATTAGAGATTACAAAAAATCAGAAGCAGTATGAATATTTTGCAGATTCTTTGAGTCTATAGCTCTCCAATGTTCCCAAAAGTTGGTGTACTCCTATACGCAAGAACTGATTCTGTACTGAACTGGTATTTGTGAGTCTCAGTTGCAAAGTACACATTTTGCAGCTGAACTGATGGCATTCTCCAGTATTGATACCTTTTTCCAGAGTGTGGGAGCCTGCAAATATACATTTTTATTTTCATCTTCTCCATCATGTTTGTTGATTGTTGGTAAGCCAGTCAGCTACCTTGGAATTGAGAGCTGATAAATGTGAAGAAAAAATACATTCAAACCTATACTTGCTGGCTGGTGACTCATTTAACATACTGCAGTGATGTTCCCTACCAAAGCAGGAGCACTTAGATGTGCAGGAAGTTTCAGTAGTTACAAGCTGCAGCAGCAGATCTTAGTCATGGTTACTGAGAGCATGACAGAGCACTGCGTAGGGAATATTGAACTTGGGTCAAAGTCTGCAAGGGCTTGTGTAGCACTTACAGGCAAATCTGAAGATAGTTAAAAGGGTCCTTGAGGACTCTAGCTGAGAATTTTACAACTTCTAACACCTTGGTATGACACAACGGAATAATTTCTTTCTAATTGCTAAGGATTAGCACCGAATTCTTTATTCTGTGCCCTAGAACAGAGTATTGGGCTTTCACCTTGTCTTCTTTACAGTAAATGCACCGAAAAGAGTAGATTAAAAATTAATTGTACTTTTTTCCATCACAAGACAACTTAACCATGCAAGGTGTCACTCTGTACATGTTGTTATCCTGAGAGAATAATGTAACAAGTGTCATATGAATTATGCAGTCTAGTGTAAGCATCACCATTGCAAGAAGAGAGATGCAGTCACTCTCCACAATTCCCTAATGTGTCTGCTGGACAGGCCTGGGCTCTGTCATCATTCAACATTGAAATGTTAGCACACTCCTAAACAGAGTACTTGCAAATGTCTATACCAAGAACAAGAGCTCCTTTTGGGACAGATTTTTCTTCTATATCTGTTCACATCCTGACTACTTTTCTGCAGCATGCTGTTAGCCTATAGACTTGTGGCAGGATGGGTGCAGAAGCAAATAGTGAATGATGGTAAGAACACTTAGTCCATCAAATGAAAGTAAATTTGAGTTTTAAGTTACAATTATAAATAAGCAGCATACAGAAGAATAGGACTTATCAGTTCTTACTAAATAAAGGATTTTTATAAATCCCATTAGACTGACTGTCATGCCTTGCTGGTAACTGAAAGAAGTTAAATGCAGTTATAATGGGACCTGAGAAGTCTCACTTTCAAGTATGTTTTATTACATGCTGAAATAGCTTGTATTAAACTAAACAATGAGGGATTTAATTACCTCAAAGCCTGCTGATTCATTAAGAGATAGTGGTGTATTAAGATGGTATTTGGCAGCTGACTCATCTCAGGACTCAGCTGGTTCCATGCATAACATAATGCTGTGATTGAGACACAATAAATCATGCAGCTCTGAATCTCTGAGAAAAATGCATTCACTATTGTAAATAAAAACAAGTTGCATAGAGAAGTAATATCAAACCAAGCAACAGTTTCCTATTCACACATAATAAAACTACATATACAGTTATGTTTTCAGTTACTGCTCTCAAATTTCGTTTCTATTTTTATATCAGGATTTCTTTCTCACCCTGTCACCCCTCATAAATAAAACAGCTATGTAGGAAGGTAGTTTTCACTTAACAAATTAGTGCTGAACCCCTAATATTGTATCACCTACTGTTATAATTAGGCTCAGGGGAAAATAATACAGCTGTTTTTCTTATCTATCATTGTGTCATGTTCTTTGTATTAAAAATATAATAAAATACAATTGTTGAATATTGCCCTGTAGCAGAAACTGGTAGAGTCAATAGGGCTCAAAGCAGACTGACCCTGTTACCTGCTGTGCCTTGACATTTCACTACATATGGCATTGCTCAACACTTACTACAACTTAAAATGTGGCTAGAGTGTATCCCATGCACTGCTTGAGACTAAATGCATGTGAAACCAGTGAAAGGTTTACAGAACAATAGGTAGCTCATTTTACCTTACTTTTAGTTCTTACCTTTTTAGTTCTTAGGCTGTGAACATACATCAATCTTACATGTTTCTTACAAGAAGAGATGAAAGAGCAGATGAATCATTTTACACTAACACTGGATGAATGCTATGTAAGAAACCCTGAATCCAGGCATTGCTTGCTGCAGCTGTTTTTGTATTAGCTGTAGCCTTGGGCTGGTATTGCAACTTGAGATCCCTGGCTATATTTTGTGCCTTTATACTGGATATCAGCCTGGTGCCAGTCTTCTGCGAGCTTCAGAACGGGGAGCACAGGAGATGAGGGAGAGCAAGGAAGGGGACATGGCTCACATCACTTCTGGCCCCTCAGGCAGTACATGGGTAGCTGCACTGATCTGAGTGACAGACTGTACTCAGGTGTGGCTATTAATCAGTTTCCTTTAGTGTCTCTGCAAGACAGAGAAGCAATATCTACACCTGCATTTTGGAGAGTAAGCATGGTGATGCTGATTTCTACACACTGTGCTTGCAGCCTCCTGTAATACACATGCAGAGCTAATTGAATAGAACTACCAATATTATGGACAAAGGCTTGGTAGACTATAACAAATCAATTATTTATCATAATCTGTATTAATTTCTTCAGTTCCCAGTAAGCTCTTATAGCAGTTATTTTGTTGATGGCAAAATCACATGGAAAAATAAGGGGAAACTGTACTGTGCAAATTGTATCCTCCTTCCCTGTTTTAAGATGGCATACATTTTTTTGCTGTGACTCTAATGAGTCATTAACAGACTGAGTGGTATGCTGATGGTGAAATCCAGCATATTCATAATGTATGAAGTTGTCAAATCGTTCCCTAAACCAGGCAATTTCTGGAAAAAGTATTAATCATTGTTTAAAATAGGTACTCCTACATTAAAAAGATTTGACAAATATAGCTTTGAAGGGGTTTGGTGACTTCTCAAATTGGTATAAGAACATTTATCATTTTTCTTCTTATCCTCTGTAGACATTTAGAAAAGAAAATATCTTCTCTCAGACCAGCTGCTGGAAAGGACAAGATTTTGGACGCATGAGGAGGTCTACATCCAGTGGAAATTTTGAAGTTATTTATTACTTTTTTAAGAAAAAATTTCAGTTATTACTCCATGTACAAAGAAAAAAAAGACCATAAATATATGCTCAGTGAGAATCAAAGGAAATTTAAATCAGCTAATAGGAAAAAACGAATGTCTAGCAGAGAATTGAAACAACAGGAGCACCCATCACTGTACCTCTCCCACTCTTGGAAGTCGTTAACAAATAGGTTAGTCAAACATGTAGTGTATCTATCTGAGATAGCTTAAGTATTTTTTATCTTTGGAACTAATATCTGCTTCTTGCTGATTTCTGAGATTTTAACCTCTGTTCATTGGCAGGAAATGAACAGTGGTTTCAACCACAATCCAGTCTAGAGAAATCATTCTTCTACATGCATATAGATGATAGAAATCTTTCCCTTTTCTCTAAGCTCTCATGTTTATCAGTCTTTTGAGATCCATTCTTTCCTTTTTAACATCTGTATGATTATTTAAAAATATTTATTTATAAATTTATTTAAAATTAACCGAAAAAACTCATTCTGTTTCTCCCTTTATCAATAAAGAGGGGGGAGAAAAAAATAATTGGGTAGCTCTTGTTAAAAAAAAATGGGAAATTTCTTGCTTTTGGTATATGAGGTCCTTTCATCACCTCACAATTTGTGGACCCTTCTTAATGTTACTCAGTTAACCAGAAAATAGAAAATTTCCAAATAATTCTCAGATCAGTCCCGAACATCCAGCTACAATTGTACAATTCCACCTGTTTGTAAACATCACTGATTAGTGATTCAGGTCAGTCATGAGTTCTGAAATAGCTACATATGGTCAAGAAGCAAGTAAGTGGAGACTTCAGTGTCCTCACTTCATCACATATAGATATGAACTTCTTTGGAAATTTTGTAATGCCATAATCTACAAACTACAACGGGAGCACTGTTAAATTATTTAAACAATTATCATATAAAAAAGCAGAACTTTTATAATGAAGTGACAAAATCAAATCCATCTTAGTGGCAGTCAGCATTCTCCCAGGGTGTGCTTGTTCTCAGTACATTGCAAAGCCAGTACATTGTAAAGGAAAGAACAAACAGACATTTATTCCTAACTTTCAAGGATTAAAACAAGCAACAAGCCACTATCAAGAAATAAAATTCACCTGACATCCTGGGGGGTGGGAATATCAACTCTTTATTTAAATGGAAGCAGTACATAAAATTCTAGTAGAAGATAGATAGTGGAAGAAAATCCAAATTAAGATTCAAAAAGTAAAGCTGCTTTATTTTGTTTCATAGACTGAATGCTTCTTTGCTCTCTGTAGTACAGTGAAATGCCTGAAGGGATCTCTGCTAGTGCTTGCAGAACAGCTTCTCCATTACTTCAAGACTCCACTCAGCAATTTCATTTTCTTATTTTAAAATCTCAGGATGTGTGTATTCCACACTGCAGAAATCCTGACTGATTACAAAAAGCAATCCCTAGTTACTGCAGGAAAAGCCTTAGCCAAACAAACTAACCGAAAAAACAAATAAACAAAATCATCCAAAAGCAAACACAGTAAAACCCCAGTGATATATATATATCTATGTGTGTGTGTGTATGTGTGTATAAGGAAGAACAAAACAATTCAGAAGTAAATAAGAAATCTACCCAAACCAGCTCTATTTTTCTGCTCACAGTAAAACTTTTGTAAACTCCTGTCTCTCTCCTGTCTTTACCAGGATGGTTTGCACTGACGCCCAGGATTTAGGATTGTGCATCATGATTACAGAACTCATGGAGACAGAGCCTTCAAAAATCTTTATTTGAGGTCACTGTTGTGCTTGACTTGTTCCTCTGCTGAAAGCAACGCAGCAGAATTTGATATGTGGCTAAGGCACAAACAAACATTAAATGGCCCTAGCCAAATAAAGCATTGTAACTTAAATTTTAAACTCTAAACTTGATTTTAGATCAGCAGGTACCCAGTATATCACAGAAATTTGTAGGAGGATCTTCAAGATACAGGTGGAACTGAACTTGGTGAAGGGTGTGAGAAATAACAAGAGTTTTATAGGTACATTGAACAGGCAAAGGAGAGTGTTACCCTCTTTGATAAATGATGAGCAAGAGCTGGCCTCCTCAGATGTGAAGAAGGCTGAAGTACTTAATGGGTTCTTTGCTTTGAACTTCATTGTCAGTCAGGCTTCCCACACCTCTCATATTCCTGAACCTCTAGGACCATGAGAAAAATCCCTCCCACAGTAAGAGCAGAGCAAGTCAGAGACAGACTCATGAGGCAGATGTGAGAAAAGGAGGTTATAGTCCTCCTCTGTTCTGCCCTTGGGAGGCCCCATGTGGAGCATTGCATCCAGACCAGGATCCAAGTAGATCTCATCATGGCCTTCCAGTATCTGGAGGAGACTATGAACAGGAGGGAGACCAACATTCTACATGATCTAATAGTGATAGGACAGGAGTGCATGGCTTTAAACTAAAAGAGAGATTTAAGTTAGATGTCAGGTGAAATCATCAGATGTTTCCCAGAGAAGCTATGGATACCCCATCTCTGGAGCTGTTCAAAGCCAGGTTGGATGGGAACCTGAGAAGCCTGATCTAGTTGGTGGCAACCCTACCCATGGGATCGGGGTTGGAACTGGGTTGGCTTTAAGATCTCTTCCAATCCATGATTCTATGATTTGTTCCAGCTGCAGTGTAGAGCACACGTAAGCCCTCACTTGAGAAAGTGTGTTATGGGTTCAGGCAAGACAGTGCAGACAGAAATCAACTTTCACTGAGTAAACTTCCTCTTGGTCCAGTCATATGCTAATCAAATATAACAAACACTGCTGATTTTTCATTGTCTAACATCACTCCCATACTAAGACAAGATTCACACAGGACTGAACATATTGATCATAAAGGATGGCATGCTTTTAATAAATATTCCCAATGAGAATTGAAAGAATATCCTCCTTTCAATGCCAGAGTCAGTTAAATACTAATTTCATGTTTTATACACCTCAATCATCCCCAATTATAGTCTGATTACACCAGTTAGTATGGTACCACATCATTTATGATTGATTACAAAACTGATACACAACTCAGTCACGTACTGTAGATGTAAACTCTGTGTGTGTTCAGCATTCTGGTGCCCTGTTTTGGTGTGTATAATCTGGTTAATACATACCCATCCCAATTCTTTCTTTGATGGATGATGGATGGCACTACTCTTCTGGTCTTATTGGTTCTGAAGCTTGCTGACTCCTCTGAGCCACTGAATGATAGGAAAAATCATAAACTCAGAGGGTAGTCACCTGAAGATAGATGTGCCAACTTTCTGCTTGCAGCTGAGGATCAAACTGGGTGGGGAGTGATAAGATGGTCTATGTTATACAGTGGGGAGATATGGCTGTGCATATCTTCTTCCATGTACCCTTGCCAAAGGGAAGGCATTCAGTCCTGTTGCTTTCTAAGTGTAAGGCAGATGAAAATTCCTGTTACAGCCACAGGATGACATTTCATCCCTTTATGGAATAAAATTGAACTCCTCAACATTTTGCAATACCTGTAGGTTACAAATCTACTTTGCATATTTTGAATGTCAGCATGGCAGTTAGTGGTTAATTATTGTTTCAGGTCATAAAGCATAATTTAAAAACACAAGTTTATTGAGAATATTATAACTCAGCAGATTTTTCACCAGGGAAAGAGTAGATTTTAATTTCAATTAGCTATTAACTTTATCTGGTGTTCCTTAGTTATTAGTCTGTGATTGCAATCTCTCACAGCAAATATATTCACTTATGTAAGATTTATTGTAATTTTACCTTTAAAGAGACAAAACACAGTTATATCAAAGGATATTAGGAACTCTTTTTTCCCACTCCACAGACTCAGAGAATTTTACACTGTTCTGCAGTACTGCTAGAACAATACTCCAGAGAGGTATGAGGTGGCTTGGAGTCAATCATACTAATTGTTTCCGCATTTTGCTAAGCCACTGCTATTTTCACTTGCAATTAACATGACATCTGGCAAAGCACTGAGCTGGAACATTGATTATTCTAATGCTGCTCATTAGTAATCATTAATAACAAATGAATAATTCAACCCATTATCAATTAACCTCTGACTAGGGTTTTCAACACAATTTTTCCTCTGTACAGACTCACAGCATGTACTGTTTAACTTGCTCCGATGTTCACTTCATCTCTCTTAGAAAATCAAATTGTTTTCCATTTAACTCTGAAGCAGTATAATGTGTATCCTGTGTTTCAAGAGCACAACAGTCACTGTGCTCTATTCATTGAGACTACGTTTGTACTCTGTTTACATACAACCATTGCATGTTTTCTCAACTCTATCTACTCATAAAAAGATATAAAGACTGTAATTGTGTAGATATAGATACATAAACTAGAAACTGGAGACAGGGTATGTAATAACTTGCCAGCAATTAAGCATCATCATCAAAATACTGTCTCCCAGAGCAAATTAAGATCAGAAAGGCATATTTATTTCTTACTTGTAACAGTTCTCCTAAAAAGCTCTGTTGGAACTCAGGAAAGCTTCTGTCTTGGAATATGACTGGAAAAGCTTCTGACTTGGAATATGTGTATCAAAAACACATTCCTTATAAAAATTACTCAGGTTCCTAAAATTTCCTGCTCTCACACATATATAAAAATTAAGACTATAGAAACATCATGGTGATACAGACTGCTTATTTTTCCCATAATTTTCACACCTAGAACATCTGAGAAATATGAAGCATACTCATGAAATTATAAACATGCAGGACTACAAGCTTTATTTTCTCAAAAAAAAAAAAAAAAAAAAAGAAAAAGAAAAAGAAAACAAGTAGAATCATGCTGAACCATGATGTATTCCAGAAGTTTATAAATGTCTGATGTCTGAAATTCTTTCATGTTCTGTAAAAATTCTTATGGTTTGAATACAAATACCTGTGCCTATTTAGCCTGAATACTTAGATGTGGAAGTGAAAGAAGAGAGGGAGAGGGAGAGGACTAATTGTGAGAGGTTTTTTTTTTTCTTCCTTACCCTCCCCCTGGATAGATGGGAGTTTTCTTTCCTTATTACTAAATATAGCTGAATGATTCTTTCTTTCTTTTTTTTTTTTTCAATTGTTAGAATTCTCCTACATCTCTCATTTAAAACACGAGTCAATCCTACTTATGTAAAAATGCTTTCTCCCTAGAAGTATTCACTTTGTAATCTAGACGAGGTGTTTCAAGCTGTGGAATTTTGATGAAGAATATGCTAAACCTAGTGCTGGCATCTGATTAACCTTTTTTTTTTTAATGAAACTATTGATTAATTCTGTAAATGAGACCATGTATCTGGACAAATATTGATGGCCTTGCTGGTGCAAGACACTCTTAGATCTTTCAATGATCAAAAGACAGAAACGAGCATATCTAAAGAATAAATAGTCCCATACTAAGACAGGTATCTAATGAGTCAAATGAGTTCACATGAGTCATTCCTTAAAGATTTTTTTCCTTCATTCTAATGGAATTCTATGAGAGAACGCTTAGAAAGAAATGTGAAGTTAGCTGATGTTGCTGGTATGCTACTAGATAAGAATACCGCTAATTGAGGAAGTGGCAAATAATATCTAGTATCTCTTCTTAACAGATGAAGTTCAGAAGACCACATTGTCCAAATACTATAATATATGAATAAAATGTAAATGACTATAGAGCTTGAAAAGTACCATGTCTAGCACACTGCTTTTAATCATGTCTTTTCCTCTTCTCAGCCAGCTTGTAGAGATTTTGATTCATTGCTTTCAGTAAACTTCAGTACTTCAATCCTTGTTGTCACCCCAGGAATTCAACTCAAATTGCCTTCAGTTATGTGTTTAATGTGAAGGACTTAACACGATGCCATGCATCATTACAATGACATGAAATCCTCCAGAAATGTAAAGTGATGTGTTTTGCTTGCAGACATGGTTAAAGAGACTATAACTGTCAGATGAAATACACACATACACCAAAAAGGGAGGATAGGAGCAGCCATCCTGTCTGTCTCTCAAAATGCTGTTTAAACAGAAAAAATTGGTGGTCTAAGGAAGGGAATTTAGTTATTTCATCACAGCTAGGAGGAATAGGTTAAGTGGGCTAAAGGCTTGTATCAAGGCAGTGCTGAGAACTTGATGGAGGATGACAGAGAGCAGGATTTCTCTTTCTATTTTCTCTACCTCTTCTGTTTTCTTTCTCTCACATGCACATGTGTTTTCTCCTTTTTCTCCCATTCCTTTGTGTAGCTCAGCTTAGGACAGAAATTTATTTATCTATTTAGGTTCTTCCTGGGCATTTCCTTCTATGTTATACTTGTTGGGCAGCTGCGGTCAGGAAAAGGTGGAATTGTTATAGCTCACATCAATGTAGAACTATGAAATCTGGGTTGAAGAAAAAACCTGGATGTCAGTGTAATGAACACAGCAAAAAGAACGATAAACAGAACTTCCTGACAGAAGCTGAAATACTGAAATGAAAGTAAAGTTAATTTCCATCCCATTACTCAAGGTTAAGTGCAAAATGACTGGTACTGCTGAACGTTTATGCAGTTGTGAGATGCAAGATACTCATGACAATCCTGGACAAGAAACAATTCTCCTGCAAGCGAGTTTTGAATAAACGTAACACTCAAGAGGTGTAATACCAAAGTCCTATGAGAACAGCTTTCTAAAAACACTGGTACTAAGATTTATTATATGTATTACATGTTGCATATAATCACAAAATTCAAATAACTTGCAATCTAATTAAATAATCCTTCACAATCTGCTGCAAAATTCCAAGATAACATCTGGAGCCTGAGGTGGTCCATTGTGCTGCTTCTGTAAAAGCATAAGAATTTCTGAAAGAATATTGGGGAATATAAAGGAGAATTATACCTTACTCAGTGATTCTTCAGCTTCTGTGGTCAGATGCATTCCACTGTAGATGGGAAACATGCCCAAGCATATGCATTGCAGATTGGATGAAGATGTTGAAGCAACTTCTCATCTGATCTCACTAACTGCAACTGAACCGCGAGAATCTGCTCGAAGGATAGAAGAAAAATCACATTTAACATTTGGTTTTCTAGTTACTACTTCTTAGTAGGCTTGATTTTTTTTTTTTTTATCTTCAAGGGTTATATCAAAATATAATAATTTTATTTTAATAAAATTTTAATATAATAATAACTTTAAATCAGGATTTAAAATCCACCCTAGAAATTAAGTTCAATATACCTTGGCCTGTTTACCATCAAAAAGGGGAATTCGTGTTATGCTTAAAGCCTTCTAAGGTGGTTGGCTGACAGAAATTTTCTCACTGTAGTGCTTTACCTCAGTACTAAAAGAGAGAAACAATGTTTGAAGGATCTATTTCCACATATTTTTGTTCTTTTTGTTTGTTTTTGTTTTATTATCAGTAGCAATAATCTTAGGATTAAGAAAGCTGCATCCCCCACAATTCCAGAATTTGAACTTTGTACAACTGTTTCATACAGCATATTACCACTGTTACAATTCTGCATTTGTTCATTGCTCTCACATGAACACAGAGTTCATATTTTCACACTGTTCATATTTTCTTTTTTAAAGACGGTGCTAAGGGAAGCATACATGTTCAGGAGTTTTCATGTCCATAAATATAGGGATTGTGAAGATTCCTCTGTGGACAGTCTTAGAAGAGCAATGTAAAGGAATGATGTGTAATCAGAAATTTGAATTCCATTAAGAGTTTTTCATAATCATGACAGAAATGGTTGAGTCAGTTTAAAATAACAGATGTTATACAGCCGTATTTGGAAGAAACAACCTGAGGTACTTGCTATACTCTTATCTAGTGCCTCCTTTATGCACATTTCTTACTTGGGCTTGATAGAATAGCTCTACAGAGGGCTAAGGAAATGGAAGGATATCTAATTTGTCACATGTGTCTGCTGGATAGTATTTAAATTCTTTCTTATTTACTTTTCTCCACCCCATAACTTTATGAGTGGGTTAATTTCTATCATCTGTAACATTTAAATTATGTATATTGCTTATTATGAAACTGATCTGACAAATATAATTTATTTCGACAGACCTTAATGTATGATCACAAGTGCCCTGTGGCACAGAGTGTGTGCTATTCTTAGTACCCATTGACACAGTAATGGCACTCAGGCAGTGCATTATTGTGCCACGTCGGGAACTTACTTTGATATACATCAACTTCATATACCACTTTTATGATGAATGTTCCTGGGCCATGCCTGATCTCAGTTCTGTAGCTTTTTATAATGCTGTTGCAGGGGAAAGGCAGCTCTTCCTTTCCTAGGGAGAAGACTATACAATTTCCTTCCCATAGCATCTTCTTTCTCATGAATAAAGTGAGAACAGCCGATGATGTTCCACTTCAGGCTTCTGAACTACAAAAACAAAAGAATCATAGGATCATAGAATGGCTTGGGTTGGAAGGGACCCTAAAGCTCATGCAGTCCCAACTCCCTGCCAGGGCTGCCCTCCAACCAGCTCAGGCTGCTCAAGGCTCAGGGCCCCATCTAACCTGGCCTTGAGCACGTGCAGGAATGGGGCATCTACAGCTTCTCTGAGAAGCCTGTTCCTGTTCTTCACCACCCTCTGAGTAAATAATTTCTTCCTAACATGTATCCCAGATCTTCCCTTTTTTAGTTTAAGATTTTTCCCTCTTGTTCTATCACTTTCAGATCATGTAAAAAGCTGGTCTTTCTCCTGATTATAAGTTCCTGTGGAGAGCTTATAAACACGGCCTGGAAGGTCATGGTGTGATCTCCCAGAGTCTTCTCTTCAAGCTAAATGAGCCCAATTCTAACAACCTTTCTCCACAGGAGATGTGCTCCAGCCCTCCAATTGTCTTCATAGTTTTCCTCTGGACCTGATCTAACAGCTCCTCTTCTTTCTTGCGTTGGAGGCTTCAGCAATCTGTAATACCCATTATATTTTACAGAAGACATACTTATTATAGTAATTGTTCTGCATGTAGGGGTAAGATGCTGTCAGTGGCTGTATCTTTTGATACATGTAGAACAACACTGTTTTGTAGTATCTGTAATGTCATGAGTCATTTTAGTATAAATCAGTGAAAAAACACTGTGAAAGTTCAACACAGTGATCAATTACAAGCAGTATTGTGCATAATGTAGTGTGTTTTTCTATTATTTGATTGTATCAAGAGAATTACCGAAAGCTCAGAGAAACTACAGCAAACTGTCTGCTAATTTTTTGTATTAAAATAAGAGGAGGAGTCACAATTGATACTGAAATTACTATTATTACGCCTAGTTAACATAGTGAAATAAATTAGCAACTGTGAAAAACAGATGAAGAAGGCAAAAATGAATGTTTATTTTTCCATGCTATAACACTGAATTATTTTGAAAAAGGCAGTAGCAAGGTGTTCTGAGATGACCGTGCACACAATAGACAGAGCTACTAAATCTGCTGATGGTGCAACATCTCACCAAGCTTTCTTCCAGGGAGGAAAATTCTCCAGGAATTTAGGAAACAATTCCTAAAATTAGTTCATTTTATTTTGGTGTATAATATTTAGATAAGGTAACATATTTCCTTCCTCTCACAAAGCACCTTCTGGAAGAAACACTGACCATAAAGAGTGAGAACAGTACTGGCTGAAATTTTTTATATTCCCATCTCAGTTCACCTCCAAAGTTTGGATGTAATCATATAAAACCATTTAGTATTTGAATTCTAAAGGGTGAAATGAATGCCCTGTCCCAATTGAGGATAAACAGAAAATCAGTTCTGTGTTGAACTCTGTCCAACACTGTGAGCCAGTACCGTCTGAAGCAGCTACAGTCTCTCATTGCTGTAAACCCTTATTTTTTATTCAGATGAACAGAAAAGTTGCATCCCAAACTAAACAAAAACTTGATGATTGAATTTACCATGAAACATTTGTATAAACACACCTGTGCAAAGTAAGTGACACTGTGGCTCGTTTTGAGTAAATCTCAGCAGTGATTAAGGTTCAGGTAGGCTTCCCAGAGAACAATACTTTCCATTAGATATTTGTTAAGAGCAAGTGTAACAAAATGAAGGAAGATCTGAGTATTTTTAGAAGGGCGTTTTCAAATTTTGTGGTAGTATGTGTTGCCAAGGTAACCTCACCTTTTGCCTAAGCCTGGTCAGGAAGGATGGATGTCAAATAATGTAGATCAGTGCATAAAATCTGCTTAACAGTAAAAGCAGGAAGTGGAACAAATTGAAATAAATACAATAAGTTTTACCAAATGTATTTATGATACAGATTATGGACAACAACAATGTAACAGTAAACATAAAACATGAAATTCATCATACATTTATTGGAAGCAGATATCACAATAATTATATTCTAATTCAACTTGTATGAAGTAGTGGGTGTAATGTGCCTAAATGCAGTGCAGAGTAGATTGAATTGGCTTTTTATTCTTTGTCCAGAATAGTAAATGGAAGAATCATTATTCTGTTGCAGCATGCCAGCTTCTATTTATGGACTGTCATCTTTTTTTTTCCTAACAATTCATCTCAAGATCTGCCCTAAAACAGAACCTTCCAGATGTATACTGGGAATATTCTTTCAAAAAAGTGCTGTTATATTTTCCGTATCGTTATTTCTAAAGGTCTGGAGAGGTCTTAGGTAAAGAAACAGGCCAAACAATGTTTAAACATGTGTTTTATTGAAAATTATCCAGAATGTGCAATTAAATTTTAGTTACAGATTTATTTTGCATGTTAATTCTGAAGATATGTTAAGAAAAGATACTCAGTACTTTCATCCATGCCATTTCTGTCTTAATTTCAGGTGGGACAAGATTGATTTTCTTCACCGAGCCTGTTATGATACTGTATTTTGGTTTCAGAAGAAAAACATGTTGATAGCACATCAGTGCTTTAGTTGTTGCTGAGCAGTGCTGTACAGAGCAAGAGATGTCTCATTTTTTCAGATTCTTGTATGGTCCTGCTAGTGAGGGGGTTGAGGGGCATGAGGAGCTGAAGCAGGACAGCTGACCCAAACTGGCCAAAGAGATGTTCTATATCATTCGGCATCATGTGAGGAAATCACAAGGCTTAAGGGAGTTGGCCCAGGGTCAGCTGTTGCCCTGGGACAGTCTGAGCACTGGTCAGTGGGTGGTGAGCAATTGCACTGTGTGCCAGTCACCTGTTTTGTTTAATATATATATTAGCTTTGCTACTTTTTTTTTTCCCTTTTCTGTCTTAAATAGTTTTATCTCAACTGTAACTTTTTTTTCTTTTTTTTTTTTTTCTTTCCCCAGTTCTCTTCTCCATTCCACTGGGAAGGGTGGGGGAGTGTCATGGTTTTTTGGTACTGGTATTCCACATCATAACATCATGTATTGCATTGAGATTTGGGGAGCTAATGCTCCAGCCCCATGGATCATTGATAGTTCCAGGTATACCTGTCTCAGAAGAGAAGCAGCACTACATTCCCCAGAGGACTTTGCGATGCTTTGTATTTTTACATGTTTTCCACTCAGAGGGAGCAGATAAAAACTGTCTGCTGTCACGGGACACTTTTTTTTTTCCTTCGGGATCGACTCAGCAGTGGGTGCTCGCTGCCGTGTCGCCTTCAGCATTAGCGTAAGGCCTTCGGTTTATCGGACACTCTCTCTTGCTCATTTCATTTGATTTATTAGCCTCAATTTCAATTATATTGTATTATATTCTGTTATTTTGCTTTCTGATATCTTATTTAGTAAATTAGCTTTCCTCCTCAGATCGTTGCCGCTGTTTTGTTTCTAGGCCCATCTCCCTTTTCCCTTTCCCTTTTTCCTTCCCCTTTCCTGGGGTGTGGGTCCATGGGTCCCCCGCACCAGTCGTTGCGGAACCAGGCCGATCCAGCCTGGTAAACCGTTGACAGGGAGTTAAAAGATATGTGATGCTGACTGGCTTGCTAGGTTAAACCACAACAGCATATTTTTCAAGAATGTAGTCATGCGTGTTTAGACCTGATGCCATAGAAATAAACAGATCTGTATTTTTAAATATATATATATATTACTAATTGCAAAACATGTTTAAAATCACTTGAAACATGCAAACCACAGGCCATAAGGTTAGCTTACCTTTGATGATTATTGAAGGGACTGAGATAATGTATCACTGAAATAATCACACTGGTAATTTTTGGAGCTCTTGACACTAAGAGAATAAATAAAGGGAAAAAAACCTAACCACTTTCTCTAATTATTGACTGGTGCTGGTGTGAAGAGAAGGCAAATTCAGTTCCAAGTTAGGAGAAGAGTAAAATCTACTTTCATTCTTTTATTGGATAGAGATTGACTAATTATAATTTATATTATTACACTGTATGAGTTGTTAAAGAGCATCCTTCAGAGTATTCATTACAATGGTACTTCCGGTAAACAGAGCTGGTACTTTGAACCACAATAATATAAAAATTCCTGGAATCCTTAGATATGAAGTTATTCTTTACACAAGGGAACAGGCACCTGCAGACATTTCCTCAGAGCATGTATGATCCATTACAAAAGCCTGGACATGAGAACCTCAGAATTACAGGCTTCTTATAGTCAAAGTTATATTTTCATCTTATGTTGTTTATATTCAGAACTCAAGTAATTACATGCAAAAGAAAAAAAGAGAAAACATGAATATTTGTGATAGAGTAGCAGGTATTTTCCTGGTAACTTGCTTTGTTATAAGTGTAAAAAGACTTAGGACTAGTAACAGAGCATAATAGAGAGATGTTCAGGCAACAATGGTAGTGATGAGGATAGTAAAGTTGCTAAGAAAGCCAGTAAATTATTTAGGTAGACTTTTTAATCAGCACTGATAGTTCTCATTGCTTCTAGCCTGAAGTCAGTTAGTCTGCTTTAGATATTAAAGCTGAGATATTAGCAGGATCAAAAATATTGCTGATACTTCAAATTTGTAAAAAAGAGAAATTTCCCATCCTCCTCAGTGTAATAGGTGTCAGGCTTTTGGAAAAATATAGCAAGTGATTAACTCTGATTTTGTTTACAAAATTTTGCATTTCCCTTTTTCTTTTTATCTATTAATATACTTTCATGAAATGACTTATAAATATGTGGTAGTTCAAATAGTATGAAACATTAAGCAGCCAGTTCCTACACCGTAGTGTCAATCATTTGCCAGTAGGAAGTTTCTGACCTAAAGTTACTTGAACACTATAATTTATGTTTGATTTACCTTGTGTTTCTAAACCTCAAACTAGCTTTCTAACAGTGTTTGTCATAATGTATGTGACATTGCTGGCTTTCTTCCCAGCAGTCCTCTCCCCACTCTAATTGTCCATTTTCTTGTCACAGGTAACCAGCTGTGATATATGGCAGAAAATAGTTACATCTCCAGGGCATGGCCTTTTCATTTCCACTTGGTTATGAAATACACAATTTTCAGGATTAAATTGCAAGGCCAAAAAACCTCTCAGTTTTTCATCAAAGCAAATTTACTCAACCTACATAAAATTTCCTTAGTCTTTTTTCTCTTCTGTGGCAGTTCACAGTCAACATATACGTTAAAATAAAAATACACATTGAGAATTTTGTTTCATACTGCTTTATGGTTTTTTTTGTTTGTTTGTTTTGTGGGGTGGGGGGGGGGAAGGACTGTACAGTTGACTTACTTACACACAAGTTTATCTTTGTTCACACAGGTAAGCTGAGCTCACACCTCCAGGTCTTCTAGCTCTAGACCTCTAAATCTTCCAAAGTAGCAAATACTGCTACTTGGCCTTCTGCATGCTGAGTAAATGTTTCTAAATATCTCTACTGAAGCTTGAGCTTTTTTATAGCAGGATTTACAAAACTTTAAAGACTCTTAAGAAGTCTTTGTATTGAACTAGATGCTAATGCAAAATTAGTATGTTACATCTTGTTAGCTTTTCCAACTTCTTCACAGTAATGAGTTTTCCTTCAGTGTCACAACAAAGTGCTATTGTATTTGTATGTCAGTTCTTTGACTGAGTGTAAGATGAAATAGTTCCCACATGAGATACTCTGGCATGCACAATTAAGGACAAATTAAGGGATGCAACCTCAGTTGTAATAATTGATGCTAGACAACAGAATAAATTTTATATTTGTTTAGCAAAACCAAGGAAAGCCCATGTGGTCAAGACATGACACTTGTTCTACTTGCGCAAATGGCACAAATTTCCACACTCATGTTGGATGAGTGCTCGCCTCAGAGAGATGGATGGATAAAGATGGATGAGTTTGGTGAAGACCTGATTTCAGATGAGTCATTAAAGTCTTCTGGGAAAGAAGAGAATGAGTTAGTGTAATGCCATGTCTTACGTGGTAATTAAATTGGCCAAGCATTGTCTGTTTTGTATTTTGTAATTTTTGATAGAAGCAGAACCATAACATCACTCATGTGAAAAACAGGAATAGACAATCTTATGAGATGATTCTGAAGAATCTAGAGCCAGTGCCACTATTACAAACTGTGAGAACAGTTCTTCAGAAGGTATGCATACTTTTTAGCTGTCCTGAAAGAGTTAGAATTTTTTAATCAAATATTATCCTATTACCATGACACTACCCAACTATTATTATTATTATTATTATTATTGTCATTCAATTACACCATGGACCCTTGATACAAATAAGCTAGTGAAACAAAGTTAGTTTTCACTACTGTTTGTATGATGTTTTTATAACCTAGTATAAGAGTCTTATAGTTGAATATGCAGATTATTCTGTATTTACCTAATGACATTTACAGATTAGTGTGTAATATAGTTTCTAAGAGTCAATGTGTATCTAGGGATAGAAATGACATTATTTCTAAAATGATGCTTGTGCAGATTTTTTGACTGCAACTTGCAGGATTTTGTTAGTTGCTGTGAAAATGCATAGCCAGTGGTGGTGACTATGTTGGCAAAAAGTGTTCTGTATCTGAGACTTTGCTCTATAAAATAGTATCATTTGTATCTGTTGTAGTTTCCATGGAAATAAATAGGAGGCATAACTTTTGGAATGACCTACTTTTCTCTCTCCAGATTTATACAGGTAAAGATACACTTTTTTTTTTGGGTGCTGTATTGGGCACAGGGGGAAGGTAGGGACCTATAGTAATTATTTTGTAATGAGTTTCCTGTTAGGAACCTGAATATTTTTTTCTAAAAAGTAGGAGAAAAGCTTTATTGCTTTATGTAAACTCCAGTTTGAAGTTAAAGCTCAGGCTGCATTACACCAGCCTCTGAAGCTTCACAAGAGCAACTTCTACTTGTTGAACTGTACTAAAACATGCACTGGAATTTCCAAACCTTTGGGACAAATGCCCATATTAAATAATAAATTATCACTAAGAAATCTGGATTGACAATTGACACTTAATGACAGAAAAGTAAGATCTTCTGTCATGAATTTGGCATGACCAAGATAAATCCATTAAATATAGGTGATAGCAGATAAAAAAGAGAGTTTCAATTTCTTTTTCACTTTTAGAAAGAATCTTGAAATAAGAAGGCACAGTATTCTCAAAATTTCTTTGTCTTTCACAGATAAATGCTATAAATACTTCTGCAGATGCTACTGAAGATAATAATTCTAATATGGGTATATTATTTGTTGAATACAATTAAAGTTGTATGATTTCCAAAGATGGGTTAAAAACTCAGTTGCAGTAGCTGCATTATCTAAGACACATTTTATAGAAGACAAGAAGAAGAAGAAATGTAACACTAAACATAGGAGTATGTGTTTTATAAAATTCTGCATCTCCTGATTGGCAAATACATAGATGACAGGTAACTTCTGAAAATGCTTACCTCATGATATTTGGGAGGTACAGAAGCATGGTTTAATTTGAAATTAATAGCTGCTTCTAATCAAGTCAATAAAAGCATTGCTCTTTTTATGCATAGTTGACCTAGGCTACTGACGTGATGTTAAATCATTAGACACATAAGCCACTAAGAATCTAGAATCCATAGAAGAACTTTACCCTCTGTATATGCAGAAATATATAAATACATATAAATTCATATATGAGCATAAAATAATTTGGCATTAATGTTGAAAGATTTTTCTTCTTCTTGTAGTGAAGAAATGTAATTGGTATATTCATTAAGCTGCAATATCCCTTAAGATAATTTTGAGAGGACTAGAGATATATATTTGCCAATCATTATAAATTGCAACACTTTAAGTTTGAGTTATTTTATATTCTCTTGCATCCAAAATATCTGAAGTTATTTGAGCTAACATGATTCAAAAAATACTAAGATTACCAAAATATTTCCCTTTGTCTTAAGTTGCATATGGAAATAGACCTTGGGATTTGTCCATGATCATTTAAAATGAAGATCAGAAAAACTGGATTCTATTCTTCTCATGTTGATGCAATATAAAATGAAAGCAAGACACACTATTCTTTAAAAGATGTTAAGTGCATTGGCAATGTGATTTACAAATTCTCTTGCTAAATGAATTTTAGTGATCTTTAAATAGTAATTACTTATTAATAATACCTCTCTATCTCAAGTATGTATTAATTATCACACATGTCAGTTTAACCGTTCTTCTGCATCCTTTAATAAGTGTTGACCTGTCACTAGTTTAATTAGAAGGTGCTTGCTAAAAGTTATTTCTTTTTGAAGTGGGAAAATATGCTTTTTAATGAGTAGATTGCTACATTATTATTCTTCTGCCTTGTAGTGAAGTCTCTTGAGACAACTGATTTACATTAAAGATTTTCTTTCTCAGTCTTTAAGACTGGGAAAAGAAATGCCATGTAGCTTAAATGGAAGTATTTATTAAAGGGAGATTAAATCTGTCTAGATGAGGATAATAGTAAAGCAATATTGTACTGCAGTTCTTAAAGCACTACACCATGGTGACACCCAGACCTACACAACATGTCTGAGGGCAGCAATGATAGTTCACTGGGATACAGAAATAGTTCATTGTCTGCAAAATAAGTTTATAATATTAAGTACATAGGTTGCACAGTGTAGCCCCTCTGAAATTCTTTACACAAAGAAAACAGGCGTTTTGATATGATCAGTTGTTAATGACAATAGAACTGTTTGTAGCTGATATTATTTATTGTGTCAGGGGTTCAAAACTTTCATTTGATGTTGAATACCATTTTGTCCTCATATTTTAACAACAGAAACTGATCATACTTAAACTTCAATTGATACTTAAACATCAGTATTAAATTTACACACTCATTTCCTTTTTATTTTTCTTGGGAAAAAGTCTTCTCTGAGAAGCTTGAGCAATATATAGAAACTTTTTATAAATTGGATATGAAAAAAGGTCTGGAATAAAGATTAACTTTTGGACTTTCAAATAAGGTCAGATAAGTAGTTGTCAGAGGGACCTTCAAGTCATTGATCATTCCATCTCCTTTTAGGACCATACAGTCTGTTCAAGTTCTTGCAATTGCAAGCTGAGATCACATGAAGTAAACTTGATTGATTACTGACCTTTCATCAAAGTATTTTAGAGAGGAAGATGTTGTAAAGAACATAAGGTACATGTAGTTTCTTAAAAAGGCTGAACAAAACTGAAATAGCCTGTCCCAGATTTTGCCATTATAAAAACTAAGTAGGAGGAACAAAACACTTTTTTATCTTCTTGACAAGCAAAAGCAAATTTCACTTCTGCTGTGGTGAAGGAGAGGGAGTCTGTGGCCTTGCTGAGTAGAACTGTCAGTGAGCATCTCTCCTTGTCTTAAATTCTGTAAAGTTTTATCTCTAATAACTCTGTTTTTTCTGAAGCTCCACTCAAGGAATCTGGACTTGTTTCCAACTGGGTAATAGACTCATTGCTAGAAGAGAAGAGGTAGAGTCAAATAAGTGTCAGACAGAGCTGGATGTCCAAGCAGCAGCTGTGGCTGTCCTGGGTCTCGCCTGTGCTCGCCACGACTTCCACTCATGCATCCACAGGTCTGTGTAAATACATGTTTGTGTTTGGGTAGCACTGACTACTTTTATAGTAAGCTAGCATTGGAACTAGCAGCTACACAGGTAGCTTCTAATGTATTCTTTTCTTCTACTTGAACAGTGAAAAGAACCTCTATTTCTGTATCCAGACTCTTATTCACATATCTTTTATTATAAATTTTCCTTAGAGAAGATCTAAGTTTGGTTCTAAACAAGAGAAGTACCTTGTTCTAAAGTAGATAAATACCTTCTTGAAAATGACCATCCAGGTGATAATAGGCAAACCTCCTAAAGATACTGAACTTAATGAATACAAGAAAGGTGACAGAAGGACAAGAATGGTACTAAAAATAAAAATTGAGGTCAAGGTCAGAAATAAAACTTGCAAGGGATATTGTCCTATTCTGTTGATTTGCTTAATCTTTTTAGTCATCTGAAGCAAGAATCTGATGTACGAGAGTGGATAGATTGCTTGATACTGGAAAGATCCCTTTTCATCAGAAGACTGTAGCTTTTTCTGTCTAAATGACTATTTTCTAATTTTTGGATATGCTTAAGAACTTGGCAGGTGCAAGCTTTAAAATAGGGAATTCATAACTAAATTAAATAATCACTAATTCTTTTTTAAATTTTCTAAAGAGAAATCACAAATGAATGGTCATGGAGGGATTAAGAGGGTGTCACCCATTTGCTAGAAACTGGAGAAAAAAAATAGGCCTTGTTAGATAAAGTATGACAATAATAAAAAAGCACCAGGTGGCTACACTGAAGTATATTTAACAATGTTTGATATTTTCAAGTTTGTGATTTATTGGATGAACCATGGTCAATGACATTTATGCAGCTCAGTAGCGGTTCAAGTAATGCAAAGAATAGCAGCAGGTTTTTCTTTTTTTTTCTAGTAATATCATGAAAAATTCATTCCGTTGTTGAAGCAGCTTTAAGGTTGAGTAATAGAAGGGGCATGTGAGAATCTAGACTAGATATGAAAGAGGCAATGACATTAGAGATACAACATAAGATTTGACTGCAGTATTATGTTGAAAGATTACCCTAGAGGACTGGTAATCGATTAAAAAAGGCAACTGCAGACATAAAAATTGCGTGTAGGTTGTACTAGTGCAAATATATTTTAAAGCTCTCTTTTGTGTGAAAGCATTTCTAGAAAGATGGATGAATAAAGACCAGAATCTTTAGCTCTAGTACAAAAAGCTACGTGTTTGCTCATTGTGGAAGTAAATGTGGAAATGCTTCTGAGGAGAATTTCATGTGAAGTTAACATTCTATGCTAACTTTAATGTGCCATATCAGAACTGAGTCTCTGTAGTAGATTATACCCTTTGAAGTTTTTTCCCCTTCCTCCTACTTTTCTGTTTTTTAGCTACTGGGGATATTTATTAGTTATTACTTATTTTACCTGAAGAAGGAAAAGTTGTTCAGCATCTGATAGTGTCTCTGACTAACATACAGACTGTTCAGAAAATTGATTATCTACATAGAAAAATTAGGAAACTTTTTCCTTTAGTTATCAAATTATGGTTTCATGATAAAGGAATAGATGACAATTTTAGGATTACAACTTTGAACAGTTGGATGACAATGATAATACAAAAAATTGCCAAACAATTGAGACCCATGTAGTACACATTTTCTATACAGTTTTGGTGGCAGTCATAATCTTGTCACTCAGTCTGCACAGACTGACCCACACTGATCTGCTCTATGGCACATGGATTTTGATGAGCCTCTCGAAGTTGTGATTGTTGAACTCTACAGACTGGGAGACTTTATCCATATGAAATTCTGACCCAAGGTTTTGGGAACGGTAGTGATTCCCCAGTGCTTGCACTAGGAAACAACAAGAGATGTTGTTTTCAGTGAGCTCATTAGGATGAAACTATAACATTATACATCCTGCAGATTCTTGGAAATAAAATCTGAAGTTTTGTTTTCAGGTCTGCCAAAGGAACCTGTATGCCACTGTGATTCATGGCAGGATCATATCAGCAGTAACACTTCCCTTTAGGGTAAAACATTGTTCTAAACCTTGTGCAGCTGTGAGATAGAAAGATGATAATTGGTTAGCCAAGAATCAATAATGATGAAACATTTTTTCTTAAACTGCTTTGTCAAGGTAGGAAAAGGAGAGAAGGGAAAACTGTCATGTCCCAGAAGTCATTATGGGGAATCAAAGAGCTCACAGAAGCTGTCCTGGGAAACAGAAGTGACTAAGATTAACTGAACTGCCCTGAGGACTGTTACTGGGCAAAGTAATTGAGTTCTTTCCCCCTTGGTCTGCAGGAACATTGATTAACAAGGTAAAAATGCCCTGCACATAACTCATTTGAACAACTGAACCAAAATCAAAATGGTGATCTCTATCCCAGGCCACCCAGGTTGGTTAGCATGAAGGCTATTGGCTCCACAGTAGCTTACAGCAATTATGTCACACTGCCCAGCTTTGCTCCTTCCAGATATTACTTCTCTCATAGCACAGTATCTCTTTGCAGCTGCTGTTTCAGCTCTCTTCTCTTATCCTTCCAGATGATTTCTACTCACATATACAAGCATACATACTACCAAATCTTTTATTAGGTGTATATGGGGCTGTGGGGGCAGTATGGTACTATCCAAATTTGTTACTGTAATTCCACTTCTACATCAAGGCTATGACTTACATCATTGAAAAATATTTTCTTCTTTAACTTGTGTTAATGTGACTTAGCAAATAACGTGAAGACACAGTTCTTACTTTCAGTTCAGTAAATCCAAATGAAATGAGTTTTCTGTGAGAAAATTACACAGTAAAATAACTTCTAAACATGTTAAATGTGTTTATGACATTCTTAAATACCTCTGAAATTAACCTTCTTAAACAACCTCAATATGATAAATGCCTCTTGTTCCCAGGCTAATCATTTGAATGTGGTTTAGTGGAGAGGAACTTACTGTAAGTCTCTGCTAGAGTGTTTGGAAAGGCAGAGACAGCTCTAGATTGTTCTTCTGGGACAGTTTTTCTGTGCGGGGGTCCTGAATGCATTCCCCTCCTCCTTTCCCCACCCCTTTCTTCTTTGCTATCTTTTCCCTGAGATATATGGGAAAGAGTCCTTTTTAGATGAAGCTCTCTTTAAGCTGTGTGTACCTACACCTTGTCCGAAGTCAGCATCCAGGCCATAAAACAAGTGTGGTTTAGGTAGAACATAAGTGGTGCACTTTTAATGGCTTGGAGAATATTATTTTCCCCACAGGATGGAGATCAAGAAACATTATGGTCCTGGAGGAAAGCCTGAAGCTAGAATTGAATGGCTATTTTCTGAAAAGAGGGAAAGGGAAATCAGTGTGTGGCCTTACATACAAATCCTGTGCATCCAAAAAAATCCAGATTTTAACTATCCAGTGTTTGTTTTTCTCTGCCTAAATACATTATGATCATCCTGACTCTTCATAACTGTTCAGATGTGATGGTCAGACTGGACTGTCTCATTTGCAGTCTCATGCCCTCGTCCTTAAACCCAAAACTTCTTGTCTGAAAGCACCAAAAATGCACATGTGGGAATAGTACTTCCTCTGAAGCGGAGGTCAAAAACCTGAGTCTATATGACTGCAAGTCAAACATACACTACTTCTGTACTGCATAGAACATATGGGTGAATTGGTAGTTATATTCTTGCACTTACTCCTGATGATATGTGAGACATTGCATTTTCTTCAAAATATGGAAGAATGCAAGAATAAAATCTTAAGAGAATCACAGAATCATAGGGGTTGGAAAGAACCTCTGGAGATCAACAAGTCCAACCCCCTGCTAAAACATTTTCCCAAGAGTAGATTATACAGGAGAATGTCCAAACAGGTTTTGACTATCTTCAGAGGAGACTCCGCCACCTCTATGGACAGATTGTTCCTGTGCTGTCACTTTCAAAGTAAATCTGCTGTTCTTCATTTTCAGAACTTCCAGTTTGAAAAGAGCCTGGCCCCATTCACTTGACTCCCATCCTTTATTTATTTATCAGCATTGTTACAATCCCCTTTCAGCCTTCTCTTCTCCAGGCTGAATAGCCACAAGTATCTCAACCTTTTGTCATGAGGGAGATGCTCCACTTCCCTCATCATCTCTGTAGCTCTCCACTGGACTCTCCTCTAGAAGTTCCCTGTCTTTCTTGAACTGAGGAGACAAGAACTGGACAAAACACTCTAGATGTAGTCTCATCTGGGGGAGGATCACTTCCCTTGACCTGCTGGCCATGCTCTTTTCAGTTCTGCCCAGGATACCATTGGCCTTCTTGGCCACTAGGGCATACTGCTAGCTCACAGCCAACCTTATGTCCAGTGGGACACCTAGGTCCTTTTCCATGTACTTCAATAATATTTAATTTTATAGAAAACATATTTACTTTGTATGATTATATAAACACTGACAGCATCATAAGAATGAAGGATTCTGTTCTTCTTGTACATACAAAAGGCAAGAAAGGTTGAATTAATATTTAAATTTGATGTAAAGGAAAAAAAAAAAACAAAGATACCAAACTTCCTCTGAGGAAAGATCAGCTGTAGTCAGTCTGAGTATACCTTAAAGTTTTGAAGCACTCAGAAGGGTTTTATAGTAAAAATTTCATTCTATTTTTAAATATGATAATTACTACTGCTGCTTCTATGTTAAAACTCCAGTGGGAAAGAAAAACAGAAAGAACTTTTAAAGAAAAGAAGTACATATTACTCATAGAAATACTACCTCAGCTTTTCAGTACAGTGTATCATCTTTTAAGATTTAGAAATTAGTGCTGAATGAAAACAAAGAAAAACATGGTGAGGTTTATTTTTACTATCATGTAATAATGAAACAATTTCATGTAAATTCTGCTAGCTGAACTAACTTCCTCCTGTAAGAGGTCATTATTTTTTATGCCATTGCCTCAAAGTTTGCTGAGGAAGAAGTCTAAGCAAGTCCTGGGCAAGGGGTGTGAAATCCTTTGTCTGAGGGACACATATGGAAATGTCCTGGGGCAATGAGAGAGAGATAAGCTGCAGCTCAATGGCTGGAGAACAGTCTTGTGTGTGGACACATCTCGAGGGAGATAGCCATCTCAGGAGGTGCTCACATGACACTTACCCAGGGATGTCATGTAGACACCCATGAAGATGGGTGTTCTATCATCAGGATAAAAGAGTGATCAATCACCATGAGGATATTCTGTCATCTGAATGCTCACGAGCTGATCCCTGCATGCTGATGGACTCCCTCCTAGGCCTGCTACCTGAGACCTGCTGCTTCCTCCTGGACTTATTCTGCCACTCCTTCCTGGTAACTGTTTGCTGCCCAAGGCTGGACATCGCTGCTGCTGTTCTCTCCACCCTGCTCTTCTCCCTCAGACAATAGGAACAGCATGCAGCAGGACCACTGCTGGATCCTGGTGGTGTCTGTCCCTGCTTCATGCAATTTTTGCTTCTTTCCTATCTTTTCTATCACCTGCCTTCCCTTTCCCATCACCCTAATTGGTAATAGTGTCCATCCTCCCCTTCCTCATCTCCCTGATTAAGATTTGTAATAAACTGGTCAGACCAACATTTGAACTGTTGTTCCTTGATCTCACACCAAGTATACATATATCAAAGAACCTCCTCTTCCTTCTATAAATTGGAGCAAGACACCTCAAAATTTTACCTTCAAAAATATTGCTAGACCAAGAAGTCAAAGAAACTGATAGCATCTTTATTGCACTTACAGTTTTCTTGGACTGTCACTGGTTATGAGCTTCCAATCCATATCTAATTAATCTGTGATTCACGATGGAGGAAATTTAGGACTGTGATTAAATTCACTCCTACATTTCCCCTTTTAAACTCAGAAGGAGTTTTTTAGTTCCTAAATGTTTTTTGTATTAGAACATAAAAAGTCAAATATAACTTTGAAACTGTTGTTAGATGCTGTTTTCCTTACCCTAATTTTTAAAGTAGATTGTGCTTCTTTTTAGTTGAGCAAATGCAGCTCCAAAATACATTCTGTAGCTGGTTATACATAGTCAGAGTATTTTAAAATGAAGTTATTGTGTCAGATTTTTATGCATCACATGTTATGATTGTCCATAAATACAATATTATGCACTTCCATTTCAAAATCAAGCTTTTCAATAAAAATCCCACATGCTAAAAGAAGATAACAGTAAGAATTAATTACAAGAGATTGCTCCAGGAAAATATGTTATTGAAAAGATTATTTGGATAGAATCTTAAAGTGAGCAAGAAATACCCTCCACAAAGGATTTTCTTATTGACTATTTAAGTCTCTGTGCAGGATTTAAGAAAACAGTAAAAATATTAGTCTGTAACAGCAACTTTAATACTTGTGCTCTCTACGGTCTCCTAAAGCTGTTCTTTTATATTTTATTCATGAGCGATTTTATCTTCTGGTATCATTTTTAGTCAGTGATGGCTGACTATTGTAGTTAGTTCTTGAACACTGTCCAGTTCATCTTATCAACTGATAGTTAATAGTTTCTTTATTATACAATATCTATATAGTGTCCAAATTCAGCAAATCAATTGACCTATTTGTTTATTTATTCACTTTTTTCACTTGAAGATTGTAAAAGTGCAGACATAAGATTTAAAAAAAATGAGCCTCTAAAAAGGCAGTGGGGAAGCCACTACCACCTAGTCTAAGAGACACCTGAAATACTGGTGGTATCTGGTTTAAGTAGCAGGATTTGTGACTGTACATTAAAACTGAATGAAAATGTCTTATATTACAGTTGACATAGTGCACAGCTGTTTCTGCAGTATTCCTTACATTTTGAAAATTAAATGGTGATTCTTTTACAGTAGCATCAGTTACTTCTTCACTTTGTGCTTTCTTTCTTGATTTAGGCAAGGAGATTTTACTAATATTCTTGTAAACTTAGGTGAGAAATAATGCAGAATTTCTATATCAACATTGTCCTTTCTATATTGAATTCCCATCTCACGCATATACTAAGCTGCTATCTCTCTCTTATTTATAGTAATGGGAAGGTCAAAGAGGTTGTGACTGTCATGACTGGGACCATCAGGATGAGAACTCCTATAACAGAGTCATTTAGAAACAGAATATTATGTCTGTGCTTTCTGGCATGAAGTATTTACATAAGTGGACCCAAAGTGGCTCCTCTGGCAGCAGCAGTGCATTGCAAACTGATGCCTAATATTTTGCCCAATGACATTCCTCAGTCTCCTTGAATCCAGAGGCTTTCAAAATTTCTAAGTCCAAAGTATTTCAGATTATAATATATAATATGCATAGATCAACAGTTTCTGCACTGTGGTACAAAATATCGCTGTTCCCTCCATATCAACGGTAAAATATAACTATAACAATGGAGTAATATCAGTGGAAAATATTCACATACATTGAGGTAGCTCACATTCTGCCAAACAAAGCATAATTCAAGAAAGAAGAATGTGATTAGTCTCAGTAACATCTACTTATCTGTCAGATTTCATTGCTTTTTGCAAGTCCTGCTGATTTACTGACACTTGAAATTTCACTAGTTGTGAAGTGAAATTTTTCTTGTACTTTACATTTATTTTCTAGTTCCTCCCTCAGGGAAAAAAAAAAAAAAAAGACTATGATGCATAATGAGTAACTGATTTATAACTAAGATTTCTCCTGAGGAATTTTGCCATTTGACTAATGAACAGCATCTTCAGTGAAATGTTATTTGATTTTCCTTTCATAAAACAGTAGTTGCAAAAAGCAAATAATAAATGGCATTTGGATTATTTCAAATAGTACATTAAAAAACAATACCAAAATCTGGATTCCTCAAAACTGCAAAATGATGATGGACTGAGGAAAAGAAATGACAGTATGCTAGTACAAAGAAATGTCAGTTGGGAACAGAATGTACCACTTGGGGACATAAGTTGGTTCACTTGAGTATCTATGCAGCCACAGCAGAGAGAAATATAGATCAATTGTGTGCACATTTGTATAAAAGAGGTAGTTACCCATTCTGGGCACAGGAAATGCAGTGCTTGAACCCTATCAGTAGAAAAGAAAATTATAGAATCATCAAGGTTGGAAAAGACCTCCAAGATCACCCAGTCTAGTAGTCTATCTACCAAAAATAGGACAGAGTTCATGGAAAGAACTAGAGCCAGCTCAGATTTTCCCTGATTCTACAAACAGTGGGATGCAGTGTGCATGCAAAAATCTTGATGATTTGAAACATCACTTCCATTAAATACAGAAAGCAAAGTCCTTACTGTCTGCTGAATACAGTGAATATCAAGGTCACGGGACATCAATGGAAAATACAGCATATTCCTACTTTGCTGCCTGCTGTGGTAGTTCAGTACACTCATTTTTTTCCAGTTCTCAACAGCAGCTCTTTCTTGACAAGCTAACCAGATACTGGCTGGTATCAGTTATGCGATTAAATGACTATCTTTATTCAGGCATGCATATTCACACCTTCAAGCAAATTAAGAATGTACTGTTAGGAAGTGATTAAGAAACTAATTAGACTATCACTCAGGAAGAAAAGCCTACGATACTTATCAAAAGATACTAAATTTGTCACTATCTCCTAACTTCAGCTGTAGTTTCCAGTTAAAGTTGGTATAGGAAATATAGCTCAGCTATCAAAAATAACTTACATTCTCCTACCACCCCCTCTGAATTTCTCATGGAACTCTTGGAATCTGAAGGAAACAGTACATAATTTTCAGCTATATGTTTTTGAAGACACTGTTATACCAGAATCTCAGATTATGAAATTTAGGGTATCATCTTCATGGCTTCTTACAACTCTTTCTGAGACATACCATTTTGGTCATACTGTAGGAGAATCAAACAGCAGAAGTCACAGCTTCAGGTTATCTAGATATAATTGTATCTGATTTCATTTTTCTGATGCTAGATTCTGGTCACTTACACAGATCCCTTCCTAATTTCTTTTTTGTTCATGTCTTTAAATACACAGACTACTTCAAGCAAAATTATTTCTGCTGCTGTGTAGGCTTTCTGTCTTATTCAGTAGACATCTGAGAAATCTCTGTCTTCATGCTGAACCAGCAAAGGCTTATTTTATACCCAGAATCCTGTATTGATTTGTTTTAATAGAAATCCCAGAGCACTCAGTTCTTTCATTTATTTTACTAGCTAGGCATTTGATTATTTATATGATGGCTTAAGAGGGATTGTCAGCTCTGACTCAACCTTATTCAAACAAGAGATCTTCGGTGGGGGTTGCTGTCTTCGGCTTCTTTCCCTCTTAGATGCTCTGTTTCATAAAGCCTCTTATTTAAGCTGTCCGAATTTTAAGATTTATGTCACAAACACTGCCTCACCCACTTCACTTTCTGCTACAAGGGGAACATGGACAGCAGTACAGACTTTGAGTGTATCAGTGTGAGATTTTCAGGTGTCTCCTGGATTCCCACCTATGGTACAGACAGCAGTGTAGCTAACATATATTTTTTAACAGACAGTGGAGTCTGGTTTTCCAAACAGCCAGAGTTAAGTATTATCAAACAGTGCAAACAGTGGGAATGTAATCTATTTCCTATCCAGTAAAGAGAGTGTTAATTTAAAACAAGTCATTTATGGTAAAAGGGAAAAAAGTACTTAGTATTTAGTACAGAATTGTGCTGATCTGAACGAGACTATTTATTTACTTATTTAGTTATAGAATCATGTCTTTGAGAATTGCACCAAAGGGACTAATCTGCAAGGGAATTATTAAGAACTTTGCCTGCATACAAGGTCTTTTTAAAGTATATTGTGTCAAATACTACTGAAATAATTGTGTAGCTGAAGATGACGTATACTGCAATAAATTTCTATAGTGCATATTCAATCTAATTTGATACTGGGCAGGAGATCAAAAATATATATTTAGTATTCTACTCATTTACAGTGAGTGAAACCTAAAAGTATAAACATATTAATATTGAGTCTAGCAATGTGTGAATGCAGATCTACATATCTGTTTATTTTATCTTGATGATATGGTATCATAATTAAATTGGACATACTAATTATGAACTTTTGAATTAGTATAATTAATTTGGGTATAGCATCTATTTTGATTCTCATAGTTAGAGCTCTTCCAGAGAATTGCTATGTATTATTATGAGAGTGCCAAGGCAGAATGGTAATTACTACCTGGTTGTTAAGAATTTGAATGCTTCTGAGATTTTATTTGGGGGTAAAGGTACAGAAAGGGAGAGAAACTGTTGTGAAGTAAACACTTTCAGGCTTCTCTAGAAAAGAAGATTTTCAATCAGAGACATGAAACAACATTTCAGGATACATCATACTACATTTTACATCAATCAATTTGACTTGTTGTGATCCCTTAATCATAGAGAAGTGACAGATTGTTCTTGTGTAAGTCTGAAGTTATAAATTTGCATGTAAGCACAACTTGACTTTGTGGTATAGAGTGTGTTTACAGAGGTGTACTGTAAAGCCTGATATGTGGGGGCCTGTTATACAGTTATGTATATAGCTTTTTGTGCACTTAACTTCTTCTTCTAGGAAGATCTAAATCTAGAATTAGATCTTCCTGGAGCTTACCACAATTTTTGAACTAGCTGACACTTGCTATCCTATAAATTAACCAAGATAATTGGTCATTTTGGGTTTTTATAGATAGTTTTTTTCTATCCACATCATGCAGAGATTTTCTAAAGAAAAATATCTTTCCATATCATGCAGCCTTCTATACTTTTCTTTGCTTTGCAAATAACAATATTTACTTTTATTCATGCACAGAGTCCACAGACCACAGGATTCTATATGAAAATCATGGTTCATTCTACCCTTCATCCAGGAGTAAGCAGAGCAGCTGCTGGCACTGTGAGCAATTACTGCATTCCTTTTCGTGCATGCTGGGAGCTCAGTGCTGTACCCCTGCACAGGGCTGTGATACGGACATCTGACCTGCCCTTGGAGCTGGTAAGGACTAGCTGTTGTGGCAGCAGCTGATGCTCTTTCTGCTGATAGCAAAATATCTCATTAATGCAAATGCTATTCTTGATAGCAAACAGTTTTGCATTCTCAGTTGTCAATTCTGTTGACATTTCTTTCATACCCTTTAAAAATTGTTCTTCTCTGTAAATCTATTTTCTCTGTAAATCAATTTTCTTGTTTCCATTGATTAACAATTACTAAAAACTATTTATTCCACAGGGAGATTTGTTACAGTGCATGAATACTCAGCCATAGTGACCTGTGCAGTGGTGCAAGAATGCCTCTTCATTTGCCTCAGGTTATCTACCAACAAGGATAGGAACAAAATCTGATTTGTTTTCACATATTGTGCCCAGTGTTCTGATGCTATTGACTTTGGTCAGCATGCTTCAAATTCAGTTTGCTACACAAGACATAGCATCTTGTTTGGTTGGATTACAGTTAGTACTTGATAGCTGTAGTTTTCATGACTTGGCAGGAAAGGCAGCCCTATTTCTCTGGAGAAATGTCTCTGTTCTCTGGCAACACAGTATAGCCAGCAAATCCCATAGCAAGGTGCTACAGTTGGCAAATTGCTGTCCAACATTATAAGTTGGAATACAACCAAAAATGTTCTCTATCCAAGAATATAAATGACAGTTAAGCAATTCACCTGATAGGAAGAGCTGCAGGTGTTCCTTCCAGCCAGACCAGCTGATGGAAATAGTGTTCACGCAAGGGAACATGTCTCTGTCTCTACTGAATTAATGCACACCCTTGTAAGACTTGAGCTTATGATGAATAAAGCTGCAAGATCATAGTATGTGCACATCTTCAAAGTCTGTACACAGACTCAAAATGAGACATAGGGGAACTTCAGCTAGTACGGTAAAGAATCAGTCTGATGTGACTCTCAACCACACACAGTTTCTTGCTAATAGCCTTGTGTATCATACCCTTATCCCACTTTGTCTTTGGCTAGTTGCTACTGATAGCATGTCTAAAGAACTACATTAAGAATTCTTTGATAAAAGCCTTCAGTATTACTTTATATTGGGAAGTAAAAAGGAATTGTGTTTTTTATCTTTTAATATATTTAAATATATAAAATGCTCTTGCATACATCTACTAAGTTCTGGGTGCTTTAATAAGTTGTCTCACAGCTATGCAGAATTCTGTTAACATTATTTTGGTTTCTTTCTCATTAAAATACACTGCCTGCTGAGTTCTCAGAGTAATGAAGTTGTTCAGATAAAATCTGGGAAGAAAAGATTTTCATCGCCTGTATAGCAATGTACTGTGATAAAGTTAAAACCATTACATTTTTGAGTACAATAGAAGAAAATCTTGAAGTATACTGTATGATTACATAGCTAAGCAATGCTGACTCCTGAACTTAAATATATATATACATTTTTAGAAAAAGCAATAGGAAAGATAATTCCTTTAACTGGAATAATAGGTATAAATTTGTCTTCAGGGTCTGTAACAGGATCAACAAGCTTTGGTGTAAGTACATTCTCATAATTTACTGTCTCAGTATGAAGGAAAGAATACAGATAAGACTGTTTTCTCTCAGGTTTACTGCCAAAAATATCAATCTGAAGTACTGCCATTTAAGAGCTTGGAGATACTCTTAAGTCTTGTAAGAAATAAGATCAGAAGCAATGCTACTGTATACAAACTGAATCAGAAATGAATATCCTGAATTTGAGGGAAGAAGTTTTCTTGGTCCTGTGTTTGCTGTTACTGAAAAGCTTTCCAAACATGATTGATCTATTTAAAGCTTGGACAGTAAGCTCTCCAGCTAAGCGGTACTTGACTTGATTGCCTGGAGCCCACAGAATGATTGCTTAAAAAAAGTCATCCAGTAGCTCCTGCTGACATAGAGGTGATTTAAAAGCCTCAGAAACAGCCTATAGGTTTTGGATTAGTATTATTTCAGTTTTTTTTCAAGATTTTAGCTCATGTATTTGCTTTTTTTCCCCTTTCTACCATTGATCAGACTCCACATTCTCCAAGATATTTTATCTCACTTAGAGGTGTTAGAGATTTTTATTGATTGCAAAAGAAAAACATTATTTTAAAACAATTCTGTGTGTGCAAGCTTCCTTGAGAGCATTGCAGAATCTGCTGTTTCACCACTAAGATTGAAGAGTCACACTGCCTGTTGTCATTCTATCTCCTTAGACAGCATTTTTTCCCATGTGATCCAAATAAGCAGGCAGCACTACAGTCTGTGTGATTCTACTTCCTTTGCTCCCTACCCTGTCCTGTTCAGTACTTAACTTCAAATGTTTTCAGCAGACCATTGATTACCCCTTGGATCATTATCCCATTCCCCAATTACAGAAAGCTGGACACTGTGGGGATGCACCTTGTTGGTGAAGCTAGCACTCCATCTTGAACTCCCATTCCACTGCTTTTTTTGTTTTTAGGAGCAACCTGCTACTGTGGCTCTGTGTCAGTAGGAAAAAGTACAAAAATTACATTTTAATTCAGATTAAAAGTTCTGCACATTCTAGACATTTAACTGCCCCATACAAAAATGCAACTGTTTCTTTAATAAAACTCAGCTCAGAAACTGTGTACAGATTGTACAGTGCCGTACATGATACACAGTCCTTGTTCCAGGCAGCAGGTGCTCATTCATGCAAGCCCCATCACTTTACAGTGTATAGTCACTGCCATTTTAGACTGCAGCGAAATGTTTAACTCTTTTTAAACTGTTTTTGGTGCACTTTAGCATTATTGTGTTACAACTTTCTTAGATTCCCACTTATTGTAAGGAAAATTGATGTAAATGTTATAAAAGCATATATGTAATACTGGAACAGCAGACCAAAAAAAAAAAAAGTGTGTTTTTCAGAGTTGTTTTTCTTTTTTGAATATGTCAAACAATTCTGAGAGCTTTTTAATCATAGAGCTGTGAAGAATGAGTAACTTGCTTTTTTTTTTTTTTTTAATGAATAATGGTTTTAGTTCAGTCTTGCACACAAATGTCAGAGAACATCAGTGTATGATCCATTGCAAAAAATTCTGCTATAGTTTATCTGGTATCAATAGAGAGGGACATAGGCTAGAACTGGCTCTCTCAAGTACAATTGTTTGACAACATATACGTGAGTGTCAAATAATGCCACTACTTTCAATCACAGACTCTGGAAAACTGTGTTGATATTCAAAGTTATTACTGTCTTCATCTGTAAGATTACTTCATATCTCAATATGTATGCAGATAATAATTCTGTGTTCTTAATATCGTTACAAAACTATATATAATTATAGATATATTACCTCAAAAGTGGTACAAAGCAAAGGATAAAAAACAGTAGGTAATTTTCCAGTGATAAATTATTGTTGTTAACAAGTTAAAAAAAAAAAGAAATCCAAACATGCTAAAACAAAGCCTCTGAGGTGCCAACACCTGTCCTGTTATCTTGACATGAAATCTTGACATGAAATCTGTAGCCTGCTATAAGCAACAGCAACATCTTATTCACTGAGCTGTGAGGCCACAGATGTCTACTTTAGAAGGAGAAGTGGTAGGTTCTACTCTGTCACCTCTTGGACACTTCCTTTCCTTTCCTATAGCTATTTTTTTTTTACTCTCATAACTGCTTCCTGATTGGATCTTAGAAATTTTTCACATATTTCCTCCTCAGCCATTTATAAAGTTCTAATATTTGGCAGAGAGCTTACATCTGGACTTTTAAATCCTCACAAGTAATTCCAATTCATTTTCATATGTAACTAGATTAATAGGAATCATATTTGAGGTATTAGAACTTTTTAGCACAACTGTGCTCTGTCTTAGGATTTGTCTTGGGGTTAAATTTTTATATTAAGCATTATTTGCTGAAAAGATAGGAAGAAAGGCCAGAATTGTGTTGAATGTCAAATAAGACTAGGTTTAACGCTTCTTAATTTGCTAGATTCACCAGTCTTAAATTCCTATGAAATTGTAACAGGAAGGCCGTGGTTTGGTTTTAGCAGAAACTAAGAAGTAAGCATTAACATTTTCCTGTCATTAAAAGCAGTCTTTTTATTTTATTTATTTATTTATTTAAAGTACAAAACAGAAAACAGAGGATGAAAATCTTTTCCTACTGCTCCGTCTATAAAGGTGAGGGTGTCTGAGAAAGTAACGCCCTCTGTTTGTTGCTACAGAAACTACAACAGGTTGGAAGCACAGTAACACTATTTGGTGGAGCAAATCAGCTACAAAACACTGTTTTTCAACATATTCACTACAGTGAGCTGATTTACATGAATGTGCTGATCGAGACACTATTCATTTCATAGTGTGACAGCTGTATGTGGCTTGTCTCTCACGTTGCATTTGCCACTGCGGAAACATACCACCCACTACCTCACTGAGTTCACGTCCATTGGTTGGTCTCCACAAACGTTCAGCAATTGTCACTGAATATCAATAGGGTTTTTGTTTTGTTTTTTTTTTCCATATGGAGGAATTCAACTCCACACCTTTGTTGTATACACAGTTTTGTGTCAGAAGTCATTGTGACTCATTTTTAATTCCATACCTTAAGATCTCCACTCACTGTATTTTAAATAAATAAGTTAACCAAGAGTATATCAAAGCTAAATTTTGATATCATATAAACATGAAATTCTGGAGAATTAAAATTAAACAAATGAAACCAGCTTCTTGTTTGAGCATCTTATCAGTCAAAATCAGGATTTTTGAATTTAGTTTTCTATATAAGGTTTAGGTTCCTTCTGGTAATTGTGAAAATTGGATGATTTTTTGTATGACAGACTGAAATAGGGTGAGGACTTATCGTTTCAGTTTCACAGCTTGCCTCAGCCCACATCTTTCTCTCTCGGGCTTTCTCTCCTTTACGTATGTGTTTGGTTGCACACCTACAAGTATGTGTGCTTGCAGTCCAGATGGCCAACTATATCATGGTTGTATCAAAAGAGAGGTGACCAGTAGGATGAGGTAGGAGAATGTTCCCCTCTATTTCTACCCTCATGTGGCCTCATCTGACTACTGTGTCCAGGCCTGTGGCACCCAGTACATGAAGGATATAGAAGCTGGTGTGTCTAGAATGTTGGAGTGAGTCCAGAGGAAGGCCACAAAGATGATCAGAGGTCTGGAGCACCTCTCCTATGAAGAATGTTTGATGGAGATGGGATTATTTAGATTGGAGATGAGAAACGTCCAGGGAGACTTGCAGTACCAGAGGGGAGCTAATAAGCAGGAGGGAGACTCATTTTTTTCAGCCTGAGAATGATAGGAAAAGAGGAAATGGCTTCAAACTTAAAGAGGAAAGATTTATGTTAGATATTAGGAAGGATTTCTTTATTCAGAGTGGTAAGGTGCTGGCACAGCTGCCTGAAGAAGCTGTGGTGCCCCATCCCTGGAGGCACTTGGGGCCAGGGTGGATGGGGCCCTGGGCAGCCTGAGCTGGTGGGGGGCAGCTCTGCCCACAGCAGGGGGTTGGAACTGGGTGATATTTTGGGAGCCTTCCAACCTAGACCTTTCTATGATTCTATGATTCTATATTTCTATATAGGAAGTGCATACATATGAACATGATGTGTATGTCAAGAAAGCCACTGATTTGAGTGGCATATATATTCTCTATTCAAAGCCAGGTAGCAAAGTCTGCCTTCTCAGACTACCTGAATAGACTTGATACCATTACGGAGAAGCTAGACACCTACAGATATTTCATTTTAGCTGAATTCTCTGCTGTGATTGCCAAAAGGGCACTTCTGAGGCAAAACTGTTGTGACATTTTGATTTTAGAGTCTATTAATTTTGTCTTTCTGCCTTCTGCAGTTTCCCCAGTGCTTGCTTTAGGCCTCAAGAAAGGCCAGAATGACTTGTGCAGCAAATGTTAAAAGCTGATTTTAAACACAGGTAATACATTTAATTGAGTACATTACAGATATTCCCCATAGTGCTTCCAGCGAGCTGCTGATCAAACTGTTCCACTATAAAGACTGTTTTTTGACCTGTGAAAAACCCAGGCTGCTGAAAGAGCAGATACTCTGTCCTGCATTTATTTGGCAAGCAGAAAGCTGAGATGAATGCTGAAGGAAGAGATAGAAACTGTGGATTATAGCAATGAGGCACAAGGGAGTGCAGATGGATGGAGAGCACGGAGGCTCCCTAGAAGTAGGTTCTTGCTACTGATGGATGTTTTAAAGTGTTGAGATATGTACACCACTTCATTGGTGGTAATAGATGTAGCTGGTTGTACCTGAAGTGAGGGGAAAGGACAGACTGTTGTGGATGGACCTTGTAAGAATATCAGAAGAGAATGAGGAGTGCAGGTGGCTTCTTGGTGAAGAAACATGTTTTGCTTCCTGGTAAAGAAAGCAGGATAGCAGGAAGGAAAATGTGGCAGGGAGACCTCACAGATGGCTGGGTTCAGGCAAGGAACCAAAGAGAAAGAAGTTTCTTTTGTTGTGAACAGGGTCTCTTCTTATACCTTTTTGCCTGCAGACAGTACTTTTCCACTAACAGTTCATTAAATGTGGTTTAGCAGATACACTGTGAGTGACGTTACTGGCAACAAAAGATCTTTGAAGAGTTACTACATTTCCTTTAGCAAAATATTTACTTTTCCTACTGCCTTTCTGTTGTCAATAATTCTGTGGTCTCTGTTGCTGTAATAAGATTTGGATAAACTGTCTGTGAAACATATGGTTCCCTTTTTTACAGGCTCTCAGACTAGGATTAATTGAAATTTCCCCTGATACTCGGAGAATTAAGCTTCGCTTTTATCTCCAACATAATAGAACTTTCTCATGCACACAACTGAAAAAACATTACTCTCTGAAGATGCACAGAATCATAGAATTTTTAGAGCTGGGAGACTTCTGAAGGCCATCTAGTCCAGCTCCCCTGCAATGAACAGACACCACAGCTAGATCATGTTGCCCAGGGCCTTATCCAGACTCACCTTGAAAGTCTCCAGGGATCAGGCATCAACCACCACAGTAGGTAACCTGTTCCAGTGCCTCACTACCCTCACTGTAAAAGATTTTTTCCTTGTATCTAAACTAAATCTACCATCTTTGAGCTTGCTCTATAACTACAGACACTGCTAAAAAGTCTGTCCCATCTTTTCTATAGCTCCGTTTTAGAAACAGAAAGACCACTATCAGGGCACCTCAGAGACTTCTCTGGGTTGAACATCCCCAGCTGTCAGCCTGTCCTCATAGAGGAGGTGTTCCATTATGTGGATCATTTTGTGGCCCTTCTCTGGTTGCTCTCCAACAGCTCTATGTGTCTCCTGTACTGAGGACTCCACACCTGGATGCAGTACTGCAGATTAGACCTCACCAGCGCAGAGTAGAAGGTCAGTATCAGCCCAGTATACAGTTGGCTTTCTGGGCTGTGAGTGCACACTGCTGGCTCATTTTCCAGCTTCCCATCCACCAGAACTGTCATGTCTCTTTCAGCAAGGTTACGTTCAATCCTCTCATCCCCTAGTATGGATTGGTAATAGGGGTTGCCTCAATCCAGGTGTAAGACCTTGCACTCTGATTTGTTGAACCTCGTGAGATTTACCTGGGCTCACTGCTCAAGCCAGATCACTTTGCTGAATTTCAGGTGCAATGGAGACTGGTGAGTCTTTACAGGTTTGTGCCATTGCTCTTTGGCTCTGCAGATCTGTGCACCTGTATAGCAACTTGCTTTTAGTTACTGCTCCAAGTGGTTTGACCTCTTGCTGTTAAAATATACTTTTGTGCCATTTCCAGTCCATTAAGGAAGTATCTGTCTAGCAGTTCCCAATCCATATGGGCTTGTATATTCCCACTCCAAATGAGATCATGTACTTTCTTTTCTCTCACTCTGCCTGATAGCATAGAGAGCTACTTTTGAAGATGAAGAAAGTGGAGAAGAGAGCATTAACAAAAGTTAGCAACTCTTTCTTCTAGAGAAATATAGATCCTGCAATAAAGAATGGGATGAAAATGTTAATGGTCATTGTTCTTCCTGTTCTGAACATGAGATCAGAGTATATCTTCTCCTTAAGGGCCAGTCTTTGGGCCGCTTATAATTCTGGTACAGCTTAAAGCTTTGGTTTCAAATATATTTGTGTTTGATTATCATTTAATATTGGAGATGGTAAGATATATCTGAAGACAGAGTTTTCTCTCCATTTCTCAATACTCTACTCTTTGTTTTTTGAATCTTCATCAGTCTCACCATTTTCTTTTTTTCTGTGTTTGTGTATCTGTCCCGTGGGTGCATGTAAGTCTGTACACACACAGAGCACCTAAAATGACATATATGGCATATGAGCTTTGGTTTTCTAACTTTAACTGTCAAGAAAGCAGCAAACAAGGATAAACGCACAAACGCTTCAAATTGTTTTAATATGCAAAATATTGCAGACAGTGCACTAGTTTCTCATTATGACCTCTTGGCTTACCTAGTGCACCCAGCTTGTATGCTTCATTAAAATATGTGAGAGAATAGATTTACAGTGGTAAATGTTGGTGAAATTTTTTCTACAGTGGTGCAGTGATTGCCCCTGTCATCCAGACTAGGAAACTGGTATATTTACCACATCTACCTAAATCTTGCATGCTTAGACTTACATCTCATTAAACTGAGGCTGTGAATAACAAGAGAGGCAAATATGATCCCAGGACTTGTCTTTTCATAAGGAGGGTAGTTAAGTCATGTATGCATGCCTCTGGTTTTAATGCAGTATTTATAGGCAGTGACAATATTTTGCATTTTTTTGCAAAGTTAGAGGGATTTTATTTGTTATGTTTTATTGAAGTTTTGAAGAACGCTCAAACTTTTCTACTGAGAAATTTTATGAAAAAGCTGAAAAGTGGAGAAAGCATAGCTCTGCTAAAGCTGTGCTGACTCATACTAGCTGGCAGTATGGTCCTGTAACTCTGAATGGCTTGCAACCACATCCAACAAAAAGTAGCCTCAGGTGGTTTGCTGACAAACGGAATAATTTCTACTACAAAAACCCTGAAGACTGAATCCCAGACAACCAGAGAAAAAGTAAAACAAAGTGTTGGCATACAGTGACTTATTCTTCCTTAATCCAGCAGAATCAGATCTGCACTGCTTCCTCCATTCTACTCAACATCTCTTCTACATTTTCCTTTATTTGGTACTATGTCACTTGTGACATAGAGAGCTATATTGTATGAAGCAATAAAAAGAAATTATTCATAAAAGGATTTATACACATTTAGGAGATGAAGAATATTTACTGAATGAGAAAATTGAAAGCTGAAGATAAAATTTTGTTTTCTTAATGCACAGCAATATCTTGAAATATACGCAGTAGAGAGAAATAATTAAATGAACAAGAACTGCTAAATGCCAATGGCTCTACACTGCTTTTCATTCTTCTTACTCCTTTATTTAATAAATGATCTGCTCTGAACACTGAGATTAATAAAAAGCTCATGATAGAGATTAACATTTTGTTTAATATTCATTGTTTCACCTGTTATAAAATGGAAACTGGAAGCACTTTGTTAAATGGACGAAAAATTTGAAAGACTGTATGATTTCACTGTAACTTTATAAGTACACCTTGAATATTAATCTGAAAAGCTCTTTTGTAATTGCCAACAGAAGTTTCCCCTCAGGGATACCTTCATTACTGCTGGACCAACAATATGTCACAGTAGATCTCTCTAGCCTCTCTTTCCTCCTCTCCCAGCAATTTGTGATTTTAGATTTAAAATCCTGTCACACCTGTGAAGAGACGCTTGGAGAACAAGAGATACCAGTAAAGAGAGCACAAGATAAATTTGCTGAAACAGAACTTAATCAAATACTTTTAGTTGATACCAGTATTGTTAGGACTTCACCCTTTTAACATCTAAATCAAGCTATTCCAACATGGTTAGAATGATCAATGAACTTTTTACCTTTGACTTCCTTCCTTCTTAAAATGTCTTTCAATGTGGCAGTCAAAAGTCAGACTTGGATCTGCCATTTGTCCTTGCAAATACCATTCTGTGTTGAAGAACTCTCTCTAAAATGCCACTGTATTTTGAATTATCTTGTTTTAAATAATTATTGAAGAATTAAATTCTTCAAATTGTTTTCCTATGTGTACAGAGGGCTGGCATTAGCCAACAGAAATAGGCTTACATCACAAAATGTTCAGTATACCAAATACAAAGTTGTTATTTTCATGGTTTTTTTTAAACCTTTAGTTTTAAACTATTTTCCACCACTGAGGAAACTGGAAAATTGTAGGATTCAGTCAGTTTGGCAAGGATGTTGTCATATCTTGTAAAAGCACAGATAGCAGTTTGGAAAGCTTTTTTCCTGGGAGTAATTTGCATTTATTTTCTGATTTGTATGATGCCTACAAATGTTAAAAGTCTAATAGAATGCAAATTTCATTTTACAGCCCCTTTCAGCTTTGAGCTATTGGTAGATTACTTTGGGTTTTGGTCGTTATACACATTGTTCCAGAAAGTAGAATTTGGGTCCTTGTCTTTTGTAAGAAGATATACACAATACTGTATTTTATGGTTGTATTATTGTTTATGGTTGTATTCATTCAGTAATTATGTAAGACTCAGTAATGCTGTAATTTCTCTCCTCTCCACCTCCCCCTGCCTCTAACCAGTTGGTGTGCTACTTTTTATGACCAAAAACTTCATTTTACTTATTAAATTTCTAAGGTGGATTGCCTTATTTATTTTTTTTCCTGAGATTATGGAGTTGGTGGCATACAAAAAACAGTATTTACTGGTAGTATGGTGAAGTACTGAACTTCAGTGCAGTGCTCAATGAAGTGGGGGATCAAGAAATGTTAGTCTACTGGTAATTTTATCCATTATTAAGTATATATATATATACTGCTCTATGCTTAGTGTATATTCTTTTAAGTGTTAATTTTATTTACTATCTCTGTGGTACATCAAAATATACTTTAATCTCAAAAGAAGTTGTTCAACTGTACATTCATGACACAAACACATGCTGGCTATGAAGTGTTTGATTGGTTATGTTGTTGTATTAGGCGTTATTACAGGTTATTATTGTTTTTTTCCAGATTTCTTCCTGTAGTATTTTTTGGGATGGGCCAAGGAATGAATGAAAAGCAGCCTGTGCTATCCCACTAGTACTGAGAGTCCTGAAATTTTTCCCTCTGAAAATAATATTTGCTGAATGTATTGATTTATGGATGTTGGTTTTAGTATTACATTTTGTTTCTCATTGTGGCTCACATTTGATGTTTGAAAACAAGAGAGTATATAAGGTACACTTCAGTAGTGAAGTAGTAGAGATTTCTGGGATACCTATAAATGGTTCAATATGTCTAGGTATATCTTTTTTTCTTCCAGACAGGGTTAGTTTGGGACCCTGAAGCTGCATCTACCCCTTCTTCTCAACTAAGACAAATTATCTTGGATGTACAGGACAGCATGAGGATAACTCATAAATGTTATATCTAGTACTGGAGAGAGCATAACCAAAGGGATCTGGGGTTGTTCTATATGTAATTCCTTTTGCTCTTACAGCAACAGCTTAAGAGTCTGCAAAGAGAAACAGTTATTGATTCAACTCAGTGCCAAATAAAATAAGTCAGATGAGTTACTTGACTTCTGTCTGAAGCTGAGGAAGCTGTGAGCAGGAGCAGAAGATCTTGAAAGGCACCCAAACATATGAGTTACCCAAGGCTGAAGTTTATATTTTTTTAGTTTTAGTTGCACTAATAACAGAGGTAAGGTTGTCATGATGCTCCTTTGTGAGAAAAAAATGACAATGGAGATGAAAGAGTATGAGTCCACAGATAAGAGATGTTATAACAGGATTTTTAAATGAGCAGGATTACTATTTCTCTTATTGCCATACGATACTTTTAAAAGCAAAAACAATAAGCAAACAAAGAAAACAGGAACAAAAAAGCCAAGTCTATACGTGTTTCAGAAAGCTTTGTCTTCTTTCTATTTCTCAGATAATATGTTCACATAGGTGACACTTCAGATGAAAGTTTCTCTCACAGAAACTAGTTTGTCTGACTCCCAAAAGTGTTAAATAATCAGCTTAAGCCAGACCACTTTTGAATGACACTATCATTTTATTAGAGATATACCAAACTATGCAATGTTAAAGAGATAAAACAATCAAAATTTCTTGAGTCTAAGTATTCACTGGTTCTTTAAACTGACAGATAATTCTATGCGCAATGAAACTGATGAAGCGTGAGATGACTGCTGTCTTGGTGAGACCAAGTAGTCTTGTTTACAGGAGAGCCATGCAGAATGCTCTTCCCTAAGAGTTATGTGAGCTTGTATTCTAGGGAGCACATATACAGGAATATGGTTCTGAGAACAGTCAGTGGCTTTGTCCTTAAGTCAAGAGATCTTAAAAGGACAGGAGAGTTTGCCGGTGTTCCAGCACTGTTTCTGGGCTCTTGAGCTGGGACAGGGGTAGTGATAATACTGTCTTCTAGAGTTGTTGCTAATATTGCTTCAGGTTCTTAGCACAGGAAAGTTTTCAAATGACTTGTTATATCTTGTCAGAACTTTATATTGTTATTAAGCTTTTTTTTATTATTATTACTTTAATTCTTTTATTTTTTTTGGGTTTCACATAAACTCAGGTGAAAGAAGACTGGTTTTGCATGAGGAGTTTGTTCAGCATAGTATCTAACAAAAACTGCAGCCAAACAATTTAGGAATTTCTTTTCTTGAACAGCCCCTTCAGCTGTTTGGCGCACTTACCCTGCAGCTAGTAGCACAGCTCATTATGGTGAGCTAGGTTTATACAAGGATCCAAAGCCTTGTTCTGCTCAGAGTTGAATTTCACATGATGTTCAGTAAGGTGTGTAAAGACAGGAACAAGCTGATCCATGACTTTCCACTTCCCCACTGAGAAACTTGTCTCTGAGATTCTTCATAATGTTTGGGGAGTAGCAGCCAGTGACAGACTCCAGGATAATGTACTCTGATAGTCAAGGATCATTGCATTATAATTTTCTCCCCTCCTAGCAATTCACTGTGGAAGCGAAGAGAAAAAGTACAGAGTTGGTGCACTGTTGCTACTCTTTTCACTCCTTTGTGACTTGCCCCTGGAGGGAAACAATGTGATCAGAGAGATGTACCTGAAATTTGTCCTTTAGTCACTTGCTGCTGATGGGTGGACTGAGCCTCCAGAAAAGTCTGATGCAGAAGATTATCCTACATTGGTCCATGGAAACATCACCTCTGATTTGTCAAGGAAAGATGCATTAATAACATTTTTATACAGAAATCTGGGGACACTTAGGGCAGTTATCTATTTATTACAGATTACCCTCTGTCACCACTGCTCCTCTGTGCTCAGCAGAGATCTATTCTTTAAAGAACAGCAGCAAATGCAGGCTATTTTATCACAGTAGCAGCATGCTCTTCCCTCAGCAGCTGTGTCCAAATTCTAAAATGTGGAGCACTGGGAAAGTTACAGGTTGCATCAGTCCAGCTAGTTTTCTAAGAGGAAACTCTACTTGCTGTCTGCCCACCACCTATTACACTGACATACTTCTCTTATCAGGCATAGTACAATCCCTCCACATTGGCAGCAGCTTCTTTCTCTTTGATCTATTCCTCCCACCTATCTTTCTGTCTTTTTCAGTCAGATTTGCAGTAATAGCCCCTTTGCAATGATGAAGGTTCATAAGCTATGAATGGACAGAGAAGCATGAGTCATCTAGTTACTTTCAAAAGGATGACATGGTGCATGTTCTTGTTGACATGTCTCTACCCTGGGCCTTTGAATCCATTCCTTTTCCCTTGCCAGAAACATAATCTTGCTTTTCATCTTTCAAGTTGATATTCCCCACTAGGCCTATTTCTACTAGTTCATTTGACAGAAGTTTGCTGGTGCCACTTTTGCCCTTCTACAGCAGGTCTTTCCCTTCCTCACCCTCTGTTTCTTCCTGCTTTAGACTTAGGTCTGAACTGCTGCTGATTGATGCTTTGCTGGCACTGCAGCTACCTTTGTCTTCCATTCATACTGATCTCTTCTACACTTGCTGTTTTTTTCTGTTTTGCAAACAGCACAAACAATATCTTCTTCCTCTGCTTCTCTGTAGTTATTAACATACCATTCTCCTTTTCTTGCTCACTGCTTTTTTGCCTGCATCCTGCCACCTTTTATAAAATCAGTATGTTTTAAACCATCACATTGCCTGTACTTCTACAGGATTCTATATTATTTTTTCATGCCTACATTTTTAAACTCTAGTACCACCAACTGCTGGATTACAATACTGAATTCAGTCTATCCCCAGCAAAAATGTCTTCCACAGTTTACTAAATTATGCCCTTGTACAGTGATAAAGCTTTCTCCCACTAGACACTCTCCTTTTGAATCCCATTTTGAAAAATCCATTTTTGAACTGGAGCTATTGAATATTTTCCTTTGTGCATTAAAAGAGTAACATACTCCTCACTCCGTAAGGACCATATCTTGCCTTTATGCCCACAACTTTGAAATTCGCTGTTAATGAAAACTTAGTGTAATGTGGGAAACATTTAAACAGCATGATCATTTTAAAATCATTAGTGTAGGAGAGGCCCTCAGTCTCATAAAAACTAGATGTTCATGGGATAAACCAATTTTCACTACCAACCAGGCATTTTTGGAATAGCTGCCTAGATTATTGGCATCAGGGAGGCCAGATTCTGCTCACTGTGCTTTTAATATTGTTCACCTGTACACATCATTTAAAGTTAAGTTCACCTTCCACTTGGAGTTCCAATTGATTTAATTTTCTTTCCTGCAGCTGCTAAAATGACCTCTTCATAAAGGACATTTTTGAAGTCCAGAGAGGATCACCCAAAGAAATACTAAATCTGCACTAACTGGAGAGCTAATACTATGACATGTTCTGCTCATAAAAGATAATAGAAGATAGGGGCTGAAGAAAAGGGATCATCACTGCCAGACTGCTCCCATTAAGGATCTGCTGTCCTTACTGGCCCAGAATAATTTAGAAAATATTTTAGAAAAATATTGCATTGCCTATTATGAAAACATAATTACATTTTTTTTTTCTCATTAAGAACCTGAAAAATGTACTCTGTATGCTACTGGATTCAGCTTCACAAAAGGACTGCATGGTCAAAATTTTGATAATGGATGCTGATAGGACAAGATTGCCTTCGGGGGTGTTTTAAAAAGAATTTGAACTTTATCATGTAAAAGCCTGCCTTTGGCAGCTGAAATTCCCGTAGAAGATCCACCTGAACGTATCAAGAAAAAATGTTTAAACTTTCTTCATCAGTTAAGCTATTGGCTATACCTTTTGAGAGCTAGTTTCTCTAAGGGTTTTTTATGTTGAACTCTCAAGTGCTGCTGTGAGACCTTTCCATTATACGAAGGAGTGTGGAAATTATGTGTAATTTGGCATTGGAATGAGCTAAGAATATTAATCCTGCTGGATCAAAAACACTTATTCAAAACAAACACACAAGCAGAGGAATGAAATTTCCATGCTCACTGGAATATTTACATGTTAGGGAGGACATTACTTTTCAGAACAGAGGTCAAACTTATATTCTCTCTGAACTGAAAAATGCACTTCAAAGTAGTAGGCTATTCATTAAAATCTATCATACCAAAAAGAAATTTGAAAAGAACATTACTGAGCCTCTAGTTAACAATAATTACTTCCAGAAGTACACATAAGAAAAAGCCTTTAAAATTGTAAGAGGCTAGGAAATGATTTTTTAGAAATAAGAGAAATAAGGTCCATGAAATGTTGAAAAAGGGTCTGAGCATTTGGGAAGAATATAGGAATGCTGTCAGGGCCTTCAGGGATGTGACGAGGAAGGCCAAAGCTAACGTGGAATAGGATTTGACAGAGGAGATGAAGGGTAATAAGAAAGGTTTTTTTAAGTATGTCAGAATGTCAACACTGAAAGGAAGACTATCTAAAATGTGCCCCCCCCCCCCCCTACTACATGAGGGAGGTGTTCAGCTGATGGAGAATGCAGAGAAGGCGGAGATACTGAATACCTTCTTTGCTTCTGTCTTCACTGTGGGAACTCCCAGTGGGACTCCTTGACACTGGAGGTGATATAGTCTGGGAAATGGAAGGCTCCACATTAGTGAGGGAGAAGATGCTCTGAGAGCATCTGGGCAACATCTGTGTACGTAAATCCATGTTCACTGATGGGATGCATCCATGTGTGCTGAGGGAGTTTGCAGAGGTGACTGCTGAACTGCTCTCTATCACCTTTGAGAGGTCTTGGAGAATGGGAGAGGGACCTGAAGACTGGAGGACAGGCAATGTCACTCTGGTCTTCAGAAAGGGTAAGGAGGATCTGGGGAATTACAGGCCAGTCAGCCTCACCTCCATCCCTGGAAAGGTGTTGAAACACTTTTTACTGGATGCTGTCTCCAGAAATTTGGAAGAGAGTTATCAGGAGTAGTCAGCATGGGTTCACCAGGTGGAGGTTGTGCTTGATCAACCTGGTGACCTTCTATGATGTCATTACTGGCTGGGTGGATCGGGGGAGAGCAGTGGATGTTGTGTACCTTGATTTCAGCAATGGCATTTTACACTGTCTCCCACAGCATTCTTATAACAAAGCTGAGGAGGTGTAGAATAGATGAGTGGATTGAAAACTGGCTGACTGGCAGAGCTCAGAGGATTGTGATCAGTGGTGCCGAGTCCAGTTGTAGGGCTGCACTTAGTGGTGTTCCTCAGGATCAGTGCTGGGTCTGGTCCTGTTCAACATTTTCATCAGTGACTTTGATGAGGGGATGGAGTCCACCCTCAGCAAGTTTGCTGATGATATGAAGCTGGGAGAAATGGCTGACGAGCTGTAGGGCTGTGCTGCCATTCAACAAGACCTGGACAGGCTGAAGACTTGGGCAGAGAGGAACCAGATGAGGTTTAACAGGAGCAAGTGTAGAACCTAGGGAGGAATAACTGCATGCACTGGTACAGGTTGGGAGATGACGTGCTGGAGAGGAGCTCTGAGGAGAGGGACCTGGGTGTCCTGCTGGACAGCAGGTTGTCCATGAGCCAGCAGTGTGCCCTGGTGGCCAAGAAAGCCAATGGCATCCTGGGGTGCTCTAAGAAGAGCATGGTTAGCTGGTCAAGGGAGGTGATCCTCCTGCTCTTCTCTGCTCTGGTCAGGCCTCACCTGGAGTACTGTGTCCAGTTCTGGGCTCCTCAGTTTAAAAAAGACAGGGATCTCCTTGAAAGAGTCAAGATGGATGTCCACAAAAATGATAGAAAATTTGGAACTCCTCCCTCATGAGGAAAGACTGAGAGACCTGGGTCTGTTCAGCCTTCAAAGAAGAACACTCAGAGGGAACCTGATCCACCTCTATGAATATCTAAGAAGTGTGAGGCAAAGGGACAAGGCTGGACTCTTCTTTGCTGTGTGTGGCAATAGGATGAGGGGAAATGGCCACAAATTGAAGCATAGGAGGTTCTGCACAAATGTGCATGGGAACTTCTTCATAGTGAGGATGATGGAGCACTGGAGCAGGCTGCCCAGAGAGTTTGTGGAGTCTCCTCTGGAGGTGTTCATGACCCACCTGGAAGCCTACCTGTGCAACCTGGGCTAGGGAACCTGCTTTGGTAGGGGGGTTGGACTATGATCTCTACAATCCCCTACAATTCTGTGGTTCTGTGAAATATACTGCATGTTCCAAAGAAATAAGATTGACTCAATGAAAACTCAGAAGTTTGAAAAAGTGTAGTTTTCACAAGTTTATTACTTGTAAGTTAACTTGCAGGCAACAAAAAATCCATTTAAAATTCTACTTTCTACCTGAAAATAGATTATGCATTATTCATTGTAATTATGACAGAATTGTTAAAATAAGTATTTACATATCATACTGTAGTCATATCCAACACCAGCAAAGCCAGCTGAACCCTTTTTCCCTCAAAAATAAGCAAACATTTCATTAAAAATCTGTAAAAAGACATTCAAGCTGTATTTTTTTGTGAGCTAAATAAGAACTATTCTGGAGATGATCCTTTCTCTGAGGTTATCTGAATTTGTAATGTGATAAAGGACATAGGACCTCTGGACATATGTTACTCCTCCCTGGGCCTGCTTCTTTTTTTTTGCTTTGACCTGCAGTGGGTCATGTTCTTGTTGCGGATCTGCTTTTCTTTTTTCTTCAGTTTCTTCAAGGCCTGATGCTTCAGTTCCCAGCTCTAATGTCAGCTTCACCTCTGCCTCCAGCCCAGCCCTAACTGCTCGTGCTTCCTCTTTACATGCTTTAGCTCTCAGTCATTCTTCAGTGGCCTCAAAGCTGTCATTCAGGTAGACACGATCCACCACATCCACAGTTCAGCAAACTTGGTCCACCTCACATCTCTCTCTCTTCTCTCTCTGTCCAGCTAACATAGAGCTAATGGAATATTGGCAGCAAGAATGATAGATGTCCTTCATATGAGTTTTACTGCTGGATGGACTGGAAAAAGGGGAAAGGGCAGGGAGATGGGTCTAAAAACAAAAGAGTGGCAACAATCTGAGTAAGAAAGCTAATTTACTAAATAAGATATCGGAATGCAAAATAGCACAATATATAAAAAATAATTGGATTTGAAGCTATTATATCAAATAAAATGAGAGAGAGTGTCTGAAAACCAAAGGCCTTACTCTAATGCTGAAGGTGAGGTAGTTAGGGTGCACACATGCTGCTGGGATGAGCAGAAAGGGAAAAGGGATCTCCTGCCTTGCCTACAGTCTTTCCCTCTGAATGGAAAAAGGAAAAAAAAAATTAACACAAAGTCCTCTGGGGTAAGTTGTTCTTCTCTTCTGAGACAGTTATATCCGGAACTATCAATGATCCACAGAACTGGAGACTTAACTCTTTAACTCTCAGTGCACTACATGATATTATGATGTGGAATACCAGTAATCAAAATCATTAAACCTTGACAGATGGTTACAAAATGTGTGATTATGCTGTGGTTTCCACCTCACTCACTAGGGGTCAGCCTCATTAAATATGCATGTCGAAACAGAGGTGACCTTGTCGGCAACTTTTCATGCCTGTATGCAATACTGAAAACTACTTATTAAGCTTACTGTAATAATTTACTACTCTTATATTTTCACAAGTGAATAATCATCAGCTTCCTCACACAACTTTGTAGGAAATACTTTAGTAAAAGTTCCTGTGATTGATTGTTTCACTCAGTAAAATTAATCAAATCATTTAACAAATTGAGCACTATTTTTGAAGTCTTAAGGAATCTGTCAAAGATAGTTGCTCTGTTACTAGTGTTGTGACTTCTAGTGATAAATCCTTTTGATGTGGAAATAAGTACATTACTGTTTTTTTTAACTGTCTGAAAATTAAGCAGGAGGTTTTATTATGATTAGGTAATCTGAGGAAAATTATCCTCACTGATTTAATATTTTCACACAAATTTATTGACTGTGAAATTACATTGTTTTGAGAGCAGGTGACTCAGAAAAAGCAAAATAAAAGTGTTCAATGAGTTTACAGATAATAAAATATTTTTAATGTTTTTAAAAATTCATTGTTTGCTTGCTTTGAAAGGAAAATCATTATTTATAATTATTATTATAATTTATTTATCTATGCTTTTTTTCATAATTGCACACACACAAAAAAAAAAAAGCATAAAACCCCTCACACTCAAAATAAGAAGACAGACTATGTCGACAAATGCTACCTTCCTGCAGACCATGAAGCACCAATACTTTTAGGCAGAAAGTTTTACAACACCAACCAACATGATTATCAAACAAATTGTACAATACAATGTGCTCTTTGGTCAACTATAAATTCCTACTGATACTAATGTCCCTGTCCTTAGGGACATTGCACTCAGCAGTGCATAGTGATAAGACAAGGGGAAATGGCCACAAACTGAAGGATAGGAGGTTCTGCACAAATGTGCGTGGGAACTTCTTCACAGTGCAGTGACAGAGCACTGGCACAGGCTGCACAGAGAGGTGGTGGAGTCGCCTCTGGAGGCATTCAAGACCTGCCTGGACACCTATCTGTGCAACCTGGGCTAGGGAGCTGCTTTCACAGGGGGGTTGGACTCGATGATCTCTAGAGTTCCCTTCCAACCCTGACAATTCTGTGATTCTGTGATCCTCTTGAATCAAATTTGAAAATTCTGTTTGTTTTTTTTTTCCTCTCTGCTTTTTGGATATGAATATCAAAAAGTTAGAAGTTACAGAACTTCACTGATAACCTGGTGTTAACAGAAAAAGCAACCTTCAGTATCAGCAGAGACATAGATGCAATCCTACCTTACTTTACTGATTTGGTAAATTGTGTATTTCCAAATCCTGCTGAAGATACCAATAGACTTTAGCAAACTTATGTTTTCTTTGTTACCCTTCAAAACAAAACTGAAAAGCAAAAAATAAACAAATGAACACATCTCCATAGTTGTAATCAAAAAAGTGGTGGAATAAGATACTTAGAGAAAAATGTTACCTCTCTGGTGCACATAAATGTGTTCAGTGAGATGTGTTCTGGAGGACTATCTAGATTTTGATTTCTAAGGTAGATGTAGTTTTACAATTAAGAATGTTCTGTAAAGTTGCAGTAATAGAGCTCTTCATCACCTTCTTCTAATCTTGTTTTGTACAGCATTTGATAACCTATCAGCCTTTACCTCTTTCAAATTTACCTTCCATTGGTCGAACTATTTAAATGTTGTGAGGAAAGACAGATGTGCGTATATAGACACACGGAGTACAGTCTCATAGCTTGTATTCCCAAGAGTTAAGAGGTCAAAACTAATTAGTATCATTATTTTTTATTTTTATGTTTCTCTAACAAAAAATTAAAGATCAAATAAAGTACAGAGGGGAGGAAAAAAAATGTATGCTTCTTTAGAAACTTCAGGTGTTTTCTACTGAAATCCTGCTTTTGTAAATCTTGAGCAGTCTTGCATAATAAAAAACTCAGTGAACAGCTTATGTTCATTTCTAATTTTGGAGTATGCTCTTCAGTAAAAGCTCATCTGCTTTGAGCTCAGTGGCCATTCAGACCCTTCCTCTAAGTACCGAATATGTCTTATTCTGCAAAGTCTGCTGCCAAAGTAACATATGAAGAAAAATGGAAGGTGCAATATGAATTTCTAGGGAAAAGTTGAGGAGAGACCTTTGTTTCTGGTAGGATAGAAACCACAGATCTGTTCAAATAGTGTATCAAAATGTATAAATTGTACTGTGGTAACTTGAGTCAGCAACATGCTGTGCCCTGTCCATGTTTTGGTTTCAGTTTCAGTGAGGTTCATAGTGCTCCGATGTTCAGTTGGTGCTGAGGGGCTGGACTGGGCTTCTGGATGGGGCAGAGCTGCTGCCATAATGGCTCAGGGCAGAGGGTGGCTGCAGTATGATCTGGAATGGTCTGCATGTGGACCTACAGGACATGGACAGGGAAGACAGACTGAACTCTGTTTTAATTCCAGGGAAGCCAGTGGTGTTATAGGAGATATAAATTTGAATTATTGCCTATGTAAAGAATTCAGCTGCACATTCAGAGTGAAGTTGAAATAATATAGATAAACAGTTAAATATTGATATGTTTTAATGTTTTTCTCTGTAGAGCATAAGTCAAAATTAAAAAAAAAATAAAAATTTAAATACAGTTTACTTGGTTTTATTTAGGAAACCATTTAGACCATTTCTTGTAAAACAGGACAGTGTGAATCTTATAAAATATTATTTATTCCCACTTTCTCTCCATTTGCAGTATTCAGGAGTTACGCCAAAACAAGTTAGCTTCTAGTACAAATAAAGGCTTTTAAAAGCAATGAAAAATGTCACACTGATCATTTAATAAGCTGGAAGTAAATCGGATATGCAGATATATTTAATTTCCCTGCACACATAATAACAGCAAATAAAAAAAATCCTGAAGATGAGTACATCTAAGCCTAGATTGCATGACTGACCTGTATAGGGGAAGATTTTATCATCTGTTTACTATACCTAATAATACAGCTCAAGTTTATAGTCCCTTAATTAATTCAGGTTATTGGTTTTAAATATACACAGTGTAATTGCTCTTTGATATCAAAAACCATGGTTGACTGGAACATAATTTGTATTTCACCTTCCATTTCAATGATTCTGTTAATTTCATTCCACTATTCCTATCAATAAATGATTAAATTACACTAAATGTGCATTGAAAGTATTCTGCCTTGAATTCTCTGCTTTGTGATTGTACAGCATTTTCTGCATTTATTGGCAGTATGGGAAAAGCAGTTAATGGAAATCAACCTTCACATTCTAAGTTACTTCACTACAAAATGAAAATGTTAATTTTATTTTTATTTCTTTATTCCCTGTCTTATTTTTAGCCTGTACTGTTTTCTCCACTTCGTATTTTTCACTTCCTTGGATTTCTAGACAACTATAGTTTTCCAGGAAGGGAAGGTGGGACAATCTTTACTGTCATATCAGACAGTGGACTACCACTAACATCATTCGGCTTCCTTCTATGCCATTTGAATCAACTATCTTAGTTTAGTCACTAATGAAGATGTATTACAAAATCCTGAATGTGAAAATATGTGAGCTTGTAGAGATTATTATACAAAGAAACTCAGCGCACAGTTATCTTACTAAAATGTCAGTATTTACATATTGAGAAAGAAAAGTGAGATTTAAGGAAAAGTTTCTGGGTCTGTTTGCTTCTTACTTCATGAGTTCAGATCCTGAAACTGAGGAAGAAGAGGAGAAGGAAAGAGAGAAAAAGAATTTGTGGGCAGAATCAGTGGGAATACTTCATGATAACACAAGGCAAATGAAATATGAAAAGCCATTGGAGGCCTTATGAGCCATTGGTATACGAATCATTGGTATTTAGCGAGTTCCAGATTAAAATATTTATCTAGTTAGTCTGAAGACAACACAAACTTATCCAATTGCACTCAGTACTTGAAAGCACAGCTAGTGTATTTATTACAGCATAGAATTAGCAGAACAGAAATGTATTGAATTATTTTTTAATATAAAATATAATTATGTTCCCAATTCTCAAGCATGTGAGAAAATGTTCAGTTACTGATCTCACACATCAGAATACTAAAATTGGACATATGAATGAAATTTCTTTTCAGAGCTTACTTAACATTATGCAGTAATGTCTCAAAAGCACAAACAACAGTGGTTTTGTCCTAGAAAATGCTAAAAGGGGTGGTGTCCTAAGATTTTGTTAAAATAAGCTTAGGTAAATTCCAATTAGTAGATTGACCTAAAAGCTGCTGATGTATGAATAAATGCCTGACATTTTAAGGAGCTCATTAAAAGGAGTTGCATGGCAATGCTAATAAGATAACACAGATGTGACAGTTGGGATGGTTATTCTGATTCCAGATGTTCGTGGTCAGAATTCACATGGAATTATTCCCACCAATTAGGCAACTAGGAAGACAGTTAGTGAAAGACTTGACTCCCAGAAAATTGTAGATCTGTAACATAATCAAGTAGCATTGACATGCCACAAAACACTCTTGTAGTGTCAGGCAGAAGTCCCTGGACTTGGCACAAGGCAATAACATGCTGTAAGGTGTACAGCCAAAGGGAACAGCTGATTGAGAATAAATTAAGATGAAAATTCTGTCACTGCAGCCCAGCTATGTCATATCTTCTTCCTGCTCAAAGTTCTCTGCAGAAGGTTTTCTACACCTTCCCCCCCCCAAGGAGATGGCACTCTACATTGGTAAACTGATCAAAAATACTTGTCAAATGTGAACTAGTAATGGAGAAATGTGGTGACTGTGTTTTGTTTAATGCCAGTGCAAATCAATAGTGATTCAAGCAGGCGGGGCATGCAGGGACAATGCAAAGCAGACTGTTTCCCATCTGGGAGGAGTGTGCTGTCACAGCAGTTTACACAGTTTCACAACAAGGGAATCCTGATCTGACAGTATGGTGGTGGGCACTTTCCTGAAGCTAACACTGGTGCTCCTTCAGGGAAATTGCCAGAGAGATTTGATGCACCCCGCCCCCCCAGACAAAACTGGTAAAAAGGGATACTTGGCAGTTGGTTGTACTGGGAGCCTTGAACTTTCTCCTGGTGATAAGTACCTGAAGAGAGTGAGCACAGGTTAATAGATGATCTTTTACAAGAAATGACTGAGCTGCAAGAAGTAGTTAAAAGGCTTTGTAGTGTTAGAGGCACTGAGAAAGAGAGAAAGAGAGAGATGTTGTTTAATAATCATATTCCAGGAGCAGACAACACTGAAGAAGGCACTTCGGTACTTGATGATGCACAAAAACAGAGCTCCACTTCAGTCCCCACCCTCCAGCTTCACTTCTTGCAGTGAGCATCATAAAAAGAAACACCAAGAGCTTGTAGTGGGTGACTCCCTGTTAAAAGGCATTAAGACTCCCCTCTGCAGGCCTGACAGTGAGTCTTGAGAGTCTCCTGGGTATCAAGAATCAGGACATTGCAAAGAGAACAGACTACTATCTGCTGTTGCTCTTCTGTGTGGGCATGAATGACACTGGAGAATTGAATGTGGAAAGAACACACACACAAAAAAAAAAGATTGGGTCCTGGAAGTTCAAAAGAAGGTGGCACAAGGGGATGTATGACTATGGGGTATCTTCTTGTGTCTCTCCATGGAAACCTGCAACCACTGCTCCCTTTTCTTCCCTATGGTGTCTGTATACCAAAACACAAAGTGTGGGTAATAGAGAAAGAATAGCAGATTTGTGCTCATTTGCATGGCCACAATCTCCTTGCAGTAACAGGGACATGATGGAACAGCTTGCATGACTGGAATACTGTCATGGATGGCTATATACTTTTTAGGAAATACAGAACTGCAAGGGGAAGCGGGAGGGGGGAGGGGTTGACATTTGCTCTTTATGTGAAAGAACAATATATCAAGCATCACCTGGAAATGAATAATGAACCAGAAGAGAGATTATGAATGGGAATTAAGGGGCAGGATAATGTGGGTAACACCATTGTTGATATTTATAACAGGTCACCTGATCAGGAGAGGAAGTTGATGAGTCCTCCTACAGACAACTGGAAGTGGGGTCATGATCACTGGTTTTCACTGGGAACTTCAATCACACTGATAAATATATTATTTTTACCAAAAAATAATGTACAGTACTCCATACAACTCTCAATAGCTCAGTTGTTTTAAGGCTCTGTGGTCTATCATGTTAAATTCATTAGCCATGGATCATTAACAAAATATGAATATAAAATGCACAATAGACTGCACATTTTACTATTTCTCCAGATGGTTAATTAAATATTTAAAATCTCAGTTTGACAGTGCTGTGTGTTTAATGACAGTGAATACATAAGGATTTTATTCTTATATTTCTCTTTCACCACTGGTTCAAATAATGTATTTCAGTAATATTTGGCATATGTCAGTACCTCAGTATGTGTTCTTAATAATTAACTCATCTTTCATTAAAAGGACAAAAATTACAATTTGTTGAACAACTTGGAATATCACTTTAAAATATAGCTATAGAATATAGAATATTTAAGGTTGAAATTACCCTAGACATCAAAGATTCACATAAATGGGATAATTAAGCTATTCTAGAAGTGTTAGAATTTCTGCACTATTTATCAAAACACGCAAAAACACAGCAAGAACTTGGCAATAAACAATGTTTTTCAACCTTTTTCAGAAAAGTTCAAAAAATAGATCATAACTGAGATGTACATTTCTTGTCATATATATGGAAACAAGCACATTCTAAGAATCATTAAGTCACAACAAATGTAATTATGTTTTATGTAAAATAATCTTAAGGTTGTTAAAATTTTTAAATATAAATGTAAACATAATAATCAAATAATTAGTTTAATAATGTTAAAGTGGGAACTATCTATGATTCTGCAATTCTGTGATCCCCTAAGAACCAGCAGACCCAGGTGACCTGTTTCACTAGACACCACTGCCTCTTAAGGACAAATATTCTGTGTGGCATAGAATCATAGAATGGCTTGGGTTGAATGGGACCTCAAAAATCATTAAATTAGAACCATAAGATGGTTTAGGTTGGAAGAGACCTTTAGGATCATCTAGGAACACCTCCTGCTAGACAAGGTTGCTCAAAGCCCCATCCAGCTTGGCCTTGAATGCCTCCAGAGAGGGGGGGAGGCCCAATCACAGCTTCTCTGGGGAACATGCTCCAGCATCTCACCACCCTCAGTATAAACGATTTCTTCCTAATATCTTACACAAATCTGCTCTCTTCCAGCTTAAAGCCATTACCCTTTCTCTTGCTGCTACATCCTCTTATAAGAAGCCCCTCCCCAGCTTTCCTGTAAGCCCCCTTTGAGTACCAGAATGTTCCCCTGGAGCCTTCTCTTGCCCAGTCTGAAGAGCTCTGAATCTCACAGCCTGTCCCACTGGAGGAGATGCTCTAGCCCTCTGATTACATCTGTGCTTGTGTTGGTGGCCCCAAAATTGGATGCAGTACTTCAGATAGGAACTCACAGTAGTATATTAGAGGGCAGAACCACTTACCTTGACCTTCTAGTCACAATTTTCTTGATGCAACCCAGGATATTATTGGACTTCTGGGCAGCAAGCACACATTGCTGAATTATGTTGAGTCCTTCATCAACTGACACTTCCAAATCCTCCTTTTCCTCAGGATGTTCAGAAGACTTTCTCTGTCCAACTTGCATGTGCATTGGAATCGTCCTGACCCAGATGCAATACCTTGCACTTGGCCTTATTGAATTTTGTGAGACTGGTATGGGAACACCTCTCAAGCCTGCCCATGTCATTCTGGATGGCATCCCTTCTCTCTAAGATGTTAACTGCACCATGCAGCTTGGTGCTACCTGCAAACTTGGTGAATATGCACTTAATCCCACTATCCATGTCACCTACAAAAATGTTAAACAGCACTGGTCCCAGAAGTGATCGCTGAGGAATGCCACTCATCACTAGTCTCCACTTGGACACTGAGCAATTAACCACAACCTTCTGAGTGTTACCCTCCAGCCAACTCTTTATCCAGTGAGTGGTCCAACCTTCAAGCCCATGATTTTTCTAATTTAGTGACAAGGAATTCATGGGGAATGGTGTCAACCATTCCGCACAAGTCCACATAGATAATATCAGTCACTCCTCCATTATTCACTGAGGCTGTAATCCCACTATAAAAAGCCACCAGCTTCATCAGACATGACTTGACCTTGCTAAAGCCATATTGGTTACCAACACGGACCATCAAATCTCAATGCCCCCACCACAGGCAGGGTTATCAACTGCTAGATCAAGTACTATATCAGTTTGTCCAGGGCGTAGTAGAAAATCTCATTGTATGCTCTTCTCTTGTATGACAAAACACCTTGAAGGCCTATATTTTTAAAACTTCAACATTACATAATAAAAGTGACAAACTCTAGTATTGCAGAATTATTTCAAATAGAAGAGAAAAAAAAACATTTTTTCCTAATGTCCTGAGGAAAATTGCACATGATACTTTTAAGTAAGACCTCTTCCATCAGAAACTCAATATTACTGTGTTCAGTATGTGAAAAAAAAACAAACAAAAAGCACACATTACAAAATGCTATTAAATCTACTGTTTTAAGAAGTCACCATCAAAAACCTTGGTATATCTGTAAACACAGTAAAAACAGAAAGTGAAATATTAAATGCTGAAGAAACACGTGTTCTTTTATCTGAATTTTGACTATTTAACCTACTTATTCATTTTTCTAAATTAGTGTCATTATTCGCAATTATCCCTTCATAATATCCTTTGAGAAGTAACATGAACTGGTAGATATTTAACCGTGAGAACAATTCTGTCAATTTTGCATAGGGAGGCCTGTTTTTAGCTCCTCTAAAATATTCCTTCAAGTCTCATCTGAGCCAGTAACTATATGTACAAGAAAAAAGATTATGTCAAGATATGTACTCTTTATATGCTTTATTAACATCTAACAGTTACTGCAGGAAGTCCTGCTTTGTACCTGATACTTTTATGCAATTGGATAATAATACTTCTAATCATTTATTTTTCTAGTTCAGGATTCTCTAGAAAACAAACTGTAGGCTGCAATGACAGATGTAAGAAGAGAATTACCCTCAGGATGTTTAATAAAACCATCCATGCAGCGTGAAAAAAGTAATCAGCAGAAAAATATTGACTGTACACTCCCTTAGCAAAAAGAGAACAGCAGATTCTTCCTTTCCTTATTATTTAGTTTTCTTTTCACAAGTTTAGAATGCTGAAGAGCTGAATTCTGTGGCTAACTTATCTGTTGCTTTTTTTCCCTCCAGCTAACAAGCATACAAAAAAATTTGTCTGCAGTGATGTAATATTACAAGAAAACTGAAATAATGTTTTTTATTAACTTACCTACTACAAGGTAGCAAGATAGTTAATATCTTTATATCAGCAGTGTGCTTGGAGGTAGACTAATTAATTGGCAATGCTCAGTGATGTATGCCACAAACAAAAGATAGAAATGAACTGAAATGCCCTAAATGCTATCACTGTGAATGCTAGGTCAGCAGAAAGCAGCCTTTTAGTGACCTAAAACTGTGGGTGCACATTAAGATATTTCCAGGCAAACTTATGCTGAACATTATGACACTTTTTTTCCACCAGAAAAAGACTACATAAAAAAAAGAAGATTGAACAAGTTTTTGTTTTTTTTTTTTGTCTGTGTTTCTGTGTTTTCCTCTCCCTCTCCCTCTCCCTTTCTGTTTTGCTTGCTATCGAACATATCTGTGAAAATTTTAAATTGGGTTTTCACAAATTCTTCTGCAAAGTAGATGTTCAGTCACCTTTGTATCTTGCCATTCTTAAGGTGTTCCTCACTGAGGTCCAAGAAACGAGTGAGTTAACCATCTGAATGGCTGTGCAGAACTGCACATAACTCGTATTCTAGCTCCTCAAGCTCCAGTTGGCTTAATTTTTCTAGCAACATTCTAAACACTACAGCACGTAAGAGAACAGGAAAAGGGAGAATGCAAAAATGCATACATCTGCCCTACAAAGCTCTAGTTCTCTCTCATCAAAAGAACTGTTAAATTATTAGATATGCTATTTTAATGACAGCTGTAACACAGATTACATCCAATCAGACATTTTAAAGGACATTTTACATTGGGACTAAATCTTAACAGATAGTATGCAGATGTGACACGTCTTTCACTGTCTTTTATTAATATAAAATAATTCTTAAAAGTATGTTTACTTTCTATGTTGCAGGCCTTCAAGGGTTTGCCTTTTTTTTTTTTTTTTTACTTATTCTGTGTTGACTCCTTCAATAATAGTTTTTTATTTTTTTTAATTACATGTCATTTCCTCACACTCAAACAAAATCCACATTTACTGAAGGCACTTAATTTAAACATCTTCAAGGAAATCATCTTTGGCCAGGAAGCAATCTGGTAATTTTTAGTCCAGAGGAAGGCTATCAGGAAGTTATCACTGTCAGAAAACTGTGTGATTACTAAGTATACTTTGCAAGCCTAACGATGTCTTTTGATTCTCAGTGACAGCTGTAATAGTGATTTGCTGCAAGATAACATAACAGTTTTCAATAATCTTTCCATCCTCAGTGTTTGGACACCGGCAGAAAAGATAGTTTAATTAAGGGGAAGAGAAAGAGACAGTGCTATCAATTTATAACTTCATCTTTCACAACCCAATTTATCCAAAGGATTTTAAAACCAATAATCTGACAAAAAAATCTTTTACAACTCACAGTGAACAGATGGCCCAGCAGTATTGAAAATAACAGTATATATACACAAAATGAACTGGTGTTCTGCTATACTTAAGTAGATGTCAACATTAGTATTACAAACCACAATTTTCAAGTGTTTATATGTTGGATTTTTTAGATAACATCTGGCAAAATGTGGCTTACAAACTGCATTTCTAGGTACATCACAAAAAACCCCAAACCCTAACCCTGTTTATTACTTCGTCCATTTCATACCCCTTTCACATACCTAACCATATTGTGAACATCAGCTGTTAATTCAGATACTGAGTAAATGTCTTTGCTCACCAGTGCTACTTGAGTGAGCTGGTTAATCATTGAGAGCTGTGCTTGCCATGCACAGAAGCCTGTGGTTGTCCCCAATATTTTACTCTGCAGAAGAGGCTTCAGGCACAGCTGATGGGACCTGCCCAGGCAGCCAGCTAGAGGCTCAGTGCCTGGGGTGTTACTATGCTGTGACACATTTCCAGACCATCTAAGGCAGCTGCATGGAACAAAAATCAAGATGTCTAACAAAATATATTGTGTCTTGAAGTAGTGCTTTTTCCAAAGTAGTGTAATACTTGTAGTAAATACCACATTGTTGTTTAGACTGACTCAAGGATGTGCTGATGTAATGAAATGTTTGCACTGGGAGTCCAGGATAATGATTTTCAACAATGCAGTCAGCCTAGAGTAGCTGTACATTTTATAAAAGTCCTGCTTATGTAAGGTCTCAGTTTTGGCCACGAGGAAGAGAGATTTTAACATTTTGTCTGAAACTGAATGGCACCTCAGTATGGATTTCAGGATTTGTCTCATCAGCTGAATAAGTTTAATTATATGTTACTGGGCCTACAGCTAATGGAATTAGTACCAGTGTATTGTGGCCGTTAGTTGTAGATTTGAACCTATATGCTAGTTACTGGTTAGTAATGACTGTGGACAGAACATAAAGTAAAATGTCAATCTTACCTAACAAATGGGTCTCTCTCTTATGCTTGATTTTTGAGATACAAGTGGGAAAGCAGTATATATTGCAGTAGCAAATTCATAGAAGCTGTTGTATAAAGAGGTGTTTTGAACTGTGATAGAATATATGGGAAAAACAAAGGGTTAAAGATGTTTGCCAGAAGTAATAATGTGATTTTCAACTTCAATAAATTTGACCACTTTCTTTCTGGAGGGAATATTGGAAAACAAACAAACTAACCAACCAGTCAAACAGGAAATTACATTTTTAGTGGCATTTAGAGGAAAAGAAATACAGCATAATCAGTCATCTGAATTGCACCCACTGAGACATCCATATGACAGGTCCTCTCAATGGAATTGTGAATCATCCCCGAGAGCACTAAATCTGGATTTCCACAGTATCCAAATATTTGTGGAATTCCATATCTACTATATACCTTATATCCTTAGGTGCATTTGAAACTTCTGCCTTGGATAGTGTATGTATTACATGAAGTCTTCAGCTTCAGAACACTGAAAACAAAAACAAGAGTTATCAAAAGAAAAAAAAATAGACGAAGTGCTAGAGGAAAGGAGTGAGTGATTAATCTAAAAAATAATGAAATAAATAGCTTTGATAAACAGTGTGAAAGCAGTGAGAGATAATGTCTGTACTTACTACTTATGGGAACCCAATTACATCCCACTCATGCTTTCATTAAAATGGTTTAATATTGTATTCCTAATACGTACTTTGATCCCTTTCATCATATTAGTCCTAGCTGTGTCAATGCTATGCAGCTTTGCAGAATCTAATATATACTTCTATATGTACTTCAGAACTTAAAATCCTGATAACTGGTATATTTCACAGGAGTCACAAAATAAAGATTAATTTTTCCTAAAGCAAACTACCACACAGAAATTTATTTCCTCCAAGAATAAAATGATCCATGCAGTTTAAATTGAGGTAGGCATTCCGTGAAATAAGATTTTCAGGAAAAACTGAATTCAGGATCCCCATTTTGCAGAGATGATAATCAAGGCTGAAAATTTGTGATTGCTGTCTGTAACATACACTAGGTCTATGATGTAGAGAAGGAATCTTCTCAAAGGTCAATACTGAAACATTCAGAAGAGAAAAGCTAGTGTACTGGTCCCTTTGTCATTGCTGAAATACTACAGAAATTATGTTTATTTGCAGATTTTTCTATATATTCTGTCCTTCAAAGATTTACTCCAGTTGATACAATCCAGAAAATCAGCTACTTTCCTTGCTGCTAGCTAAAAAATAAATTAAAACAAAATACACACACCTCAGACTGTAGAAGTTTTCACTTCCATAGATCTAGTAATATGGGAGAGCAAAAGAGATCTTCTTTTGAGATAGTCCAGGTTAATCGGAGGTGTAAATGTATGCAAATATAATCTTGACTCTATAAACAGAAGTTCTCCACATAAATTCCGTATCATCATCTTCCACTGTTTCTGCTATTTTTATACGTCCATAGAACAGATAATGACTTAGCTGCATTTTTATCTTGCAGCAATGTGGGTATATATACCAGCATTTTTTATTTCAGTTGCCTAGAAGCTTGGGTGTCTCTAAATGAGTTTAATAAATGCACGTTTATCCTACACCGAACAGTGCCATCAGGCTTCTCCAGCACTTCCCTGATTCCTGTGCCAAGATAATGAATAAAAATATCAGCTAAGATCTGCTGAATTGAAGAGCAGCTCCTGAGAAACATCACTAATAACTCCATTTCAGCCTAATATTTTTCTTCTAATACTCTCGAAAGTTAACCTTTTTATCCGGCCCTTTCTTGTGTCATAATTCTTCCACTGATTCTCATCTTGTCCATCTTAATTAACAAGCTTCCAAATGTCATCTCTGTCAAAGTTCTACTGTCCAGATAATGAGATTCACCACATTCCCTTTGATGGAAAAAAAAAGCCAACAAAAAACATACACAAAAGATGCTAAATATAAGCAGCATATAATGTAATATCTTGCTATTTTCCTCTTATTCCTTCATTTCCTCACTTCATTTGCATTGACTGGCATGCAAAATGCTTCTGGATGTTGTGTGTCATAGTTGCACAGATGCTCAGCCTTTCATTCAGATTGAGGTTGCATTTACCCCTGCACAGAGCTGTATATTATAGATGATATCTGAAAGAACTAAGATCACTTTGCAGTCTTAAAATTATAGATGCTCCTGAATCTACAATTTCATGCTCCAATTGTTTCAGATTTCTCAAATGGAGATTACCTGGTCCCTTTTCTCACTTGAGAGCATTATAGACTTTGAGTTTCTACCTACTTCTTTTGAGTTATTTTCCTATTTTCATACTCACATTCTTTGTTTCCTATCCTATAAACAATGATTCTTTTTTTTCCTCTGATTTTCTTCAGCAACAACAAAAGAAGCTATGAGGAAAGTTTTCATTTTATTTTGAAGTTATCATTTAGTTCTTTAAACTTAGTCCTACTTTTTCTGCTCAGTGACTTGTTTACCTGTTCTCTTATCTTTTTTTAATGAGGACACCTTTGATATTTTTTTTGTTTTACTATAATTTCCAATTTCTAAGTAAGATGCCTTTTGCTTCCTGGTCCATAAACACAGAAGATTATCAAGTATATTTTTTCCCACTTCCATTATGCTATTAATTAATTTCCAAGGGATGCTGAGGATAAGGAGTGGCAACTAAACTCCTTTCCCAGTTTCACTCTATACCATTATTTTCTTTCTATTTTTTTTCCACCTTCATTTGAATTATGTATTCCTGTTTGTTTTTGTACTTAATGCAATACTACTCTTCTAATCTTGGACCTCTAAACTCTTCAGTTCACTTGCCTTTATTAGTCAATCCATGTTGTAAAAATATCCCCCTTGGAAATTAAAAAATTTACTTGTAGATCTACTTTCACTCAGTCTTTCATTTAAACTGAATTATGATACAAACAAGTTCACAATTAGCCTACATGGTTATACAGACACAACCAGTACATATAGCTAAACAGCCTGCACAGCTTTTGTCACTAGTTTATGCACTGTTTGAACATTACATTCTAGACCCTAACTAAGAATAATTCATGTTTTATTACTTGTTTCAGTCATCTACTACTAACATGGGCAAAATCAGTTCTCCTCACTTGATGTACACAAGAGAATTCCATTATTTTATTTTTAAAAATAGCTTCATATTCTAATTATATTCATACTGGGAACAAGAGAGTGCTTATGAAATCCATTACTGCTTTGTCAAAATTTCTGTCTTTAAAATTCATTTTTACTTTTGAGTGTAATTTTTACCTCTGAGTGTAACTTTCATCTTGATTGTTCTTCTGTTCTGTTCTTCAGTCTTCCTCCTCTTCTTCTGCTTTTCTTGGTCTTTTGTTTCTCCTGTTCCTGAAGAAGGTTTTGGTATCAGAGTCATACCTCACTCTCCTACTGGACCAGAGATAGTGCTTTTACTTTGTTCAGGTCAACAGCTATATTGTTTGCTAAATGAGTATTCTTATGAGTTTGCTTTCCAGTCTCTCACTGCGCGTCTTTTTATTAATGGTTTTAACCAATTGTCAAGGTTTAAGTCATCCAGTTGTGCTCTCATAAGCCAAGAGAAGAAACTGAAATTTAACTTTTTTTTTTTTTTTTTTTTTTTTTAATTTTTAAGTAAAACCCATCAAATTCTGGACCACTGCTATCTCTTCCTTAAATTGTAGAATCAGTTGAGAAGTCCTCATCCATATAAAGACTAGAGCTCTGTAGTTACAGGTGACTGGCAGATTGTTATTACTTCTAACCTAGAAAAGGATACCTATTGCAAAGAGTAACAATAATCTGGGAGTTGAGCATTATAGAAAATAAATAATACAACTATCCCAGATAACATATGTGCCAGCTGCATAGAAATATACAGCCATCTAAAATTATTGTTTACGTATCTGCCCCCAGCACTGGCTAAGAAGTGCAGTGGCTATTGCGTGATCTGAATCTTTCAATATGATTCAGTTTCAAAAAAAAACAACAACAGTTATTTGCATTAAAAAAAAAAAAGAAAGAAATCTTTGCTGAGGGTCATACTGTCATACTGAACAGGAATGCAGTGAAATACAATGTATCTCTCTACCTCTCCATTTTATTGTTTCTAACCACCTGTTTCATCAAGCAGACTTAAACCTTACTTGGTATCTCTCTACAGTGCATGGTGTTGGACATTTTATGAAATAGTTTGCTATTCAGTTGCCCTCTAATTTTTACTGCAATTGCATGTTTCTTCAAATAAATGAGGCATTTTACAGGAACACCGTGCTGTATCGGCTATCAATTTTTAGCTCTAAACGTTAAAGTAATATCATAAAAATTAGCTATATTGCTCCTAGAATGAAAATGTTCTCTCTCTCTTTACTCGATGTTGTCATAAAGATTGGAAGGCATGCAAAGATGATAAAATAGAATCCAAGTATGTACTATGGAACCTAACTGTCCAAGTAAACCAACTGCAGATTGTAACACGATAAGGAAAAATCTCACTGCTACTTAGACACCTTATGTATGTTGCTATTAAAGTAATACTTCCCATCTATTTCCATGGGAACTGCAGCAGAAGCAAAGAGTACAATAACACTATTTAATAAATTCTCAGCTACAAAACAGTGTATTTTAATACATTCACCACCATGAGCTATGCATTTTTGTCATTGATGAACAAAATCCAGTATGCTGTGCTTATAAACATCTGCACCAGTTGTGGTAACACACTGTTGTGGTTGTCAGTGCTGAAAGACAACACCCACTGCCTCAGTATGCTCACATTCACAGCTTGGTCTCCAGAAACTTTCACCAAACATCAATGAATGTTAATAGGTGAAATTTTTTCCATATGTGCTTCATATGCACTTCCATTTCAGATGATATTTTGTCCGGCTGCCCCTCTGCTGCCATAGGTCACGTGCAACAAAATGTAATAGAATATCGGTGGAAGGTTCAATCTCTACTGTCATATCACCACCATCTGCCTCTGATGTTGTGGGACAGCTTAATAAAATAGGAGATGTTACTTTCAGAGCAATCTTTGTATATAATGTTGATAAATGTTTACTTCATTAGTTAGACTGCCTAACATATATACATCAAGTGAAGAGATCACAAGGTAGGCACATCCTAACAGTACTTCATGAGAAAGGAAACTAATGCATTTTTATATGTAATTTATAAGTTTATTCATTGCAGGTACACTGGTAGACAGTGATAGGACACTATATACCAGTTTTGGAGACGTGTAACCAGCAGTGCCCCCCAGGGGTCTGTGCTAGGTCCAGTCTTGTTCAACATCTTCATCAATGACCTTGATTGGGGGATAGTGGCCACCCTCAGCAAGTTTGCTGATGATACGAAGTTGGAAGGATTGGCTGATACACCTGAAGGCTGTGCTGCCATCCAGCAAGACTTGGACAGGCTGGAGAGCTGAGCAGTCAGAAACCAGATGAAATTTAACAAAAGCAAGTGTAGAGTCTTGCACCTAGGGAGGAATAATTGTATGCACCAGTACAGGCTGGGGAATGACCTGCTGGAGAGGAGCTCTGCAGAGAGGGACCTGGGTGTCCTGGCGGACGACAGGTTGTCCATGAGCCAGCAGTGTGCTCTCATGGCCAGAGGGCCAATGCCATTCTGAGATGCATTAAAAAGAGCATGGCCAGCAGGTCAAGGGAGGTGATCCTCCCCCTCTACTCTGCCCTGGTGAGGCTTCATCTGGAGTACTGTGTCCAGTTCTGGGCTCCCCGGTATAAAAAAGACAGAGATCTCTTGGAAAGAGTCCAGCGGAGGGCCACAAAGATGGTGAAGGGCCTGGAGGATCTCCCCTATGAAGAAAGGCTAAGTGAACTGGGTCTCTTTAGCCTTGAGAAAAAAAGACTGAGAGGGGACCTGATCCAGGTTTATAAATATCTGAGGTGTGGGGGACAAAGTGGCAAGGCCAGACTCTTTTCAGCAGTGTGTGGAGACAGGACAAGGGGGAACAGACAGAAACTGCTGCACAGGAGGTTCTGCACGAATGTGCACAAGAACTTCTTTACAGTGAGGGTGACGGAGCACTGGTACAGGCTGCCCAGGGAGGCTGTGGAATCTCCTTCTCTGGAGATATTCAAGACCCGTCTGGACGCCTACCTGTGAGACCTGGTGTAGGGAACCTGCTTTGGCAGGGGGTTGGTCTCGATGATCTCTTGAGGTCCCTTCCAACCCCTATGATTCTATGATTCTATGATTCTATGATTCTATGATTCTATGATTCTATGATTCTATGATTCTATGATTCTATGATTCTTCTATGACAAGAGAGGGTGGATTTAACCTGAAAGAGAGGAGGCTGCGGCCGTATGCTAGGAAGTAATTATTCACTGAGATAATAGAGTGGCCCTGGCACAGGCTGTCCAGAGAAGCTGTCACTGCCCCATCCCTGGAGGCACTCAAGGTCACACTTTCTGTGTTCCTAAACAGTCTGATCCTGTGCTTGGAGACTCTGCCCATGGGAAAGCATAGGAAATAGATGATCTCTGAGATCTTTTCCAAACCAAGACATTCTATGATTCCATGATTACATGAATATGGAAATTTGAACACTATTGCTTAAAATAATTTAATTCATTAATATTTCTGGTCCAAAACTTCCAAGATTTGATTCTACTAAAATTATGGGAGAAATTTTTGACCAGACTTAACTTTTAATTATGAATTTTAGTAAGTCGCATATTCTAAAACAGTATTTCCAGTTAGACTGAAAAGTTTTAATGCCACTTAAATTGTCTGCAAAGTTTCTAGAAAACTAAGAATGTTGTATGCAAATTTATAGTAGCCATGTTTTCCTTTGACATCATGCCTAGGATAGTTAGCTGTAGAAAATCCATGTTTCTTCTGTTTGTTTGCAGAGAAAGGGACATCTCCCTGTGGTCATGAAAGTGTACTTGGTTCCACACAGGAGGGAAAGTATCTTAATATCTACAGTCATCCAGAAAAGAGGTAGATTAATGTAGCAAAAGCCATGGGAAATTACAGTATTGGGGCAGAGAAGCAAAATGCTATGGCTCCACATGGATCTGTGTAATATCAGGATGACTAGAGCAGAGCCAAATCTAATAAGTGCTGCTATGCATGATCTGAATTTTTTAGAACAGTACTGATTCATCACTCTGTTTCCCAACTCACTGGTTCTGAAAGGACGTGGAATTCTCAGCATTTTCATCATACTGAAGCAAGCTGATGGTCCTGGATCCTGATCACTCAGTGGCGTGACTCAAACAACTCATCTGGTCTTCACTCCTGTGCAGAGACAGAACTAATAAATTCCGCTGCTCACTTCATGACTGTGGAAAGCCAGAGTTCTAGTTTTATGAGCAGAGATGGCTAAAATCTGCAGTGCTTTAAGGATCAAACATTGCTGTGTTTTTCACGCATTTAATCTGCTCCCCATGTAGGTAATCCTTGAAAAGGTCAGCACTGGATGAATTTCATCTTGAATTTTCATTAATTTCATCATTCATTGGTTGAAACTCAATATTTTACTAAACATTATAACATCGGTGAAGCAGGTCTAACAAAAGGAGGATGAACTACCTCGGATTATCTGCCACCTGTTATTGGAGAAGGTATCTTTAGAAATGGAAATTAAGTGTTCAGTTTCCATTCTGGAAAGATAGAGAATAACCTGTGTTTAAATTCAAAACAAAGCAGTTTATAAGCTTTTGAGGGGAAGAAGGGAAAGAAAAGGCTTTATTTATTTATTTATTGTTCTAGTAAGACCTACATACCTCAACCTAACCTAGTCAATTTTCCTACATTCCAGTCTCCACAAATGAACAAATACTTGCATAAATAAAATGATCTATACTATATATTTGGTATAGTTAAGGATGAGTTTTCTCAACATATATATTTCACAAATTCTGTGAAAATCCTTGTTAACAATATGAGTGGCACTTTGTGATGCGCAAATATCATAATCTTCATTTTAACACATGAAAAATGATTGAAAAAAAGTTTGACAATAGAAACAGTTCTTACAACTACATAAACAATGGTCATCTTCAATTCTGCGCTTCCTTCTTCTCTCACTGAGTTGTGCTTGCTGGCAATCACCACAAGAAAAGTAGTTTTACTTAATTTTCAAAGTGCACATTATTTTTCCACATAAAACATTGCCATCTGTGCTCTATGAAAATAAATTTGGAGCTCTCAGCTATTCACCACAAATTAAGCATCCCTTGTTATTCACTAAACTCTGTTTCTCTTACCTTTCAGTCAGTCCTTCAACCTGAAACTTATACTATGCAATGACATATAGATACAAAAACACAAACAAACAGATCTACATCCACAGAACTATGTAATTCAAAGCAAGAAAAAAAAGTAGCCAGTCCCTCAGAAAGAAAAGAAGGTGGCTTGAGAAGAATCCTTATAATGATGCACACACCATAAAAAGATAGCATGCACTTAGTGTGAATATCCTAGAAAAAAATATCTGCACCATGAATTAACTACTTTATTCTTTAATGTTTACCTAAAGGATAACCCTAAGGACACCTACACAACATCAATGTAACATTGTACCTACCCAACAAATAAGATGAAAGTGGTCACAAAGGACACCAATTAAAAAGAGAGTGAATAGTGTTCACTTTAAAGTTGAAAATAATTTTTATGAACTTCTTAAATCCAAAGAGTACAGTATTAGAGCAGTAATTATTATTCTAATACTTCTAATTTTAACTTGAGATTTTATATCACAGTTTCAAGTGAGCATCAGAATTTTGCAGATATTTTCCCTTTTCAGTTTTATTCCTCAGACATTTCCTTTTTAATTTTATTTTTGTACTTTTGCTGTAATGAGAAAGAAAATTGTAGCGATAGTGCTATGGCAATATTACAGCAGGATCATAAAACAGTGGACAATTTTGTAAAATATTTTCTTATGTACTTATAAACGAAGATATCACAAAGCTTAAAATGCAACATCTACTGTACATTTTGATTCAAAATATAACATAATAACAGTAATAACATCAATAACATCTATTTTATGTATTAATGATTATATTTTCATATTGATTTCAAGTTTGTTTTTTATTAATGTAGCTTTCTATAAACATGCTTTATTGAATGCAGTGGGACAGACAATGAATAGTAAGATTGTATTGGTAATTACCATGCATTGATCAAGTTCAATATCTACGCACAGTTCAAAAGACAAAACCATTCAGAAGTGACAACATTCTAAGGAGCTACTCTCATGCAGATGAAGCACAGAATAGTTGGATAATCCACACTGGAAAAGCCCTCAGGTCATTCAGAAAACAAGTTGCCTTTAGTTTTAGTATTAGAGTTGATGTGAAGCCATTTGAAAATTAGAGCAATCTTTATAAATTGTATTAAAATGATAGAACTAATGTCTTTTAAATTTTATTCTCAGTTTTCTCATGTCATTGTTTGACTTCCAACTTATCCTAAAAGTAGAATTGAACATCCTTCATCAGTCTTTCTAACAGAAATAAACTCTCTTTGGAGAGTTGGGCAGAAAGGAAACATGAGGTTTAACAAGAGCAAGCATAGAGCCTTGCACCTAGGGAGGAATAACCACATGCACTGGTACAGGTTGGGAGATGACCTGCTGGAGAGGAGCTCTGAGGAGAGGGACCTGGGTGTCCTGCTGGACAACAGGTTGTCCATGAGCCAGCAGTGTGCCCTGGTGGCCAAGAAAGCCAATGGCATCCTGGGGTGCTCTAAGAAGAGCATGGTTATCAGGTCAAGGGAGGTGATCCTCCTGCTCTTCTCTGCTCTGATCAGGCCTCACCTGGTGTATTGTGTCCAGTTCTGGGCTCCTCAGTTTAAAAAAGACAGGGATCTCCTTGAAAGAGTCAAGTGGATGTCCACAAAGATGATAAAGAATTTGTAACACCTCCCTCATGAGGAAAGACTGAGACCTGGGTCTGTTCAGCCTTCAAAGAAGAACACTCAGAGGGAATCTGATCCACATCTATAAATATCTAAGGGGTGGGAGCCGAATGGATGGAGCCTGACTCTTCTCAACAGTGCAAGACAGGACAAGAGGAAATGGACACAAACTGAAGCATAGGAGGTTCTGCAAAAGTGTGCATAAAAACTTCTTTACAGTGCAGTGACGGAGCACTGGCACAGGCTGCACAGAGAGGTGGTGGAGTCTCCTTCTCTGGAGATGTTCAAGACCCACCTGGACGCCTACCTGTGCAATCTGGGCTAGGGAGCTGCTTCGGCAGGGGGTTGGACTAGATAATCTCTAGAAGTCCCTTCCAAACCCTAAGATTCTTTGAGTCTGTGATTCTTTTCCCTTAGATAATATTATTACTTCCCATAAATATGCTTACTAATGCAAGAAAAGTTAGGAAAAGGAAAGTAAAAGAAAGATTGTGTTTCTGTTTAAGAAGAAAGATTGTGCTACTGGCTATTATAAAGATTTTTATCAGTTTAAGATGAAAAAACAAATCCTATTTAGTTCCTGAAATTGTTCATTTTCCTTAAGATTTTATACACCATTGTAACTTTATATTTCCCTCTGGCAATTTTATCCTCCTGTTTGCTTATACGTGTTCTTTGTATACAGTAAATTGAAGGATCATCCTGTGCTTTTCTTTGAATGAATGCAGCTCTCTAAACACATTGGCTTGAGATAGCTGTTCTACAACTCTAAATATTCAAATTTTAACAAAATCTGGTTTATATTTTTCTTTGTAGTTATAGGAGTAGTAATGAAAACAGAAGCAGAAAACAGACACGCGTGTTCTGACAGTCTGAACTATTTAGCTTTGATGGCGAGGCACAAATGCATGTATGTAAAGTGAAATTGGAGCTGTATCCAGAGGTTTTACTGTTTCCCAGCAAAATCCTTGAGGAAATCAGTCTGAAAGATCAGTAAGAAGGGAAGATCAAGAAGCTAAACAGGACTGTCTCTGTACACAACAAAAAGAATGCTGCAGTCTCTGAAATTCAAGATATATAACATTGCTGATCAGGCAAGTCATATTTATTTCCATTAATACAATAAGTACCCAAATGTTCTCATTGAGAACTCATTTCCACTTCTCCATGTGATTTACGAGCACACCTAGTCTCTGCAAACTTCATCAAATTCTTCATCATGCTCCATACTGTTATGCAGAATAGCTGAGGATATTCTGTTGCTAATGAAGAGCTGGATTTACAGGAGGATTCATGGTTATAGCCTGCAGGCAAGAAAACATCATTAAAAATAAAGAGAGTCATTTAAACCTTAAGGCTTATTTAAGACTCCTGCAATAAAGTGACTTTAAAGGGCAGAGTTAAGAACTGTGGTTATACAGATGTAACTTGAAAATATTTTTCTTAAAGTAATTGCATGCTTATTTCTGTCATCTTTCCAAAACATTTTTGTTTACTTCATAAGGCTCTACAAATGTTTCTGGCAATACAGTAAAAGCTAAATCTTGTGGTATGTAAAGCCCAGAGTCCTTTTCTCTTGAGCAAATCTTCTGGCAAAAATAATTTCAGTACAACTTTCTTTTTACTTTCAAAAACAAGGTGTAAAAAAATATAAAATATTAGGAACCTTCAGCATTTTTACAGGAAAGCACACTGACACATAGCTGATGTTATATTGGATGTTATCTAGATTGATACATTGAAATGTATTGATCTATCAACTGCTCTAAACTAACTGTTCACAGGATGTCTTTGGTTTCAAGCAATGACTAGGCTCTTCCTGGACTGAATTCCTTAGCACACACTTTTCACCTCTCTTGGGAAAAGAGCAGGATGTCTGTTAATATAATTATGGCTGCTCCGTGGCTGCTCCTATTTTCATTTTGGAAAGGTATTCATTTTGGATAAAGTAGATGGATATTTAAAGCACTACTTAGATAAACAGCACATGCTTTCAAAAGCAAACAAACAAAAACAGAAAAAGCCCACAAAAAACAACTTCAGATGAGAAAGAAACAAGCCCAACATCCACCAAACCTATGTATAACCACATTCTCAGCCTGAAAAGTTTCCTTTAATCTGGATTACCCCTTGCAGAAGCCTCAGCTTCATGATTTAATCATGAAAAATAGGACTTGGGAGAAACGCTGATGAGCTGCAAGATCACTTGTAAAAAAAATAATTCATGGATTCAGGATACTGGGCAGTATCCTGATTGCAAAGGTCAATACTGGGGCAATCTTCCATGGCTCTTTATTTGTCCTGTAAAACCTGTTCTTTCTTGGTACCCAACATCCTACTTATTTATAGATATATTTCTTGACAGCAGTTATGAAGGAAACGACCAAACTAGATGATGGAGCATTTCTACTCTCAATAAACATGAAAATAATGGAAGACTTCATTCTACAGCACCCTGGACCATATTTAAAGAAGAACTTCTTTAGTCAGAGGCACAGGAACAGGTTAGGTTCCCAAAGAACTTATGGGTTCCCCATCTCTGGTGGTGTTCAAGTCCAGGTTGGATGGGGCTTTGGAAAACATAATCTAGTATGTTGCAATCCTGTCCATGGGAAAATATGGAACTAGATCATCTTTCCAACCCATATCATTCTGTGATTATTTAATTCCATATAGTTGTATAAGATTCCTTTCTTACTCATCATTTGGGAAGGCCAGTGCCAACATACTCAGAAATCAGGGAAATTAATCATGACCTTTGGCCTTTTAATGTTTAGAGATGTGTGATTTCAGAAATCAGTCTGTATTACACTAGTTGGGGAGGCAGTACAAAACTGTCATGTAACATACATTACTGCTATGTTGGAAAGTTTCTTGGAGCAATGAAGATGTAGAAATAAATTCTAATATCTTCTCATACTCCCTTGCCAGTAGCACTGTCTAGTGATATATGGATTTCCTTCTAAGCAGATCAGCTTTTGCATTTCCAGTGGCTGGCACAAGCTGTCATTATGACATACTGCTGTATAAAAAGACTACAAATATCCCTTGCAGGATATATCTTTTCAGGACATTTTTCCTGAAAATATCTTTTCATAAAAAATATCCTAAAGACAAAATAAGACAAATCGACCACAAACATAGAGACATTCATCTCTAAGAACAGAAAACATATTCAAAGGAAATTAATATGTTCACTGAAAAGGCTATGGATTTATATTTCCCTCCCCAGGACTAATAATGGAGATGATTTAAGCACCAAAGTAGAATGGAAAGGATGCTTCTCACTGGGCAGAGGATGACCATCACACTGTGTGTGTTGGGGGGGAAACGAGAGCCTTTCTCTGTGGGCTGTTGCTTGGCTAGATGCTGTATATGATGGCTGGCAGTGCACTGGGCACGTGTGGCCTCCTTAATTTTCATAGGCTTGATGTAATCACTGCTGCTACTGATGCTTCACAGCTTTTTCTGATACCTCCTGGGAGAAGAAGCCTCCAGGTTTTGCTGTCTTCTGATAAAAGTAAAGTATGAAAAAAGCTTGTTGATCCCAGAAAAGGGGAGGTGCAGGGACAGGACAGCACAGGTGATGCAGGTGGAGGTCCAGTGCTGGAGGAAGGCTGCCTGGAGGGACTGCTGCCCATGGGGGACCCATCCTGAGGGAGTGACATTCGTGGGGGACTGTGGGCCAGGGACGTTCATGCAGGGGTCAGGAGAAGATGCGTAGGAAATTTGGAGAAGCGGAGAGAAAAAAAGTGACAGAAAGTCACAAGTCATGACAAAACAGGATGAAGAGGGCCCAAAGAGTGAGAAAGGATGCTGGGTGATGTAGGTTGGGTGACCACTATGGAACAGGGCTGAAGTGCAACTCTATGTATTACAGTGGTCCTGTGTAAGGTTCCCCTCTGAAGCTGAACTAACAGTCTACCTTAAATACAATCATGATTCAATTGAATGGAAAAAAAAAGTATATCAATTTTGTTAAGAATATTGGCAAACTAAAATTTACCCTCCTTTTAGTAGAAGAGAGTAAAGAAACCAAGCATATGCAAAGCACTGTTTCAAACAGAGAACAAGTACAATGGAGTGTGTAGATATTCTGACTTTCAAAATCTGGGCATTATATTTTAAGCTTGCGGAAACAGAAATGAGCAGTTCTTGCGAAGTCACCAAGCGTCACATGGAGCTGTTGTAAATTAATGACTGGAGGGAAAATGTTTTGGCAGTGCTATCTGTGAAATTTCTCCTTGAGCATATGTAAAGTGTAAAATAGTGCCCATTTGTTTGCAAAATCTTATCTCTCTCCCAATGGCTTTTGCCTTCACACAGAAAGAAGTACAACTGACTACGGGGACTGACATTCCAGCTACTTCCAGAGAGATATTTACTGCCTGGATTAAGGATAAAAAAATAAATATCCTGCTCAGGAGTTGATAGACAGGATGGTGTCTAAAGACAAGGTGACTTTCTTTTTTCTTCTTAACAGAGTAAAAAATTCCCTGAACTGTCAGTACAGTTCATGTATTTAAGGAGGCATATACATATGTTTGTAAATAAGTGTAACTCATTTTAATCAGGCATATAATCATAGCACTGAAATATGGTGCTCAGCAATACATATTGCAATATACATATTACTAAGACCCCCTTACATAATAATAGATATGTCTAAATGTTTGGGCTGAGATGTCCCTTCAACTATTACCAAATTAATATTTAGCAACTATTTATGTGAAGAGACAAAGTGCCATGCCAAACGATAACTTATGTATATATTTTTTCACTCTTCCTAATTAATTATACTATCAAGTATTATGCATTTGAAAATGTAGATCTCTGGTACAGGTGTATATCCTTCTGTCTGCTTCTTCCTAACCAAGTATTTGTCTTCAAGTGAAGAGCTGTACAGTGTAGTGTTCGGATAATTTCCCCTGTCATTCACACAGTGTGAATAAAACAAAAGAAAAACGTAAGACATTGTTTCATTTAAGTATTCAAGACTCTAACCATATTTCATTTGCAGCAAGTTTCTGGAGAACAGTTAATACTAGCATATCTAGTTTGAATTGTTTCCAAAAATAAATAACTCCAGGGTTTATACAAGGCTTGCTGTACACTTGCAAATCTTACTTTACAATAGTACAGCTAAATGTGAATATAATATGTGAGAAACTAGTGGAAAACTATCTCATAAACCACTTCATAAAATAATTGTTGCTATGTCTATATTATTGATCAAAAAAAGCTAAGTGTGCTAACCTGAATGATGTTCAGCTAACATGTTGCAATTTCTCTGTTGTGATTGCATTCTTCTCCAAAGCCTTGCTGTGCATCTATCTTCCTTATTTTTCTTCAACACTTCTTAAACCAAAGTAATCCAAGCTCTGTTCTGATTGTACATGAATTCTACAGGGTACAGAAGAGATAAACTGCATACAAACAGAAGCTACAGGGATGTCTGGGAATTTGCTATTGTAAGACTCTCTGGGATGAGGCAATTGCATGCTGGCTGCAGGCTATCCTCCATTAACTGTGCCATAGTCCTTCCAGTGGATTACAGTGATTACCAATGACAAAACACTTTCCTGTGGATTTGTGGAATTAAGCCAGAGAGGCTAAATCACTTGAGTTCAGTTGCAGGGCAGCAACACAGGAAAAAAATTACACTTTGCAACTAGTTGAAAAAAATAATGCTAGTGTTCATAATGCTGTCATACTCTTGCACTACTGAAGCTTTGATATCTACTCAAAACTCTTCTTTATTTTACATTTCATGCAGAATATGGTAATATTTGGTTTTGATTCAGACTAATAGCTCAAACCTTTACTACTCTTCTAATAGAGAAATAATAATTAAAAAAAAGAGCAATAAGAAAGGAAAATAATATAACTATCAAAAAACAGAAATTTCTGTGAATGGCAAGCACTACAGACAATGAGATGCCCTATGCCTTTATAGAACAATTCAGTAAAGCAGTTATAAATCTCCCTGTAAATATCAGACATTAAACATTAAATTGTAAAAGGTAAAAGAATACATACATATGAGTGCTATTTGTGTTCAGTGTATTTGAAAGCATACATGTAGCAATTGACCTGACAGAAGCCTAGATATTGGAGTATATAATTTACTACATAAAGTCTGGCCAACGGCACATATTCTATCTATTCTCTAGATCTGTATTATTGTCATTCTTATTTGCATTTATATCTGTGGTATAGAAATAACAAGAAACTGAAAGCCTTTTTCCATTTCTTTGTCTTTCAAATTTCAGAAGTCATATATTGTTACTCTAGCTGACCAAGTTGTTTTATTGTGAGATAGAAAAAAGAAAAGAAAAACACAACATTAATATTTTTTTAGCCGTATAGTGATTTGTGTAAGTCATAAAGCTGTAAGTATTAAAAATATTTTAAGAAATGGAATATCCTTCACAATTTCATTATGCAAGTGAATAAATTTCAGATGATAAAATTGCTGAAGTGACTCTTACATAGAAAAGATAAATTTACTCTTAACATCAGTCCCACAGCAAGTTTACATTTGCAAAATATATTGTCTTGTAAAACTGAAACTAAGTATGTAGCTTATATATAAATAGAAGTTTGCTACTTTTACTTTTTCAATTAAGTCTGGACTTTGTGCTATAATTGTATTTCATTCCATACACTTCTCTAAAACTGCATTCTCTGTTTTGAAAAGAATGATCATATTATAGCTATTCTCTGGATACTTTTTCTCCCTTAATTCTCTGATTTCTTTCCTTCCATTCTTAGGATGGCTTTTTTCCTTTGTTTTTTAATCAGGAAGGCCTTAAGAACTGTATCCAATAGAAAACAGATTTGTTTGCTGAGAATCCATAGGCAGACTATCCCATGGCAACAATCTGTATGGTAATTGCAATGTGAGTTCACCTCTGAAGTATATTGAACCTATACAAACTAATGAATTTCCTTTAGTGCTCTAGAGGAAAAGAATTACAAATCTGGAACTGAATTAATGTTAGTCTTAATCATCTCACATCTATCATGCGGTAAATGGCTCTAAATCTAGATTACTCTTCTGGTCCTTCTTGGACAAGTGTTGCAACAGAAATACCTTTACAGTTTTATTAATGAATCACTACTAATATTAAAATGCAGAGTATTTAACACTCCACATGTGACATACAATACAGCATCTTTTTCACTTAAGCCCAACCTCTGAAGCAAACTACTTTTGCTCCATTTTGACAAGGCTAAAAATTACATTTCATGCCTTATACACAAGTACTGTAGTGATTCAGTAGTTCGAACAATGTTATCAGAAAATTCCTAGACTTTCCTGCAGATCTTAATGTTAATGAAATAAGGTCATGAATGAGTTTAGTGTTAGCGCTCAGTTCTCCATTAGATGTTTCTTAAAAAATAAAAAAAATAAAAAATCTCCCTATATTACTCCATGCTGAAACAAAGAGTAACAGAAATTTACCAAAAACTTGAATATTGCACTTTCCTGCCAACTGACTTAAATAATTATTTTATGCTGGTAATCCAATCTAAATTACGCTACACAGACTAAACTGGTTTACTTATTCCTTGTACTATGTTTATTGCCATCACAGTAGCTGCAAAGGATTGTTTTCCAATATTCCAAACAAGACTGTTTGCTTCTTGCCTTTGAGATCTTTGAGACCATCGCTGATAGTGGTGCCTTTCTACTATTGCCTTTTGCCTCGCTGTTTTTCAGAGCCTTGAAAATTCATGTATCTTTGTCCTCATTTGCTTTTTTACAGTTTTTGAACTAACTTACAAAGCCTTCTCAACTAAAATATTTGTCATGCCTTTTAGTTGATCAAAACTCAAAAATCAAAGTCATATAAAAGTTATGAACCATAACCACTTAATATTCAGTTCAACAATAAAATTCCCCAATATTTTCTCCATAGGACATTTCTGTCATTCACTGAGAAGGCTGTTAATCTTCAACTTTTGACGTCCTTCATGTAAATTTTTTCTTTTGCCTGTCTGAATTTTTTATATCTTAAATTCTATCAAAATCTTTTTTTTTTTTTAATACAGAATTGCATGCAATGAAAGAATATAAGTACTTCACAAACAATTTCATTATTTGTGCAGAATGATTGTATGTTGGGCAAATCCCATTCTTAAAAGAAGCATGGGCTAACTGTAGCCATCTTTACCCTGATAGTGCATGTGTACGCTTTGGAGGCTTAGGTTCAGGGGTTTTAATAGTCTCAGTACTATACACTTGTTACATGTATCTTGCTGTATAAGGAGTGCCTGGCTTTTGGAGAACTGGGCTACAGAATTTTAAAACAAGTCTTCAGAACACATAGTGCAGTACTGACTTCCTTCTTCCAGTCTGTGGTTACTGCAACATAGTATGAACGCACACAATCTAGATTTCAGGGAAGCAGCCCAGTTCTGAGTAGCAGCAGGGAGTGCAAGTTGGCATCATTGTACTATTGGGACTAGTGCCAAATTCTTGACTTTTGGAAAGCTTAGAAAAGACGAACAGACTACACTAGAAAAGAGTAAGCTGCATGCTTAATAACTATGTTTCCATGACATTTCCCATTTTGAAAAAAATCATACTGCTCAAAAATGCTTGGATCTGGTAAGCAATGATTTCTCAGGGATGTCACCTGGGACTGGAGATAAGGTCAAGGCTTGGATAACATTTTTGAATGATTTTTCTCTTTTCCCGTTGATGACAGCAAGGCTTTTTCTCCTTCTTGCTGGGTCCTGTTTAGCACTAACTAACTACTCTCTGCTCAATTGCAACCAACTCTCATCTTTTTTAAAGTGAGGGACTTGCTCATTTTTGGGTAGTTTTACCCTTTCCCTCTCTAGCCTTGTCTTTTCTTCACAAGAAGATATCTTCAGGAGTTTTTCTTTGTTTTCAGATGAAATCATGCCTTTTGACCAATTTTGAACTCTTTTTTGAGTCTTTTCAAAAACGAATCCTCTTTCATAAGCCTTGCTTTTTCAATAAATTGTAGTTTACTTTTTGTTTCTCAGTAGTTTGCTAAGAAAAATACTGATAAACTCCAACTGACAGAACTCAGAACCTTATAACATCAAATATGATGAAACCTGAAAGTGTAGCAGAATGATCATCTACACTTACAGCTGCAGGATATGGCATATTGATTTGGAGGTGTTGACTGCAGCATAGCCTAAATGCACTCAAGCTAGCTATCAACTACCTAACACATGTTCATGTAATAGTTTAGCTATAGGATGAGAGACCTCAAATCAGGGTCACCAAACCAGCCTTAGCTGACTGACTGCTGGCATGTAGAGTGAAGTCTGAGAAAGCATCTTACTTTCCAGCCCAGTTCAGTAACTGACATTGCAATGAAGACTCAGGAACTCTGCATTTATATATGTGCATATATATAGGAAATCTGACAGACACATATTTAATTCTGTGCTTAAACAAAATAATGAATCATTTGTTAAGTTGATCACAGTGATAATTTTTCTTTGTTGTATGTAAAAATATCATGGAAATATAAATGCAGAAATAGTAGTAATGAGCAATTAATGACTTAGTCATAGAATCACCAAGTTTGGAAAAGACCTCCAAGGTCATCCAAACCAACTGCTCATCTACCAGCAATATTTCCCTACACGTTAAGGTAGCTTGTTCTCTGCCTTGCAGGAGAGCTTTAATCTTGTAGAGAGTTTAATTGTGGCCATAGACATTTTTCTTCAGGCTATGATCTTCAACATAACTTCGGACAATTTTTCATTTATTATCAAATGCTGCAGAGATAACTATGTTGGACTAAATCTCTCTAAGTTTAAACAGCGAGAGATGCAGATGGGGATTTTTGAACATTTTGTGGGGCACGGAATGGAATAGTCCTTAACTCATTAAAATCAGTGTGCAATAGAAGCTGAATCAACTCTGGAACCTCTAGGAAGATCCTTCTTTGGAACTTACTTGCTTCATAATGCCTAAATAAATTTGAAAACCTGTCCTTTGACTCCTGAGGTCAATTCAGTTATCTATGTAATAATAGCACTCAAAAGGCAGACCTACCTGTCATTCAGTTAATATATTGTGTTGCTGAAGAAACACTGTAGTAAGACAGACTTGAGGTAACTAATTAGTGCACATTAGTTTATTATTTATTAGGGCTTTCAGTATGGGATAATCAATAAAATTTCTTCTGTGTTTTGAGTAGTGATGATAGAAAAATTAAGTAAAAGGATGTCAAATTTTCAAATGTGTTTTCTGTCATTTTTATTAATGATTTTCACAAATATGTAGCATCTTTTTTGTAAAAGTTCAAAATACTCTTAATCAAATCTTTAAGAAATTAACTAAATACCAGAGAATTTATCTGCAAATATGAGAAAACATTGAGGGAATCAAAGAAAATATGTGAGGTTATAATGCTTTCTTTGGAAAAGAAAATAGTCAGCAGACATAAAAAGGGAAATGGAGAGAAAGGAATTTACAAAGTACTGTGTTTAAGATTTTTTAGAGATCCTTCAGCTTTTGGTCAGCTTAGCTCATCAATAGTCAACATCATTTCCAGTGCTGTAGAGAGATATTAAAAAGAATACCAGTGAAACTGCACACATCTTGTTCTCATAGATGCATATTTTCAGAGCATTTTAAAGTAAGTCTTACCAATCTTAACAAATGTAACATCTCTAGTAAAATGATGCTCTAGTAATTAAGGCAAAACATATATGTATAACTGCATGAAGCAATAACTGTAACTGTATTAAACAAAGAAATGCATTATTTCATTTCAAATAATAGAATCAACCTGGAACATTTTAAAAATACATTGTCTGTAATATGGTGCTAATAATATCTGTTCACGATATCAGGGCTATTAGGCAAATCAAATATTGCCCTTCAGCCACAGAAACAGCAGTATATTTCAAGCAGAACAGGTTTTACTGAATTTAACCACAATTGCTATCTTAATTAGAAAAGCTGCATGTGTGAAAACAAGTACTGCACACTAATCAAGACATTACAGGAAACTGACTGTCAGCATGTGAGAGAATGGAACAATCTTTACCCCAGAAAATCTTATGTTACATTTCTGTGCTGTGTTGAGCTCTATGGTAATGGTCAGCTCTATGGTGAATCTGGAGAAGCATTTAAAGCAATGGAATTACTCTGGATTTTCTCCAGCACAAGAGCACACAGTTTTTGGCAGTGGGTACTCAGAAGCTCATAGAAATCTGACTTGTACTCTGCTTATTGGCACAAATCTTTCATCTAACTTCTGACAGGTTTCTGGTGTAGGATTTTGCCTGGAAAATTCTGGAGGGGTTGCAAGATACACTGTTCTGGAGGGCCAGAAGAACTAAAAAAATGATATGGATAAATAGATAGATAGATAGATAGATAGATAGATAGATAGATAGATAGATAGATAGGTAGGTAGATAGATAGATAGATAGGTAGGTAGATAGGTAGGTAGATAGGTAGATGTGAATGGTTCTCTCAAGATATAGAAATATATAGTTAGTTAAGCCTGCAACTCACTCATACGTATAGTTATGACTAATTATTTAAACTGAGATAGTATGAAGCAGAGAATCAGTGAATAAGATTCAGTGCTTTAAATCAATTGAGTTGTACTTCAGGAATACACACCATATTTACACAACTAAAAGTCTTTGTTTTGAAAAAGCTGACATATTTTTCAACCTGTCTACTCCTGCACATTGTCTGAGCACTTTCTAAGTGTACTTCAAATTAGTAGCTGCAAACAGTGTAATTTGTTACATATACATTAGTCAGTAAAGAGATGACAATGATTGATTTGTTTAATGACAATAATTTGTCTGCAGATACGTTTCTTCTGCCTAATTTCCTTAAATGTTTGTTTCAAGTATCTTAAGAGTTAGTTGAAGAGCTTTATTTTCTAGAAAGTGACAAAACATTTATTCTAAAATTTGTTATGATCTATGAATGTACAGAAAATGGAAATAACAATTAGGTCTAATTGGTGTCCTGTGCTTCTGTGGGCAAGGAAAGCACCACAAATAAAGTGTGTATCTACACTGTCCCTCACAACATCATTTTCTGCAAATTAGGAAGATACAGATTTGTTGCAGAAGAACTGGTTGCAAGGTTGCACCCAGAGAGTAATGATCAATGGATCAGTGTTCAGATGGAAATCAGTGACAAGTGGTGTCCCTCAGGAGTTAGTAGTGGGACCGATTTCTTTAATATCTTCATCAATGACCTCAAATGCACCCTCAGCAAGTTTGCAGACAACACCTATGGGGTGCAGTCAACAAATCTGAAGGACAGGATGCTATCCAGAGGGATCTAAACAGTATAAGCTGTGAGCCCAGGTAGGTCTTATGAGGTTCAATAAATCTAAGTGCAAGGTCTTGCACCTGGTCCATGTCAGTCCCACCATTAGCACAAACTGGGGAATGTAAGGATAGAACACAGTCCTGCCAAAGAGGACATGGAGGTACTGGTGGATGGCAAGTTGGACATTAGCCAGCAATATGCCCTTGCAGCCCAGAAAGCCAACCGTATCCTGAGCTGCATCCAAAAAATGTGGCCAGCAGGATGGCAAAGGTGCTCCTGCCCTTCTATGCTGCCCTAGTGAGGATTCACCTGGAGTACTTTGTTGAGATGAGAAGTCTCAGTACAGACGATGACCCAAAAATGATCCAAGGGATGGAACACCTCTTCCATGAGGACAGACTGGGAGACCTGGGTCTGCTCAGCCTGGAGAAGAGAAGATCCCAGGGAGACCTGATAGTGGCCTTTCAGTGTCCAAAGGGGAGCTATAAGAAAGAAGGGACAGACTCTTCATCAGGGTATATTGTGCCAGGGTAAGGTCAGGCTGGATGGGGCTCTGAGCAATCTGATCTAGCTGCAGGTATCCCTGTTCACTGCAGGGGGATTGGACTATTTTTGGTTATTAAACTATTGAAGTCGGACCCTTTAAGGGTCTCTTCCAATTCAAACAGCATTATGATTCTACGATATAACAATTTCCTTTGGGTTCAGCCCTCAGAGAGCAGTCAAATGTATTGAACACAAAATCTGCTTAATGATCATCACTAAAGAGATCACTCCCTTGTGTGTATACACTTAGGAAAATCGCTCAAATAGTTAGTTCTTGGTGTTTCAGTGGTATCTGTTATGTGAAATCTGTGGGCTCTCTAAGTAAGTGAAAGGGACTTGAGATCAGATAATCAGCTACTGCTTCTCTACTAAAGGCAGCTAACAATCGCAGGTAAGAATACACATGTAGCTCTCAACTGACTGAGAGTAGGGGATCATTCTTACAGAGGAATTAGTCAGACAAGATTAGGCAAAAATGTTTGCCTGGCAGAGCAGAAGCCCAAGAACTTATTGTTCAGATGTTCACCAGGGGGTCAATGCTTTCAGCCTTAAATGAACGTTAAGGGCTGAATGAGTCAAATTTAGTGAAAAAATTACCAGGAATAGGGGAACTTGACTTGGAATAAAATAAACTGAACAAACTTTGCTCAAAAATCAGACTGAACACAGTTTATTTAATCAGTCTGAACCTTCTATGATATCGGATATTATTGTGGGTATCTAACCAAGCCAAACAAATCTAGTATAGATTAGTTGCTGTGAGACATTTCCCCTCATGTGTGCATGCCAGGTCTGATTATCCTCAACAGTCAAGTTGAAAGTAACCAGAAGTGGAAATGAGAAAGAATCAATGATCTATGTTAATGTGTGGTTCAGGCTTTATTGAAGCCTTTCAGGACAGTCTGAGGAGAGAGAGGGAGTCCCTTTGACTTTCTGTCATTGCTTATCTAGCATCTTTTCTGTGAAGGAAATTCAAGTCTGATTATGTGTTCAAAAACAGGGTGCATTTTTAATCTAGGATTATCTACTGGAAATATACTTGAAAGACAAACAATGGCTCAGGATTGATTTTTCATGTTCTCTTTCTAGAACGATGAAAAAAGTAAGATGTAACACTGTCCTTAGGGATGACTCGTTCCAAGTGTCTAGCCAAATTGGTAGTGGCGTAAATAGAAATTACCTAGCTGTATTTATAGGATTTATAATATGAAAACACCTTTCATTCAAATGCTACTAAGGTAAAATCTGCCCTCTGAAATCAACTGTAAAATTCCCATCAGCTTCAAAGGAACTGGAATGTCAGACTTAACATTAGTTCCAGTAGAGGATAAGTTCTGAAGAATAAAAAGTCTTTGATGTTCCTTCATGGGAAAATGTTTTGTTGGGACTCAAAATCTTTGAGAAATAGTAAAAGCTTCCTTATGTGGAAACAGTATTGTAACAGTTTTGTAGATTTCATTTCATGAATATTTGCAGCAAGGATTCATGCATTCAGGATGGGATATAATGCCTTACTCAGGAAACTGACAGCTCTAGAGCTATTCTTCTGCTTGACATTTGATAGACACTTATTATGCATCACAACCCACCAGTTTAATGTTTTTGTTGCCCTCGTTTTTATGTTTTAATAAGAAATATAGAAGAATTCAACATTTTGTTACTTATATACATTAACTACATTATATGAGGGAATAGTGCTTCCTATTTACTATGTTGGTCTACAATATAGAGGTGGATGCTGGCAGTGTAGCAATAGAAGCTGAACCTTCTTCCCACCAATATTCCATTACATTATGTTGTTGTGTGACAGATGGCAGCAGAGGGGCAGTCTGACACGATGGCTTCTGTCATAGAAGTGTATAAAAAGCAAAGGTGTGCATTTGAATTTCTCCATGTGGAAAAAATTGACCCCTTGACATTCACTGACGCTTGCTGAATGTTTCTAGAGACAAAACAGTGGATATGAGCACAGTGAGACTGTGGGTGGTATGTTTGAGCAACAACTCTGTCATAGTAGCTGTGAGACAGTAGGTAACCTCTGCTGGTGCAGATTTTTAAAAGCAGCGTGCAGGCTTTTGTTCACTGCTGATGAAAATGCAGAGCTAATGGTGGTGACTGCATTGAAAAATAGTGTTTTGTTGTCGAGAATTTGCTATATCAAACAGTGCTTTTGTGCTCTTTGTCTCTGTTGTACTTTCCATGGAAAATAGGAGGCATCACTGTCAGAGCTACCTACATATATTCTGTGTGGCCCAAGACAATTCCTCTCCGCTCTGTGGCCCAGGCAAAGTAAAATGTTGGACACACATGGTCTAGACCTAATAACAATTGTAACTTTCTTAAGGTACTGATATTCATTTTCTTAATGTTTATACTCAGAATTAAAGATATAGACATTTTAAACTGATCATTTCGTATCACTGTTACACTATTACCTATGAAGCTGTTGTTTTAGATCAAAAAGTACTTAAAATGCCATCAACAACAGCCTCTCTTTCATTACGTGCAATAGCGTTTAAAATCATTTTTCTGGAGTCCATTCCAGAATAAAATGTATCTCCTTTTCCAATGTTTTCAATAGCTCTTCATTGTTTATATTCTCAAATGCCACAGTATACATTCCTAATGTAAAAAGTAATGTGTATTTTCCATCTAAAATTTGTCTTGGTAGGAGTGTAAAGCCATTTTGATTCAACACCAATCTGGTTTAATTTGCCTACCTCATGAAGTTAGTTGTGAGGTATATACATCTTCAGTATATTGCTGTTGGACAAAGTTTCCATATAGTCCATAAAAATATTCTCCTGTCTCTGATGCTTTAGTTTAACTAGTGGATTTTTTATTTATTTTTTATTTGTTGACTGAGTATTATATTTGATGCATTTTTATGTGAGCTTTTTGTTTTCAACAAAGTAATACATTTTTATAGTTGACACCTTCATGATATGTGAATGTGTATGAGAGAAAGCTTTAATAATCTCTTTTTCAATTGTCTTGGAAAAACAATATTTCCTATCTGAATGTAGTCAATTTATGTAATATTCTCAATTCTACATCACATTCAGTCATCCAATTTCTCGAATACTTCACAAGATTTTTTCTAGAGGTGTATCTAGATTGTGAAGACTTATTGCTTTCAATTTCAAAGATGTTTCACCGTGAAAAACAGAGGCAAAACAACAAACCAAACCAAAACATCAACAATATCTCAACTTTGGAATTTAAGAACACCCTTCCATAAAGTGCAGTTATTTTGTCAAGTCCACATTATCTACTTCTATTTATTACTTTCTGACTCGAACTTTTAATCTGTCTTTGAAGACAAAAAAAACCCACAATGCAAACAAACCCCGAGTTTCTAAATAAGTGACAGAATTTTCCAGCTGGCTTATCTCAAAAGAAACAAAAGAATTTTGAACAGCAAAATGTAGAGATGTAAAACCAATTTTCTTCATCTCTGTTATGTCACATTAGCTGATTTATCCTCATATGTCATTCTTTTCTTTCCAAAAGGCATTGGGCTACCCTGTATAGCATGTCTTCAGTTTCAGTTTGACATAGTCATCATCTTTATCAGAGCACTGTTTTAGCCCTGCTTTACTAGCCTTTTTGTCATTCTCCTTGTTACCTGATCTGCCTATTCTGCAGTCTCTGCTGCCATTGCTCTCCACACATTCCTTCAGTTTTGATGTGTATGAAAATCTTCAGCAATTCAAATAAACAAAATTTTATTAATTATGCAAAAGCATTATATAACAGCAGTAAGAAGAAAAAAATAAATGACTGGTTCTATGGAAGATATATCTTTGTGCCTGAATCAATGAGCCTATTCATATGATTGGAGTCCTCAGTGTGGTGTTCTCCTATTGTTTATTTTTCAACATATGAAAAAAATCATCTATTTTCAAAAACTCGGCTCTGACTGCTGCTAATAATTCTTCACATAATAAATAATTGAACACCACTTATTATAATTGAATTTTTTGTTACATTATCATTATTTCACTGGCATAATTTTCCTAAATTGCCTTCACACACTTTTGTTGTACACCTGTGTACAGTTCCCTTCATGAGACTGAATGTGTGGCCTGAGGCTGGCTCTGGGACTTCCAGGAGTGGGAACATCTACAGGTCTTCATTTATGGGAAATAAATGCTTTTCACAATTGCTTTAAGGGGCTGTTAGATAAATGAGTCAAAGAAGCACCTGATGACATCCCAATGCAGGAAAATATGTTAACCACATATGTACCACTAGCTGATAACTGCTAGGTGTTGTCATTTTCCAGCTATTTCATGGCTCTATGTATGGAAATACAATCTATCCTTGTTTGACTACATAATCTACATAGAATAAAATAGAATCATAGAGTCTTTAGAGTTGAAAGGGGCTCTTAAATGTTACCTAGTCCAACTCCCCTGCAACAAACAGAGACATGCACGGCTTGGTCAGATTGCTCAGTTCTTGATCCAGTATCACCTTGAAAGTCTCCTGTGACAGGGCATCCAGCACACCTCTGGGCAACATATTCCAGTGCCTCAGTGACCTCACTGTAAAATAATTCCTTCTATCTGACCTACATTTACCCTCTCGAATCTTGAAACCATTTCCCCTTGTTCTATCATTACAGATCCTGCTAAAGAGTCTGTCCCATCTTTCTTACAGCTCGCCTTTAGATACTGAAAGGCTGCTATTAGGTCACCTCACAGTCTTCTCCATGCTGAACAGCCCCAGCTCCCTCACCCTGTCCTCGTTGGTGTGGTGTTCAATTTCACGCATCATTTTGTTGACCTTCTCTGGATGTGCTCCAACATAACTCTTTCTCTCCTGCATTGAGGACTTCACATCAGGATGTTCCCCTTTAGATACTGAAAGGCTATATGCATCTGAATGTATCAACTTTGAGGTTTTGTGGAAGTTACATTTTCGGGATCCCATCTTAATGTCTAAAAAAGAGTGAAGCCAGATTTTGCTGTTGATGACTATTATACCTACATTTGATACAATTAGTTTTCTTATGCTACACTTCAAAGCATAGCTATTACTAAAACAGTCTTCCTGCGAAGATTATAGTCTCACTCATCAGTGTTGCCTTTGAACAGTTTGTACAAGTGCCAGGACTGGAAATCACCCAGAAACAGGTGATCATTACATGTGCCATTAATTCAAGAAATCCTCCATCCCTAAGGGAGTATCTCAAAACACAATACTAACCAATATAGTAACTCCCTGTTGATTCCCCAAAGCAGGAAGATATTGTGATGAAGAAGATAAAAGCGGAGATAGACAGGAAAGCTTGTAATTCACGGGCATCCACATTTGAGGATACAATGCATAGGCCAGCACTGGATATCTACAACAACCTTGCTCACAGTGTGTTAGTACATTACTAAGAAAACATCTTACAGAATCTGTCCTGTGGGACAAACACCTGAAGAAGATTTCTGTCACATATTGCAAGTATTTTTATGGCATCTGTAATTTGTTTCCTTTCTGTCAACATTCTCTCACAAGTAACAAGCCTATTTCTCAGTTCCCCAGACATGTATTTCAGTTTGATGATGTTTCCTGATACTGTCCATAGGAGTCTATTTGTTTGTCAAGTGATTTTGAAAGAACATATTTTCAATATCCAAATCCTTTGTTACAACTTAGAAAGCTTCACTTAACCAATTTCCACATTTCTGGAGGCAGAGGAAGCATTTGTTCTAAGTGAGGAAAGTCAGTGGCAAAAAGTACATTTTATACTCTAAAAGATAATTTAGAGTCAGTAATGTAAGCAAATATTTTCTTCAGATTCTTTAATTATTTTTTATGTATATATTATTTTTATAATAGTGTTTTCCCTGAAAATGTTTCCAACCTGTTCTTTTGGAAGTCCTCCAAATATATTCGTAAAAATATTCAGCATTCTTTCTCAAGTCAAGATCTGCCATAATTTTGCAAATCAGACTGATCGTATATTGAATAAAAGTTTTCCTACACAAGAAGCAAGATGTTCCCTCTTACTCTTTGTGAACTTGTAAAATTCAGTATTTTAGATTGGAATCATGAATAAATCAAACAGGAGGGGAGTGCAGGTCTCCAGCAAAATGTTATTCCTATATTTGTCGGTTCCCAAGACTGCATTTCTGAAGCCCTATTGAGTGCATTAACTTGGTAAAATTATATTTTGTATGGGGTAATCACATTTTCTTTTATAACAGTCAGAACACCATTTATGGTAGATTTCAACCACTGGACCAGACAAATATCAAGTTTAATTATAAGTCTCACTCACTGCATACAATTTTCTGTCAACTCTATCAAGTATTTTTTTTGTTTAGAGACATGCATTTTGTAAATGCCAAATCATGATCTTGAATTTGGATCTATCCTGTACTGTTTCCATGATTTTCCAGTTTCATGAAATCAGTGCTTTTTTTTTTAAAGAAAAAGTCAATACCTCCCATTGTTCTATGGTTATGTATAAAACAACTAGAAACTTGTACAATGCCATACAGAAGAGTCTCATTTCTGTAACAGATTGACCTTGTGTTTTTTAAGTGTCAGCTCAATTCTGCAATGCAAAAGGCCAGCCTTTCCAGTATGTTTCTCTTCCAGTTTTACTAAAAGTATGGAAGAAATCAATTGTAAGAAAATAAATCTGGAAGCAAAAGTCCAGTATTTCCCAAAATACTGACTTAGACATGACTTCTAAGAAGTCAAATCCAGAGGTCTTGAACTGTAGTTTTAGATGTGAAACATGAAGTTATGAAATAACTAAGTAATTTTTATTGTGTACTTTAATTTGCATGAAGTTGCTTTATGCTTCAAGAAATAAGAACCTTATGTTGAATTTTACTAGAGTACCATTAGGTTTATGACCTGCAGACATTTGCCCATCTGTTGTGCAGAATAGTTTTCAGTGAATGAATCAAAGACAATGCAGACATAAATTAGTGTATTTAATTAACCTACTTTTGGTACACTGAAATTATTCTTCTCTCGTAGCAATAGCGTTAAGTTTTTGCTTTCATACACACAAGTGTAAAACTAAACTTCTAAACTCCAGAAAATCACCTGAGGATAAAGGGGTCTATTTTTTATTTGTTATTATCCTACCATCTGAAGAATTAGTGGGCATTAAAGAGTGTGAATTTCAATACAATTTTAACTACAGAATGTTGGATGCAAAGAAGAAACTGAAATAGAGGATCATGGTTCACATGGCAAGTGTCTTAGTCTCTCATGGTTGCATTAATATAGGTGATGCTTAGCAGACATTAAGAAGAGCCAAGGACTAGTATCCACATCTGCTTGTATAAATATACCTCTCTGAAGAAAGTAAGAGCTGTATGAGTTTCCTCATCTTCATCAGAGGTGCACAATGGTCTCTGAGATTAGTACTGATTTTCCATTTTATTGCCAGATTTTCAAATCTTAGTGCTTTTAAAATGAATAGATGGTAAGCTGAAATTTGAAATCATAAGCAAAATACCTATCCTCTGTGAGCACTGTTTAAACAAAGGCAATGAGTTTGTTTACTTTCAATTGCTTCTTTAAAGTTTCCTCATTTTTCTTTTTCATACTAAAGGTTATTCTTATTTATACATTGATCCCAAAAATGACTCAGTAATTCATAAAAAATTATGGGGAATTTAACAAGATGTTACACTTATGGACCAAATTAATACAAACAAACAAACAAGACCCTAAAACAATAATTTCATAAAAATGAAATTAACTTACTGATTGTGTCTTGGCTTTCAAACATGCCTTATATATATATATAGATACTATTCTGGGAGATAAGATGGAACAAAAAATACATCTTCCACACAGGCTCTCTTAGGAACCGAATCTCCTTTGGACTCATGCCTCTATTTCTTTGTTGAAAAGGTTTAAAAGTAACTGAAGGATATCTAGATTTAGATTTTTTCAAATTGAGTTGCACTGCAGATGACTCCACGTGGATTTGTCTTCAACCACTGAATTTCCATATACTGGAGTAAAGAAAGATCTTACAGTAAACATAGAAAACACCATCTCCCAAAAGAACGATAGCTTGAAAAGGCTAGTGAGGTTCAGCATCATGGGTTTATTGAAACACTTGCTGTCCATGGATCTAGCAGGCTCTGAGGTTGCTATAGAGACAGGTTTTTTGGTTTCTGTGTTTGTTTTCTATGTCAAGCTATTTCTCTGATTGTTGAAATTGGGGAATGACCTTTTGAATATTATTTTCTAAAAGTGAATATTTCCATAATGTCCTTCTACTCCTACATTTTGCTTAACTCTGGCTCAAGATTTCACATTTGGTAGAAGGATAAACAGATTGTCTTTAAAGAAAAACTCATGTAGTTTTATTGTTTAAAATTTCAATATCAGCAATAAACTGAAATAACTTTGCATAAGAGGTATAATTTTAAATAGAAAACCTGCAGAATATATCAATTCTACGAGCAGTAAGTATTTTTTCTGTGTTCTCTCTATGTTGCTTATGAGAAAACATGGCATACTTTCTCAAGTGCTTAAACAAACATTCTCTGTGTTCCTCACTGAAAATAATTGTAATACAGGCAAGAGAGAAATCTGGAAGAATTCACTTCTATTTTTATACAAAGTTCACTTTTTAAAGTACCACTTACTCTTAAAGGTTGTAAAGCATACCATGCTCTAGTTTCATCAATGTTATTTAGATCAGAGGTAACTAGAGAAATTCTGCTGCCACAGTACTTGTGTGATAGAACCAGGTTCTTTATAATTAGGCTTCCAAAATGTTGTGTTTCATTGGAACACTGATACATAATTAGAGCTGAAATTAATTCCTTCAAAGCTGAAAACTTAGTCAGTTATTTAGAATGACCTTTAGTTGTTCACAGTGTTTTGGACTTCACTCAGACTTAAAAAAGCATTCTTCACTTCCTGCCTTCAAATATATATATATATATTATGTATGTATTTATATAAACAGTTCAATTTTGCTTTTCCTAATACAACACCCCATCCGAAAATATGTCCTTTTCTCCTCTCCTATTTATTTTAGCCTTATAGCTACTGTCTTGCGCAATTAGAATTAGCAATCAAATTAAAAGCTACCCCAGTGGGTGTTGTAAGTTAAATATATATTCTATACACCAGTAATGCCTTGTTATATCTAATAGATCTGGAAAAGTCAATTAGATCTTTACCGGAAGTAGGCTACTGAAGTATTCCCTAGTTTCATTAAGAAACTGGCTTAAAATAGCGAAGTTCTGACTTAAGTTCCACCTTTGTTTCACACCATTCTCACCTGCCCTTGTGAAACTTTCTAAATATTTATGCATGGTTGAATTAATATGCCACTGAATGTATTTGAAAAAGAAAAACTGGCATTATTAAATATGGAAAAAAGGGAAGTGCTTTTTTGCATTTGTTCTCTTTTTTTAATGGTGATGAAAAGTTATTTATTTTACAATGACTAATGATGCAATTATGCCAGTGGACATCACTGATGTCAATTAAGTAAGCAACAAAAGAAACAAATGGGAAAACAAAGCAGTCAAACATGTACTGTTTCTGAGCAGGAAGCACTTATTCAAAGACAAAAATATATGTTCACATTTCCCATGATATAAATATTGGTGATCAGTTAGAAAAAACTATGTAATGAACACATTTGAAGGGGATTTATATTAAAACAGATAAGTTAATCTAAAATTATATTGGAAATTTGACTTCAACATAGAAAGGAAGAGTTTGGTTTTTTTGGAGTTACTAAATCATGCAACATGTTAAATTGATGTATTAGGATATGCTGAAATTTGTAATGAAAGCTGTTCTCCTTTTTACTAATGAAAAGAAGAATGATAACCAAAATTATTACAGGTTATATATAAATGATTAAATAAGTAGCCTAAATTTTAAGAGGAGCTATGTGGGGAACAATTCTCTGGAGGTATCCTACCTGTGATTCATTCAAGAACAGGTGTTTACCGTGCTTTGCCAAGCTGAACAGAGGCTAACATGATAATACTAATCAAAACAGGAAAGTGATAACAAATTGATAGCAAAGTTTTATCTCTTGGTACTTCTGCTATAATAGCTTAAGTGTGGCTTACTGGAGACAAATCTTACAGAAACAGAGGGTGCTAACTGGAATTTTACAACCTCACTGTCATTTGTTGGACAACAGAATTTGTTTCGTTCATTAATAATCTTATTAGAGTACATTCTAGATGTGTGTTTTGGAATAAATGACAATAGAATGTGGATAGGCAAATGGAAAATTCAGGAAAGTATTTCCTTTTGCTATCTCTTATTCCTGTTTGTAAAGCACTCAGTGTTTTAAAACAAGGGATGTCATAGGACATTATTTCCTGTAAGGAAGTAATTAGCTTACTGATACTTTTGCTCTCAAACAAACTGACAGTGTTATTCCCTAACACTGAGTGGACAGTCTTTTTCTAAAAAAGGGTATTTTGCCCTGTACCCAACAGTCATTAGAGAACATTCCAGGAAATGAATGATCCAAAAGCTTTTAAATCAATATGAAGCTTTTTCTGCTGCTATTTGTGTAACCTCTCCTCCAACTGTGCTTGTCTGCCCTTGGCAGACAGCAGTCTGTCTATACAGGGCACACACAGGAAACTCTCAATTTAAAATACAACAAAATCACACAAGAATAAATGTAATTAATATCCAGACATGTGAGTGTTTGAATGTGACAATGTTTCGATGATTTTATACTGGACATTGCATAATTGTTATTTTTAAATTCCTCCATAGGCCTCAGGTGCATATTTTGAGTGGAGAGGCAGAAGAAATACAAGAGAAACATGAGAATGGCACTGGGAACACCACAGCTTAAGGAACCAGCATTTCAACCATCTTCGTTTTCTAAAGTTGCTTTGTTTAAATCACAGTCATAGCAATTTCCTCGCAGGTATTGATTATTTTGTACATAGAACCATAGAATCATTGAGGTTGGAGAAGACCTATAAGATCAACCATTAATTCATCATCTCATGCCCACTAACCGTGTCCATCAGTGCCACTTCTCCATGATTCTTGAACACCTCCAAGCATGGTGGCTCCACCACCTCACTGGGTTGCCTGTCGTATTGCCTCACAACTTTTTGTGAAAACAATTTTTTCTGGTAATATTAAACCTGAACCTCTCCTGGTGCAACTCAAGGCCATTCCCTCTCATCCTATTGCTGTTACCTGGGAGAAGAGGCTGACCCCCACCTCACCACAGCATCCCTTCAGGCAGTTGTAGAGAATGAAAGTTTTCTCCAAACTGAACAATCCCAGTTCCCAAAACTGCTGCCCATAACACTTGTTCTCTAGATCCTTCAGAGCTTCATTGTCCTTCTGTGGACACCTTCCTGGTCCTCAATGTATTTCTTGTACTGAGGGGCCCAAACTGAACACAGCACTTAAGGTGTGGCCTGACCAGTGTATGATCACTTCCTTAGTCCAATGAACAGCACTATTTCTGATACAGTATACTTAGCTGGTATAGAATGAAAATGATTATTTCATTATGAAGAAACTAGAGAAAAATTTTGAGTCAGTTTGAATACCTGAGACTGTGCAAAAAAATGCATAGGTTTGCTCAAATGTGTTGAGAGAATGTTTGCATGATACCCTCTGTGCACTAAAAATTAGGATCTTTATGGTCTGCTTAAGAATGTGAGTTTTCATCATATGTCTCATAAATAGAGGAAAAACTTGGCCATACCATATCAGCATAACAATTTTATTTGCCAAGATGAAAAAAATAAGATAGAAAGTCTTTTGTATCTCACTAATTCCTAATCATTCCCCAGAGTTGCTCTTCTGTTTTGTTTTTCATTTTATTGAGTTTTTATGGATGGAATATTTGGATAGTGATGAGAATAGAGTTAAGGATGATTTAAATCAAATTTCTTTTCCCTCCTTACAGAATTATTCACATTATTAGCATAAATAACAAAGATTCCTGTTAAATATTTGTGTCCATGAAGGAGTAGCATATATTGTTTGCTATGTATGTACTTCTGATTGTCTGTCCAGACTAATACTGAATCTGCCTGTTTCCAGAAAACAACAACAACAACCAAACAAAAAAGCAAAGCTACTTTTCTCTTCTGAAAAAAATTTACAACTGGGGAAGTGCTTGGGAGGTGATTATCACCATTTCTCCGTGAAGAGGGCAAAAGGCAATGCTCCAAATTTGTAACCTGAACAATTTATATATTTTCAGAATTGTCCATATGTGGGGCAGATGAGCCATGGCAGCTGCTTGCCATTTGGCTGCTTATTTTTTGGCAGATGCTCACTCAAACCCGTTTCAGATTTTTTCTTAATTTGTCCAGACTGTTTGGATGAAATCGGCATTTTGCTGTGTTCCGTCTCAGTTCTTGGAACCAGCACAGTTAAGTGATGGAGTAGGTATAACAGCATGAGCACGCTTCTATATCTCTTACTGAAGCACACTGCAAAGCCAAATGCATGCATGAGAGGAGAAAGAAAACACCCCGACAGTGAAACAGTGCTGCTGTACTACATTACTTTTCAGCAAGAATGGGAGATTACCTGAAGACTACAATTTGATTTCTGCTTTAAGGGTGTACTATTATAAAACATCTGAATTTCGGATTAACACACAGTATACACACAGTGCTTGGATCTTTGTTTCGTGTTTTCTCTTTATTTTTTCAAGATAATGAAATTTCACTGTAGTGTAACCAGTATATCTGGTTCCAGTTGTGGAGACTAACATTACTTCTGCTACTAGATCCTTTTTCTGTGATGCGTTTTATTTTCTTCAGAAGTGACAATGTATATTATACAAACACATTACATTGCTCAAGCAATCTTTGAGTATATGTAATATATCTAATAGTACATATAACTCATTCCACAACCAAAGGTTATAACTCATCAATTCAGAAGATATATTGCAGTATTAAGTCAACTCTAATATATATTCCACATTACGGATTCTGGGTATGTGTGTGTGAGAACATATATAGGCATACTATAGCCTTTCAGCAGCACAAAAACTGGTATGTTTTCTCTCAGGCATGTCATCTCACATACAGGTGTTATAAAAAAAATGTAGAAAGATTAATATAGATTCTAGCCTTTGAATTAGGTTCTATCAGTTCACAGAGACACTTGGATATTGTAACTCTTGTACTCAGCAACTGTACGTAAGTATATAAACGTTTCATTATGATTAAAATGTCATTATCTTTCACTTTAATAGGCCATGGATATCTCAAATATCCATTAAGGGATATAAAGGAAATAAAGGGAATAAAGAAAAAAAAGAAGGAAAAAACCACCTTTGGACTAAATTTGCCTACCAAAATTTCAGAAAATTCTCATTTCAGTTTTCCATTTCTAAATGTTTGAAAAAACATGAAATCTAACTTTACACTAAATGTAGGATGGAAGTGTTTCTGCAATTTCATAGTGAAAATCTCATAGAAAATCATTCTGTGCTGTGATGCATTAGGATGTGTTTCACATTAGAAGGTGTGAAGAGATAAACAGTGCTTATTAAATGCCTACCACTTCCCCAAGGAGACAGACCTGCTGATATTGTCAAGACCCATCTTGGGGTTGCCCTTGTAGTGTATAAAATGAATCCTATTCCTAAAGTACTCCTGGATAATAAAGACCTAAAAGCAGAGATGGAAGTAGAGTGCACTAGCCCTCACTATATTGGTGCAGACAAGTTATCAAATCTGCCAGTTTATACTGAGCCTAACATCTGAGCATGGACAGAGTGCTTCTGTAAACAATGGGATGGTCAGGATCCTATGACTTGAGGAGATACCAAAGCAACCTCTGCAAGAGGAAATTATACCTCACCAATAATAGAAATTAGAAAAAAGTAAGGCTAAGAAATCGGAACAGATAAGAACTAAGGTATTTTGCTGTTTTATGCTTGTCCTTGTAATTCAGAAAAAAAAATAGGAACAAAGTGTCAATGGTTTGTGGGATCGTTCGGCCCAGTTCCATGACAACTGAGGAAGGAGACCCATGGGCCCACACCCCGGACAAGGGGAAGGGGGAAAGGGAAAAGGGAGAAGGGAGATGAGCCCCGAAAACAAAACAGCAGCAACGATCTGAGGAGGAAAAGCTAATTTACTAAATAAGATATTAGGAAGTAAATAACACAGTATAATACAATACAATTTGGAATTGAGCCCAATGAATGAAACAAAATGAGTAAGAGAGAGAGAGAGTGTCCGATAAACCGAAGGCCTTACGCTAATGCTGAAGGCGGACAGCAGCGAGCACCCACTGCTGAGTGATCCCAAAGGAAGAGAGCGTCCCGTGATCGCAGACAATTTTTATCTTTTTCCCTCTGAGCGGAAAACACGTAAAAAATACAAAGCATTGCAAAGTCCTCTGGGGAATGTAGTTCTCCCTCTCTTCTGAGACAGGCATACCCATAACTATTGATGATCCACAGAGATGTAGCATTAACTCTCTTACTTCCAATACACCACATGATGTTACGATGTGGAATATCAACAACACAACAAAAATCATAAAACCATGACACAAAGTCAATTATCCAGATGGATTTTTCTGTTCATATAACTTTCAAATTAACTTTGAAATCAGTAATAATATAATTTCCAATACCAGAGTCACCATCAACTGAACTGAAAGAGAATTCTGGCTCTCACACTGTGGTGCTTTCCAGGCACATTACATAATATATGACCGTAGGTTGATTCACAAAGCATTGTCCTGTTCCCTAGATATCCTGTGTGGAAAAAATGTTTGTCTGAAGTGTGTAGTTATAAAACAACCTTTATGCCTTCTTTAGGAAGTTCCAAATGGTTGGGGGGAAAACCTTGAAAATTCTCTCATCTTTCATCTTTGATAGTCAGTTGCAAGCAAAAACGAGGCAATGACAAAAAGGAGAGAAAGGTTTCAGGTGAGAAAGGAGGCAGGGATGAAAGGGAAAAAGAATGTAAAGCACTCTCCCAAGAGATGACGGCTTTTGCATAACCTCCTCTGTACGGTGCCATTTTCACAAGATGAGATCAATGATACTTACTAATGAAAAAGTGGTAATTGCAGATAACTATCCTCTCTGCATTGTATCATTTAAATGGTTATTATCTAAACCATATTAGGCTGATGCATGTTCAAGTGTGAGAAAAAAATTAGAATGATTGAACTTGACATTCATTTACTATACTATTTTTTTATATATTTTTGATGGCAGCTTTCAGATCTCTGTGTCCCTCTATCTTTATTTTCTCTATGGGGAAAAAAAAGTCTAAAGAATTCTTGGCTCCTGAAAGTTTGCTTTGTTCTTTCAAATTACATTGAAATTACTGTCTTTTCTCTTATTGGTACACTGAATAAGAAAAAAAAAAGCTAAGAGTATGAAAGTATGAAAGCATCTCAACTGTATAGAGTAAGACTTCTTGATTTGCAGGGAAGCTGTCATCTGTCAGGACTTGAAGACCATCTAGTAGGTGTGAGTCTGTTCTTGATTTCTAAAAGCACAATTCAAAGTTTTCAAAGGGAATGAGAGAAGCAATATTCAGATTTGCATTTTGCTTCATGTATTTTACCCATTATTCCAATGGCAACCAACACCAGGCTCCACAATGCAATCATTTTTCATTCCAGTTGACTTTTGATTAAGCACAGGAATTACTCTTGTTAAGAGAATTAATTAATGGTGAACACATATTTTGATAGATTCACTTGAAACAGTGAAGTGAATAAAACTTTACCTTAGCTGTGAAGTAGATAATCTTTGTCCTAGTTTCATTTCCAAACACTAACTTTTTTTAATGATTGGATAAATTATGTGGGAATGGGAAAATCAAAGGAAGAGAAAAAAGAAAGGAAATAGGAGCTGGTAGGGTAAGGAAAAGTACATAAATCAAACAGAGTGAGCTAAGAAAGCAAGAAATGTTTTATGTTGTAGGTGGGAGAAGTACATCATCTATGCAGTTTCAAAAAACAGATGAGACTGGCACTTGTGCCAAAGTATTCCTTCCAGACTGGTTACCTTAGATCTCAGATCCAACACTGCTGGCTCAGTGTAAAAGGAAATGTATTAAAGTACTGTGCTCATGCTGTGCAACACAAAACTTCAGACCTCAACTCAAATAGAAATACAAGAATATACTGTAAAGATTCAGTTTAGAGACACAAAAATGCTTGATTAGTAAAAATAAATACATAAATTAAAAAAAAAGAAAAAGTAATGCTTATCTTAGGGAATTTTAGCATTTCAAATTCTTGTGGGCTTTAAATGATAGTAAAAAAGCTTCCTTATCCCTTTTTTTAATATGCAATTCTAGGTTTACTATGAACAAAAAGTAGACATTTCCTTAAAAATTTGTATGAAAGTCTTCGCAAGGAAACAAGTTTTATTTTGGATTGCAAGTTTAGATCAGATTCCTTGTTATTGCTTCACTGAATGTTACAAATCTGTAATGAAGGTATGATCTGCAGTTAAGCATTTTCTGAGTTCTTTGTATGAAAGTCAGGATTGGCTACAAAGTATAACAAATGAATCTATGAGACCTCATTATTATTTCCTCTTGTCTTCACCTTTTCAGTTTCCAGAATTTATTAAGGATGCACAAATAAACTGAAGGAAAATAGTTTTAGCTAGTCAAGAAAAAAATGTATTTCTTAAACGTTCCCTTGGTAGATTATTTAGTTCTCAGTTGCCTAGTCTAGAAGCGTCCAGGGTGACCTACTTTATATCGTATTGGTAGGCAGCATATTTCAGCCTTGTTTGCTACATTTCAGGCAAAAAGTCAATGCATAAAGCAATTGCAGTGTTATGTACTCACCCCCATCTCAATTTGGAATTACCAGTCATTTTATTACTTTATTTGATGCATCTGAACATTTTGTTTGTTTTAGGTGGACTTACAAATGTGCAATATTTGCATTTCTCCTTGAATTACATATATTACACATACTTCATTCACTCTCCCTGATTGTGGAAAATCTTCCTTCCTTTCTTCCCTGTGTAATTAGAATAATAGTCACTGAGCTTGAAACATTTTCTAGTACATTTCAGGGTTTAGGGTAGTCTTGTTCAGAGCTCAATTATTGTATACTATCATTCATGGCTTAAGTAGGATTTGGAGTATTTGTGTTTTCCAGTAACAGTGGTACATCTTTCCTTACATGTCAAAAATAATTAAATTATTCATTATTATTATAAAATAAAATCTGAGTTGGCTTACTTGTTTTTGGAGATTAAAGATGGTCTTGTAAAATGATGTCCTGTTTTATGTGGTGTTTGGAATTGCTATCATATCTGTGTGTGCATCTTTGCGCATGTTTACGTGCACATACATGCACGTAACTCCCACCACCTAAGGTCAATTGATCTGTACATCAGAGATGTACAATGCCCTGTAAAGCTCTGGAACTCAAACTCCTCGAATATGGCTACACTGATCTCTGTTTTTAAAGGAAACAGACAAGCCAATCTGTTCCAGTTCTCTGACTGCTAATTCTTCCAGAAGGAAAATATTTATAGTCTTTAATAAATTTGTCTGAAATGATTTAATCAATTAGAATTTGCCACACATTTTTTAATCCATCCATATTTTAAATAGAAATATCTCCCCAAATTTTCAGTTGAGAACTTCCTCTTAATGGACAGTTCAGGCTCAGTCTTCATCAGGGTTATGTTAAAGGAGAGGCAGGTTATAGATGGGAAGTGTTTATGTAAGGGTATAAAGGGATGGGATACACTCACACTAAATCATTAATAAACCTTGTTTGTGTGTAGATGAGGAATTGCTACAGAACCTGGTGCTTTGGAGACACAACCTACTGTGAAAAACATATGCACACAGCGGTCACTGCCTTCAGGACAGGACAGAAGAGCACTCTTCCTCTCTATTAAAAAGTGGTGCCAAATGAGCAAGTGAAAAAGCTGAACCAGCATGACTTGACTGCCTGCCTGGAACAGAAATTTTGATGTGATGCCAGATGGACAAATGCTGAATTGCTTCTGGCATGTGGAAAGTTGAAAGGAAGTAACTCAACCTTGGGCTAGTGGAATTGGCTTGACTCAGAAGTAAGAGAGGAGAAGCCTGGCTCCTGCTCAGGTGGAGCAACACCAGAATGGATCAAGATGACATAGAAATGCAGTATGTAAGTAGACATATGAAGATTTTTCCTTGGAAATTATGCTGAACCCACATCACAGTATGAGATCTGGAGAAATAATATTAATGAATGGTTCTTTTTTAAAGGTACTATAGGGAATAGTGTTATTTAAATATAGGGATCATGTGATTTAAGTCCTCATGATATAACCTTACAACAAAGGGGCTTAATCACAGAATTTTTCCCTCTCTCCATTCCACTACCGTGCTAAAATTCAGTAAATGTTGCTATTCTTCCCTACATATCCTTTCTGCTGTATGTAGAACTATCTTTTCTTTGGCAACACCACACTGCTGTGCAAAGCTATTCCAGGTGATCTGGAGACCCCTGATGAGTTCATCTAAGCACTGTAATTCTTGTGCAGTGAGTACTTACCACCTCACGTGTGCTGTGAACTTCAGTTGCACAGCAGTTCTAAAAGCACTTCAGAATCTCCAGATAAAAGTAATTCTAGAGGTGAGAAAAGATGTCTGTAACTGCAATATTCAAGGTATAAACAACAAATAAGACTTTTATAGTCATAAAATACTATCCTCAATATAGCAAATTATTTCATGTATTAAAGATTATGAAAATTTATTTGTTTCCATCTGGAAATTATCTGTTTCCTAATGTGATTACAGAATTTTAGCTGAGTGTGTGTGTGGTCATCGGCACTCTGGAGTCAGAGAACAATTTACAAGTAGCACTGGTAGCAGTTCACATGTATCTGAGGTTTCTGAAAACACTGTTTCCTCAGGTAGTACACACAGGCTTCCCTACATCCCTTCTCAGAAAGGAATGCCATTGTCTTTTCTGCATGCTCATTAGCAGAAGGACTGAAGTCCTATCATAACCTAAGTTAGTAACTTAGCATCATTGGAGAGTGGCATTTTTATATTTTTAGGTTCTTTTCTGGTAGAAGGAATGAACAGGGCATGTTGATGTACTGGTACAGGGTAATCTGAAGTCATGTCCCTTTTTATCATACCCACAAGCTGTTCCAATTTCTACAAAAATTTTTAAGTGTTAATAGTGGTTTCTTGGGAAGTGTAGCACCTGGGCATAACATCTGTTCTGAAATATAATTTATTTATAAAAGCGTCAAGAGAAAACAGTGAATTAGCTTATCATTTAGTGATTATGGCTTAGTGAGTCCCTAGAAATTAAGAAATGGTTAGTTCAAATTTCCTCAGGGAAAGGAATAAACTGAATGGTGCTCTTTCCATCCTGACAGGATGCCTAACCTCTCTGTTACTCATCCATGAATGCTATTAGCTGCGGCAGTTTTGTGAAAACAACCCCTCATTTTCTTCACTTTTTGTATTTATTCCAAAATGGAATATTTAATTTTGGCTGTGAAAAAAGCAATTTCATCCAAGTTCTCATTTTGGCTACAAGAATACAAAACATTTTAGTGTTTATTCAACTTTTTTGTTTTTCTAACTGGGGTTCAGTACTGGGGGAAGGACAGTATAAATTTGTATATTCCCAATATAATTATCTTTAAGGGGATTTTCCTCCCCTTACAAGGCCAGGAACAAAAAAACCCAAACAAAAACAAACAAACAACAACAAAAACAAAAGTTTTTTTTAATATATATATATTTTTTTAACAAGAATGAGGGCGAAAATCAGTACAATAAAATTGCTTTTTGGATAAGCAAATCTTTATTATTTCCTCACAAATAGCATTATCCTTTTACACAATATGCCTGAAATCTTTGCAGCCCTTTGGAAGGCTCTTTAGCTAGCTCATAAACACACAGGAAAGAATAGAAGCGTCAGTAACAGACTAAGACAGCAGAGAACCGTGGAGTCAAACTGCTGATAACAACAGGAGTTTAATATTTGCCATTAACCTCTACAACATGCCTGCATTCAACTTGGAACCAGCTCACAGAAAATGTTACCTTGCAACCCAACAGAAATTCTCGCTTCTGAGATTCTCAAAATTACAAATTACGTGCATGGTAAAGACTGTTAAAAAGCTATAACAGAAGTAGTTGTATACCTTAAAATTTATGGTCACTAAAAATTCTACAGGCTTTTTCTTATTCTTTGTGTGTGTTTGTGTGGAATTTCTTGTGACTTCTGTGCAGATACTTTATTTCTCTTGCAGAGACTGCGGGTCATCTGCAACAGTAAAAGATGGATTTCTGGACTGCAGGAGGCAGGGAAGTGCATGGCTATCTGAAGCTCCAAGCAAATTCTCACAGTTAACTGTAACTAAAACTAAACTGATTATGAGCAAATACAAACTCTCTACACTTTAAGGAAAATCTAATGCATTTTTGGCAGTTGAGGGGGAAAGGAAGGAAGGAAGGAAGGAAGGAAGGAAGGAAGGAAGGAAGGAAGGAAGGAAGGAAGGAAGGAAGGAAGGAAGGAAGGAAGGAAGGAAGGAAGGAAGGAAGGAAGGAAGGAAGGAAGGACGGAAGGAAGGAAGGAAGGAAGAACAGAGAGAGAAAGAGATTAAACTTGTCTTCCATTACCACCTTTTAAGCAGCTCTGGGGCAGATTCTGAAAAGCTCCTGTTTTAGCTCCTGTGATTCCTCAAGTTTCCATAGCCAGCTATGATCCAGGTTGTCAGGAAGAAGTGATAAGTTTCTATAGAGTTTGCCTTCCTCCAGCTTTATCAGACAACTGTCTGAGAGCTCAGTATGCAGTACACACCTGTTTGTCTAAGACAACAACAGGAAAATGTAAGAATAATGCTTCTTCCTACCAAGTATTACCTTACATTTATCATCAGATTTTTGTGGAAACAAACTAAAGTCACTATGCCCAAAGGGACACATTTTTGTTCAGTTTTGGAATTTAAATCTTTGTTCCTTCACTGTGCTTACTGTTCAGTATTTCCTGATTCCTTAATCCTAGTTCTTCTGAAAGACTTTTGTATACATGGAATTATGTTTTATCACATACAATATTCATGTATCCTTCAGTTGCTTTCACTCCTCAATTTTACATTCCATATATAGAACTGGAGCAATTCATGGAAGATTCTTTCTTGGATTCTGTAAGTATTTGTAAGCGTTTCTTCAGTCTATTCCTTACACTTTGAAAACGTTTTGCATAATCTTATAATGACCTTATAACTTTGTCAAATCACTGTTCCCAGTTCCATCTGAGTGCCATCATTTTTCTCTAGTCTAACACAGTTTGCTACCCTGTATTTTTCTCCAAGTCTAAGATTTATAGGATGTCCATTTTCAGTGGATTTCGTTCTGTATTTATATTGACAAAAATATTAAGTTCACATTTGTTGTTTTCAGAGAAGTGGGAGTCATTCCGACACAAGTGTAACTATTTATAAAGGAGCACAGGTATCAAATGATAAGGTAAGTATAATTTTTTGCTACTATAAATATGGTAATGTTACTGTATGTTACTATGTCCATATCATATTTCAATCCAATCATATTTCATACCCAATTTCAATGGGTGTAGGGCTTGATGGAAAATGTTTAGTTTCTTTAATTATAATGAAAAAAATGGTACAATTTTCATGGGTAAGAAGTAAACCAAGTTGTAATGTTATTAAAAGTACAGAAAATCTGTTAGTTGGCATGATTACAATATCCTGAAAGCACAGTAGCAAATATAAAAAAGTATTTTCAACTTCTACATGATAAATTTATGCACTCCTGCTACAATAATACATATATTTTTATATTTCCAGAAAATGTTATCACCAAGATATATAGAAAATGATGAAATTAGAGGATTTTCCATTTTAATACCTTAATTAGCACTGGAAGTTCTGTAACTAGAACTTTAAATAGAAATAAAATGTTAGATGTCTTAATTCTTAGGTTAAAAAATGGTAATTAAATTCACTGTGACAACCATGAAGTTTTTCATGCTCAAAAGCCTGAATTGTAAACGCAGTTATACAGGAAGAAAATCTGCATTAAAAGGTATGATATGATTAAAACACAGGAAATGTATGATGTGATTACTTTCACGTGTCCATCTTTCACTGAAAAACTGAAAATATATAAATTATCCGTTTTCTATAAAAATTTCACAGTACAAGAGTTAACAGGCTGAGGCTTAAGCAACAGATATGTCCTTTTTGCTGTTTCCTTCATACAATACTCTTTTTTCCATAATAATTTGTTTCATTTGCAGAAACTAATATTAATAAAAATCATGTCATAATACAGGAAAATGTTTAGAATCGGAGTAAAATATTTTTTTACAAGGAGTAAAACTGTATCTCAATTAATTATTATTATTTTATCTTGATGAAGAGAACTTAACATGCAAACTTTTTTGTAATGAAAATTATTCACGGGGCAGATGACAGCCATTGCAATGATGCACAGTGACAAAGGTCACTTCAGTGAATCTAAGCTTTCACGGTGTTTTAAACCTCAAATCAATACTGTCATAAATAGAAACCTTGCTCTCTTTCTCTCTCTGACTTCATACTTAATTCATTTTCAAATCTTTTTAATGAAGTCCCTTCTCTGTACATCTACAACTTTGCCTCTTCAGGTTACTTTTTATTTCTTTCCTTTTATCGCTGCCTCTCTCTTAAGCCTTCTATGTAATAAAGAATAATGTCTGTAAACTCTTCCTGAAAGTCACTATTACCTTTCAGCAGATGGCACTGTTATTTAGTCTAACAGGGTAGGATAATTGACTTAAAATCACATCTTAAATGATTAAATATAGACTCCTTACATACAACATCAATGACAAAAATAAAAAAATAAAAATAAAAAGCAACACATAAAAATAAGAGAAAAATATTTTAGAAACTTCAGTGTAATGAAACTGTAATTACATGCAGTGCTCATTTAAAAAGTCACTTGAACTATTTAATAAACTGCCACTCTTCTTTTCTTAGCACATTGCAGAAATAATTTTGGAATGATTTTATAGCATACACATACTACCACACTAGCAGGTTATTTTGTTTTGTTTTTTTTTGTTTCCTTGATCACTTATACACATCTGCAAAGGAATATCTGCAAAGCAATTCTGTCAGCATGAGTGCGCTCCCTCTGCTGTGAGCGGCACCAGCTCTGTCTGACACGTGGAGACCGCCAGGGTCTGCACTGCAGGTTTCCACAGGCGCACAGGGAGCCTGGTAGAGAACAAGCAAATGCTCTGCCAATGCTGTCAGAAAAAAACATGCAACTTCTGTCAGCTCCAATTACAAGGAGAAGATGAATCACATCTCTTAACTCTGTCCCTGGTGGCACTCCAGCTGCTGGAAATCAGATGTGTGAGCAGGACTTTCTCTGGGCTGTTACTAGCTCCACAGTTTTCCATACTGTTCCATTCTGAGGACTCCTGAGGTGGAAAACCATCTTCTATCATTTTTCTCAGGCTGATCAAAGCAATTCTTACAGGTTGCTCCCAAGGCTTTTCTGTGTCAGCTAGCACTGACTATTTAACTCTAATACGTCCCATAGCTTTACAGATTAAGCTGCCTTTCAGAAGTTGCAAGGAGGATTTTGGGGTGTTGGTTGATGAAAAACTCAACATAAGCCAGCAATGTCTGCTTGCATCCCAGAATGCCAACTGTATCCTGAGCTGTATCAAAAGAAGAGTGACTAGCTTGTCAAGGGAGGAGATCTGGTCCCTCTACGCTGCTCTTATGAGGCCCTATTTGGTGTCCCCAGAACAAGAAGGGCATGGACCTAACAGTGCAGATCCAGAAGAGGGGCATGAAGGTGATCAGAAGGCTGAAGAACTTCTCTTCTAAAGACAGGTTGAGAGAGTTGGTGTTATTCAGCCTAGAGAAGTGAAGGTTCCAGAAAGGCCTAATTGTGACCTTTGAGTACATAAAGGGGGCCTAAAAGAAAGATAGAGAGGGACTTTTTATCAGGGAGTGTGGTGACAGAAAAATGGATAATGGCATTTAACTAAAAGAGGATAGACTTAGATTAGATATGAGGAAGAAACTCTTGTTGGAAATGAGGTAGTGGAACTGTTTGTACAGAGAAGCTCCAAGAATGTCTTATCTAGGACTTATAGGATGAGACTCTGAACAATCTGAACTAGAGAAGGTGTTCCTACCTATGGCAGGGGTTTGGAACTAGATGGTTATTAAGTTTCTTTCCAACCAAAACCATTTTATGATTCTATGATTCTATGATTGATTCTATGATTCTATCATATTGTTTCCAGAGCAAACTGCTAATGGTGAGGTTTGTGAAATTTGTCTGGTCCTCAGAGTATTGCTCCCTGCTGCTTCTCCACTGGTATGTAAAGAGCAGGAAATGGTGAACTGGTATGGAAATCAAAAGTTTGAGATCAGTCCTTATGATCAGCAATACATGGCCAAATACATTTAGCCCCTCACTACAAGAAAGACATCGAGGCCCTGGAGCGTGTTCAGAGAAGGGCAACAAAACTGGTGAGGGGTCTGGAGCACAAGTCTTACGAGGAGCGGCTGAGGGAGCTGGGATTGTTTAGCCTGGAGAAAAGGAGGCTCAGCACTCTACCACTTCCTGAAGGGAGGCTGTGGTGAGGAGGGGTTCAGCCTCTTCTCCCAGGTAACTAATGACAGGACGAGAGGGAATGGCCACAAGTTGTGCCAGGGAAGATTTAGATTAGATTTGAGGAAAAATTTTTTCTCTGAGAGAGTGGTCAGGCACTGGAATGGCCTGCATAGGGAGGTGGTTGAGGCACCGTCCCTAGCGCTGTTCAAGGAGCGTTTAGATGAGGTGCTAAGTGATTTGATTTAGTAGCTTGATGGGTAGGGATGGTGGTGTGAGTATGGTTGGACTAAATGATCTTGTAGGTCCTTTCCAACCTAATGAATCTATGAATCTATGAATCTATGGCTGAAGGGAGTCATCAAGTGCACGCTCACAAATAAGGGATGGCATACAGGACAATGTCATGGAGAAAATTCTCATAACTTTTCTGGAGACTGTGTGACTGGATACTTCTCTCATGTGCCTGTGGGGAACAGAGGAGGAGTCAGAGATCTGTACACAATTACAGGGCTACAACTGTAACACTATGGTGAATGGATACAGATTATTTAGGGAAAACTGACTGAGAATTTAAGGAGTTAGGATGTGAGCTTTTTACGTGAGCAGTGCACTGAACTCTGCTTACAGACGCAGCATGGACAAGTCATCAGCTTGTTCAGAATTAAAGTGCAGACCTATGTGAGTGATGTTTTGGTGAGTTTCTGCTATGGACCATCTGATCAGGATGAAGAAGTAAATGAGGCCTTCTTCAGGGATTTGGGGGAAGCCTCACATTCTCCAGACCCAGTTCTCTTGGGGAACTCAAAACACTGAATATCTGCTGGAGGGACAGCATGGAAAAGCACTAAAGGCTTCAAGGAGTGCAGTGAAATTGTCCTAGCACAGCTGATTGAGGAGTCCACAGGGAAAGAACAGGGTATTCTGACAGGCCTGATTCTTACAAGAACAAAACCTGTTGTGGAAGTGAAGGTCAGCAGTAGCCTTCACGGTAGTGATCATGAGACGGTGCAGTGCAGGATCCACAGGGAAGACAGGTAAAAAGCAGGATCAAATCCCTGACAGGTGAGCAGACTTGGGACACTTCAGAGACCTACCTGGAAGAAACACATAGGATACAGCTCAGAAAGAAATAAAAGTCCAGTAAATCTTAGCTTTTCAAGAATCACTCTCTCTGACGGTTCATTCCAATATGCAGGAACTCAAGCAAAGGTGGCAAGGGTGGCTGCACGGATGAACCAGAAGCCCCTAACTGGACATAAATATGAAAAGGAAGGATGTAAGTTGTGGAAAACGTTTGAGTGACCCTGGAGGAACATGGGGATAGTGTACAGGGATAGCATTAGAAAAGCTAAAGACCCTCATGAGTTGAATCTTGAAAGAGATTTGAAGGGCAACAAGAAAATACAGGTTCAGTAGCATCAAAATATGCTACCTTTCCCTTCCCTTCTCTCTCATCAAGATCTATCCCCAAACATATCTGCTGTTTTCCACTGTGGGATCCTACCTTGCTTTTCTTCATTCCATACATCACCTTTTCTGCTCCTCACACTTCTCTGGAAAATCATCTCTCTTTTCATATTAGCCATTTTAAAAACTTTTTTTTTCCTTTAATCTCATGACTTAGCCATTTCTTCTGTCTCTTTCTCTTGACTACCAAACCACTTTCTCACTTATGTAAGCCACAGTCCATCACTTCATTCTTCTTCACATAACTAAACTCAATGAAATTTTCAGTTTTTTGTACACTATTTGTCTATGAATCATAGGCTGAGAATGGTGGTGCAGAAGTATGTCTTTTTAAATGTTTCACTTTCACTTACTGTTGCTATTTCCATACCTCCATCAACTTTACATGGCTTGTCTCACACTTCCTAGTGCATATCAGTGCACCAACTACTCAGTATTATTCCATTGTCCGTTTTCCACTCACTGAATAAGACTCAAAATATTTCATGTTTCGTTCATATTTCTTTAAGTTCTTCTAAAAAAAATATGAAACTTCTTCTGCTTGCTTAATAATTAGAAAATTTACAAATTCTTTAACATGACATCATCAGACCTTATTTTCTTATTCACGCATCCTAGGTATGGTTTTACAAGTCTTTTTATCACCACCACAAGATCCTTTTAGTAAGCCTTAATTCTAGTTACTCCAAATATGTTAACAATTACATCGCTGTCTTCTTAATGGAAAAGAGTTAATGTTGTATAGCTAGCAAGTGGATCAAGGTGAGGAGATGATGCTAAGTAGTAATGAATCTGGGAGCAGATGGTGAGGATGTGCAAGTGTTATGGAAGATATTAAGATATATATAATACACTAGTAGTAGGAGATTAGAAATTATTTTATTTCTGTTAATATTTTTATTTAAACTTCAGATTTTTTCCTGGTATATGATAGTATGGACATCATGTTTTCATAAAGTGATCATGTTTTACACCATTTAGAAATTACTTTAACATGAGATATAGCAGCATTCAACTATCCCCAATGCTTAAGCAATGCTTTGCTACTCAGAAGAGTTTAGTTTTCTGGATTAAAATGAACAGAAAGTTTGAACAGTGAAATATGAATGAAATTAATGCAGACGAGATAATTTAACTAGAGGTTGAAAAATAAGAATAAAAAATCAGAGCTGAACGGTAACTGTAACCTTTTTGTGCCAGTCATGTACACATGGAGTCTTTGGAAAATATAATTACTATATTTTGAAGCAGATAGGATAACATGCAGCAAAATTCCCCATACAGTTAATTGTTACTGTCCATTCGTGATGTGAAATGTGTAAGTTTCACAAACATCTAGCGTTTAAAAAATAATAAGGAAAAATCTATAGAAATGATGATTGTTCTTTGCTTAAACAAATAACCTACAATTGAGCAGGAATGTTAGCTGCTAAGCTTTTGATAAACAAATTAATTTAAACTCCATGATTACTCCAGATTTACACTATCTTGTGCTTTCAATAAAACTCAAATTAAATACAAATAAACCATAAAAGTCCAATTTATTTGGAAAATTCTGTTGTAAATCTGAAAACAGCCTCATTCACATAATACTATCTGCCCTTGTATGTGTAAAATTAATTTTGATGAAATATTTTACTTTTCCTGTTTCCCTCCCACTACCAAAACTGACCAAATTTGTTTCTTTATGAATAGATTTCAATGTTTATCATCCTCCTTTGACTAAAAGACTCCAGCATTCTTTTCTGTACCAGATCAAAACAAAACCTGCTCCTGGAGGTCTAATTTTTACCCATATTGTTACCCTTTAATTTGGTCTCATCACTCCTTTGAAGAAAAATCCTATCTATATTAGTAGAATAGATTTTTTTTTTTAATCAGAAAAAATAAACTCTCCGTAAAATACTGAAAATCCTCTGAAGCATCTGAGTAATTCTTGAATACCTTGAAAATTCTTCTATATGTTTCTATATGTTGCAAAACTTTTGTTACAGTTGAGAAATAAGATGATATTCCAATAATTTTTGGTAGTTGTCAGTGACAACTAATCTTGTCCCTTTACATGTTCAGTAAGAAATGTTTGCCACTCCGTCTTGTTACAAGGAAAGGGAAATATCTTAAATAACTTAACATCATTTTTTCATAATGTTAAGTATTATATTTTATAACATCTTTCCTCTCTATTTGGATGGAAGTTGGAAAATCTTAAGTAAATTATGCTTAGCTGTTGTGGAGTATCTGGCATGAAATGATTTTATAAAATACCTCACTTTGTTGTGCCCAATTTGGTTTTGACAGTAGCAATCTTTATGCAGTGTGAAGTAACATTTTCTAAACGTTTCTTCCCTGTAGGAAAGGAAACACTGATTTTAGGGAGAAATACATTTAGGAAAAGGAAGAACCCGCTAAAGCACTACAAAATTTTGTTTTAATCATATTACAGTTAACTATCAGAATTTCTCAGGCAAAAATATATGGCTAAGGCATACTTAAAGGAATACGATAGTTCAGAAACACTGAATACTATCAGTGCAATTTAATTTCCATTAGATTAATTTCAATATTAAAGCGAATTTTTAATTTCAATATTAAAATGAATTTTTAATTAGATGCATGGGTAGCAACTCATTTACTGTTGTTGTAAAATTACTTGACAGCTATTATAATGTAGTTAGATAAGGCGTATTTTAATGAGTACTGATATGTAAAATTGGGAGGAATAGGAGACACCAGTTTGTACATAAGCACAGTTAAGTGTGCCTCAAGTATGAGGACTTCAATTTTTTTCACGATACAAAAATCAAAAGCTTTCCCAGGACTATTGATAATTGGCTTAGTAATCTAGCTTTATAAGTTCTGAAGGTAATGTACTGTAAAGAATCTGTTACAGTAATTATAGTGGCATCAATTAAATCATTACTATATTGAACAATAACTGTGCAGAGTATTGTATCAGAGCAAAGTATATGCTTATAGCTATCAGCTGCATTTGCTAATGACTTTTCTCAGTGGGAATATGGTTATTTCAAATTGTTCCCACCACCTCACTGATTTAACTTTCTGCAAGAGAGATTGTTAGTTGCAATTTCAGATCAAAAAGCAAAATGCTCTGGATGCCTGGATGCCAGGAGAAATTTATTGCAGGCTGATCAGAGTCTCCAGAGTCTTCAGAGAGATTAGAAATATTTTACTTGTTTCTGTGTAATGCTAATTGATTACTTTGAGTAAGCCTATAATAACTTGTTCATACAATTACAGGGAAGTAGTGCAAGAGATTTTGTGAAGACTATGTAAATGTGGTTTGTAACCTAACACAGTCAAGGACTTCAGATGTTCATGGCAGATCAGAGTACCTGAACAGTGCTCCTAAACAAGTTTAAAGCTATAATTCAAATGGGTAATGGACTGTTTGCCAAAATGCATTGTGGTTAAGCCTAGTAGTTATGCTGACCCAGAATACTCCCAAGGTAAGGTAGCACTCTCCCTTCCTATCATTCAAATATTTTTGTTTTTTTAAAGAGTTGATTTCAATGCAGTGTGAGGTCTCTACAGGTCTTTCAAGACTTTGATCATTTATTTGGTACACACATCTCAAGAAACACATAATAGCTGAGGCTCCTCTGCAGATATTCACAAAGTAAAAATGCTGTCTTTGTTTTTAATACTGGAAACAAGGAGAAGAACTTGATGCAATAAAATTACAGCCCTGGAAATGTTCTTTTCCTTCAGGAATATTTAAGTATTGCTTGATATCCAGTGGTCAGTGGTTTCTACACGTCACTGATTTCTTCTAGCTTGCAGATTCTCTACTTTCTTTTAATAACAGCTCTAGTTAATATTCCCTTTCTGAAGGAAACTATCATTTTTATGTCCAATTCAGTCAGTTCCAGTGATGTCTGGAGACTGTATCTATGCTGTGGGCAGGACTTACAGTACACCCTCCTCCATGAATGTGGTTGCTGCATCCTGATAATGAGGTAGGTCTTTACTTCCTGGCTTTCCAGGTATAAGTGTCTATTCATAGGGTTTCAGGAAAGGCATAGCAGAGCAGGTGAGAAATTTTCATCCTGTCTTTTCAATTAGAAGTTCTATCAAAACAAAGTTTCAGGCACATTATTGAGATTGTCAACAAACAAACAAACAAACAAACAAATAAAAACACTCATCTGTTTCTGATCAATCATGAGATTTCATGGGAGATGGGAACTGTTTGCCTTATCCCTGCTCATGGTGTGGCCCCATAGCTGTATGGAATATGCTGTGAAGGTCCACAACTCTGTTGTGCTGTTTACCTGAACCAAACACAGTATGCTGTGGAAATCCAGAGTTCAGTGATGATCAGAAATCACACTGAAGGCAACCTGTACAATAATGTGGAAGAGTATGCTTACTACTGAAACCTCTTCTACAGTTCAAAATGTATCTTCATGAACATGCAAGGGACCTAGACTTTACCACTCCCTATAGACTGTTTTCTCTCTCTTTTCTGAGTAGTAGTCCTGCACTTGCTTTCTACAGAACTACAGGAACTATGTCAGTTGTCCCAGCTATAATTGGTGCTGCTTGACTCTGAGGAGCTGTAAGAGTGTTCTCTTGCGAATAAGAGTATGCAGAGCAGAGGAAACAGCAACCTACACTGCAAGGAGCACCAGCACGGGCTCACCATGGAGAAGAGGGTTATGTTGCCAAGAATACAAGGAAATATATAACAAATATTTTAAAAAACCCTTGCATTTAAAGAATAGACTGCCATTTTTAATACAGGGCTTGTTTGTGTATGTAAAACACACCAACAAAAATGCTCTCCTTTTAGAATGTGATTTGGTCTGAGCCAAGACAATACTAGAGTCGCTTCACAGCAATGACATGATTTGAAGCAGAGTGTGCAGCTTCAAGATTCTAAATTCTTAAAATCTGTAAATGCAGCATGATGAATAAATGAATTTTATAGTATTCCCTAAACCTGAAAATGAAAGCATCAACAAATAAAACTGCAACAGTAAGTTATAATTCGCTGTCTCAGCTCAAAGTTCTGTTAATTGAAAAATCATATATAGAGTGAGAGGACTAAACATTTTCAAATTTCTTCATGAACTTTAGAGACAGAGCCACAGGTGCACATCTAGCAGTTTTAATAGATGTACATAACAAAAATTTTCACTAAAACATAATTTTTTTTTTTAAATTAATTTTGTTCTAGTTTTCATGATTAAGAAAGCATCCCAAGAGATGTGATATTTTGAAACTCTCCACTGAGGGAGTTAAATTTGATGTTTTTTATTTAATTTTTTTTAGGGGAAATGGAAGAGGTTCTTATTTTCTGGTGCCTAAATTATTGCAGTTTCTCTCTCTCTCCAGCCTTGACAATTGTCCTCTTACTTTTAAAAAGTCTTCGAAGTTCTCTTGTAGTTAACACCTTTCCAGCTCCACAACCAGCCTGCCTTTTTCCTTATGACATTTTGTGCAAAATCATACACTGAATTCTTATTTTCATGAATAAATTTCTTACAGCTTGTCCTTTCCTTAGTTATATCTCACTATAAACAGATCAATTTACATGAATCACTGGAGTTTGAACATAACTATCTTGGGTAATTTTTCTTATTTTTCAATTTTTCTTGTATTTACTCTTTCCTTCTAACATTTGTTTTTTTGCTTTTATTTTTTTCCTGTAAAAATGAACTCAGTTCATTCTTCTTTCCAAACCAACCAGATTATCCATAAATTCCATCCTGTACAAACAGAAGACGCTTTTCTTCATACATTTTTATGGAAAGTATACTAGACTTTGGTTAATGGCTAGGGATGTTGTGTCCCACATACTGCATGTGATACTTCAGCTCCTTTCGTTCTTAAGAAAAAATGGCCTAACAAACTGGTTCAGGTGTTTCTCCCTGCACAGTGCACAGCAAGCACAAAAGGTGCTCTCGGGTGCTTTTTCAGCATGCAGAAATTATTTCATGAGGCAGATCTTTATAAAAAAGGCTAAAAGTTATTGCAAGGTGACAGAACATGTTACCAGACATTGCCTGGAGCCACTTCTGTCCCTGTCTGGACATCCTGGTCCTGAAACTACCAGCGAGGCTCAGGCATTATTCTATTCATTTACAGTCAAACCAATGAGTTAGATGAGACATTGCAAGTACAAGAAGATTAACTTTTTTTTTACGCTTTCCATCCTAATCATTTTTAACAAGTTAGTCTAGACGGTAAAGTTTATAGGAAACAGCTGTACTATTTCATTACAGGTACCAAGTAAAAGTTGAGAAGTGTATGTTTCTGATGAGACTTTATTGTCTCTAAATATCATTACTCATTTGCAAGGGAGAAAGATTTTTTTGGTGTTAAAATGAAATAATTAGGTAAGAAGGAAGCATGATAGCTTACTAAACATCTATATTTGTCTTTTTGTGTCTACACCTCTCTAAAATCATTCACACGGTTCAGATTGATTGAGAAGTTGTTTAAATAAAAGCAGGAAATGCCTGGTTGGAGACATAATTCATCATTTGTCTTAGACTAAGTCTTGTCTGTCACTCTGTAGAAACATTTGCCTCTTGTCTTTTTTACTTTCTCCCCCTCTCCTTCTTAATCTCAAATGGAGTTAGAGGAAAAAGATTTTGATTATAAGAAACTAAAGCAAACTACTGTAGCAATATTTAGTTTACATAAGGCCAGTTCTGTTAGGTCAGTCAACTATGTCTGTTTTTTTTTTTTCTAGGCTTTTCTTAAAGGAAAATAAATAAACTCTTGTGAGAAGCTTGGTTCTGCTGGTAGTTGTGTCAAGAAGTGTTCCAGCTTCGAGAGAAACCAGCTTGTTAGCCACCAATTATTATTACTACTTCACTGTGCAGAACAATAAAACAATTCTTATTAATAAGTTTTAAAAATTAAAATTTCAGCTAAATTATTACAATTTCTTGGTATGTATCTCATTTTCAGTGTTGCTGGATGAATAATCCCTTATAACAATGGTGTATTTCCAATGCACACGGACATTTTTATAAACAATTTCTCTTTAAAAATATTGTTTACTTTACAATAAAATTATCAAATTATCAATTGAATATTGCAATATTTATCATTAGGATTTGAACTACAATTTTTTGTATTACCTTGAGATCATAACAAAGTCAATTTTTGTTATTATTTTTTTAAATACTCATGATCCTTTTTAACTTGCCCTACAATTTCAAAATTCTTTCTAGAAATAAGATAAATAAATAAAAATTATTTTATTTATATATAAATATAAATTTATTTATTTATTTATTTATTTATCTTGCAAGAAGCTCACTCAAATGACAAAATCCCAAACAGACAGTGAGTGAGCATTTTTCATGGTACTCTGATGAAAAGCAAAGAGAAAGCAATTTGTGTTTTAGCTTCATCAGTCTTGATTTCTTATGTAAATGGTTGGATCACACACACATTCCCTTTGAAATGTTATTCTTCATCAGTGTGATTTTAATTTTTGTACTGAGACAGTAGAAACCATTTGTTTGCATATCTTCTTTTTTTTTTTTTCTAACTCCTGTACTCTTATAATGGTTCAGATGGCTAAAAATTCATGAGTTAGCTCTCTTATTGAACATTTTCACTTATCACTATCCTGAGCTCTTCTTGTCATAGTAATAAGGATGTTTTCCTCATGCACTCTGTAAAAAACATTTTGTTTTGTTTCAGTTGTAGTTCAAGGTGGTAGAAGGGTAGAGGCCCTGGGGATGACTGAACTATTTTGTTGGAAATGAAGAATGCTAACACAGAAAGTCAACATCTCTAAAGAAAATTTAAACAGACATCTCTCTTCCACTGACTTTCAGTTACCAGAGAAGTAGCAGATACATTAATTATACTGTCAGTTTATTTCTAGAAAGAATACAAGAGAAATGGCTGAAGAATTGGGCAAAGGGAAAATAAAGGCATTTTCTCTATGACAAAGCTTCATTTAAAGAAATAAAAATAATGAAGATCAGAGTGAATTTTTATTTACATTATACATGACCTACCCCTCTCTTATTCTTTTCTTAAATGATCTTCTAAGAGCAGTTTGTATTCCTTTGTATTCTAGCTAAGAGGAAAGCTCATTTAAAAAAACATTTAAATTCATACACATATAAAATAAAAACTTATGTATAACATATTATATATATATATAATATAGATGCAACATTATATATATATATATATACACATGCATATATATATATATATATAATATACAGATGCATAATAATATAATCCATGAAATTCTTAGAGATATGCACACTCTTCTCAAACAATTTGGCTTCTTTCCATTATCTCTGAGTGTGGAAGATCTTCATTGCTTTCGGAAAATGCAGAAAAAGGAAAAAATAATATTAACAAACCCCCTTAAAAAAAATAATATTCACAAATAAAAAAAATAATATTCACAAACCCCCTTATGCAATTATTATATTCCCAGGTGTCACAGTGATAGGAAATTAATACTACTGCCTTACTACTGACCTGGTAAAATTAGGCTTGTACATTGTTATATACATGCTTTTTTGGGATTTGCACTATATTATTGTCATGCTTTCATGAAAGACCAGAGGAAACATATGGAGAACAAGAAACTTCATATTTTTCCAGAGACAGACATTATACCATGAAAAACATCTGGCTTTCATAGCATGAAATTACATTCAATCCAGAGGGAGAGGAAAGGAAAGAAATGCAAGATACCAACAAAACCAATAGTCTAGTTGATGTTTACCTAGTCTTCCCTTGGTACACCAGTAGCTGTTTCCTAGGCCAAACGCTCTGTTACCAGGCAACACGTGTGCTTACCTCTTTCACACTGTTCACACAGTATAAAGTTTCCAGTACATTAACCTTTCTTCTTTCTACAAAATGTGCCTTGCTTATGGCCATTAGATGTTTACGGAAATCTTGTGCACTTTCACTGACACGTTTGGAAAAAAAAAAAAATCAGTTTAAGACTTTAGTTAGGTTTTTTTAGCCCATAATTCTTTTAAATCTGATTTCACCTACTGCATCCAAGAGCACATTTCTGCCATAGAACTGCTAGTCACAAGCCTATCTTAATTATGTTAATCACTCTCTCTAGGCTAATACAATTAACTATAATTAGCTGATCCCTTTCCTCTTGTACTTTGTTCCCCTAGGGAGATTAGGAGTTATTAAACTAGATGAATACCCAAGCCCTCTCATTTGATTGTCTCCCAGGCAGAGCCATAAGTAAGAAATGCAGATGTGTTGACTGGGCCTTTGCCTGACCCAACCTTCTTTAAATTCCTTGAAGGGACTTTGACCAAAAATATGCTTTCCATTGCAATCATCTTACATGGAGGATGGATACTGCGGCATGTTTATTTGCTTAATCATTAAAAAGTATTTTAAATCTGATGTGTATTTTTCCTAGAGTAATAAGCTGGCATTTGTCATTAGCACCATTTCAATGGCATATACTACATTTACAAACGCAAAACTTTTTCCCTTTTTTGTAACAAAGATTAAACTACCCCTCACATGCATTGACCTTATTGTCTACTGTCCAACATACGTTCTGGTTATGTACATTTAGATGAGGCATAATATTACAGTAATTCACAGTAAACATATTCTAAAGAAATGTTGTCCCATTTGGTGTTACCCTCCATCACAATTTTCACTGTAACTGCTGGCGACCACACTGCTAAAGCAATCCTAAAAGGTCTCACACAATACTTCTTATAGCTATCGTCCTCATTGCATAGATACTTACACTGCTCCACTGCTAGAGATTCCAAGTGTTTTGCACAGGTTTTTGATGCAGAATGCATATGTATGATCCACAGAGGTTTGAAATGTATTTATAAAAATGTAATTTGGCTACTCAAGATGACCTGGAAATGAATGATGCAGCAGACCAGTAATGCTTTCTGAAATCGTGGAATAATATAACAAAGAAAACAGATGAGAGTTTCTCAAAGGCTTACTTATCACTACCAAACAGATATACCTGCAACTTACCAACAATAGGAAGAAAATCAGTAAATGCAGTATTAAAAAGGGAAATATAAAACAGTAAGAGAAAAAAATACATGTCAGGAGCAATCCTCAATCAGAAGGGATTGTACTGCATAATTACCTCTTCCAGCTTGAGTTCCTAAGGCTGGTAGGAATACCATTCCTCAATTCCTGACGTATTTAGGCAGTGCAAATGCGTTTAGACTCCATGTATGTACAGATGATCAAAGTATACTGTTAACAGTGCCAGATCTGAAAGTGTATATCTGCTTACCTCATTCTGAGTCATAGTCCTTGCATGCTTATCATTATAATAGTTCTTACAGTTGTGATTCTCAGTTCAGGCAGTTGACAGTGAAAATTGTAAACGATCATACTCCAGAAACAGAGAACCTACTCAAAAAACTCAGTCACAAGCAAGAATTCCAAACTGAAGTCACAAACTGATTTGAATACCTGCTGCCATCATTCATTGTGTATTTAATAACAATAAAGTAGACGGCTATGTTCCCTGTGAATGAGACTGCAGGGAGAAGTGACATTTTCAGGTCCACACTATTCATGTTCCCAGGTATCTCTTTTGCAAATATGTACATTTTGTCTTATGGACAACTTTACATGGTAGGAGGGGAGAGATAAATAGTATGAGAAGATAGCAAGAGGCAGAAAAGGTGAGCAAATTAAGCAGTGGTAGAAATGAGTTAAGCAGATGAATACTTCTAAGATTGCCCAGAGATATAGAAATGCTCATTCTTGATTTTTTATTATGTGCATAGATATATGTAGGTCTTCACATTTGTACACGTATCTAAGCGCACAGTGTATTTTCACATTTTTTACACTGTGTTTAAACAGATGTACATATGTATGCCTTTGGTGGATTGAGACACGAAGTTTTGTATTCACATTTTTTATGTAGGATCACCATGATGAGCATATCCCAGAAACCAGTGTTCCCATGTTCCTATAAGGACATTACTTGTTCCGAATTCTTCACATGTGAGTTATACTTCCTGGGGTTTCATTCTGTATTTATTGAATTTTCACAAGCAGGTTTAATGGAATCCACATTAATATTAATGGATTCTAGTTTGTTGCACATGACAGACCATTTCTGAATTCTTATCTAATCTGTAAATTTAATTTATCCTGAAAAGTAAAGTATATAAAAATTAACTTACTGGGGAAACATAATACACAGATGAACTTTAGAAATAAACATTTAATTCATATCTTTTAATTTCTCTCTGAGAAATGAATCTGAACTAAGGGATAGTGTAGTTTCAGTATGACTTACTGCTTTCACTGCAAACCAAAAAAATACTATGACACAATGAATAACGAGAATCTGGCATTAAAGCAGAGTCTTGCTGTACAGCAGGTTCTGCTGGAAGTGTCGGAGCCTTTGAGTATCAAAATGATTAGTGACACAGAGCAGTGACAAGATGAGTCATAAGTGGGACACCTGTGAGCAGGCAGAAGTTACTCAGAGGTTAGGGGCACAGGGAACATAGAAAGAAGAAAAAAGAAACAGTAGAATGTAGAAGCAGTGGAAATAATTTAATTTGAAGCGGTAAATCTGGAAGCAGGGGAAGTCAGGACTTAACAGAACTCGAAAAGGTAGCCTGAGATAAATTACTTACAGTAGATATGTCAGAACAGAAAGTGCATGTGGAGGAGACGCAAGGTTACAGATGTATCTTCTGCCCCTCTATTTTTGCCTTCCAAAGACACTACTGGGCCTTCAGTTTTGTTGGCAGATATAAAAATATTTCAGATCAAAAGAGGCAGGTTAGCAAGGAATTCTTGTTACAATGTCTTAAGCTAATCTGTCTATTTTTGAAATTAAATCATTTTTGAAATAAATTTATAAAACGTTTATAGAAATAGAGGAGACAGCTGATTGGAGGAGGTATTAGCAACAAGCTTGGAACATGCTGGAACAGAGTCTTGCACCGAAGCCAGAAGAGAATGCGTTTGTGTTTGTAGAATGTTTGACAGAAAGTTGTCCTGGTTACCAAAGTTAGAGGAAACTCTGGATAGCTAACTACGTACCTATCCTTAGAGAACAAGAACCATATAAAAGTCAATATTGGGTAAAGGTAAGGAACAGAAATATATAACAAACAAACAAACAAACAAACAAAACAAAACAAAACAAAACAAAACAAAACAAAAGGAAAAAAAGCCAAAAGCATAGAGACAAAGTTTACCAGCAGTTCTACTTTGTATGGAAATCAGACCACTACTAGGTAGTCTGGAACATCCAACTGCATAAATTGGCATACATAAATTTATCAGTGGAAACTACTCCTTCTATAAATAATTAAAATAGGGAAGATCGTAGTAGATTATAATGTGGATATCCTGATATATAGAAAACTTTAAAAATTGACTGAAACTTTTCCATCCATATGAATGCTAACAGAGCTCTACCTCTTTTGTCTAATTTATTAGAAACTGGACATCCATGGGGAAAAACTTGCTAGAGAACACATTATTGTGATTCTGTGTAAATGCCTGTATTCACTGGAAAATTAGACTGTGGCAACAGTAAAATGCTTATGGGTGTTGTATTTGAGTGTTTAGATATAGGTACAGATGAAGATAAATATGTACATGTGTATGTAGGTATAAAGAAACTGTAAGAAAGAATAGTGATCAATATCTACTTCAGCAGGGGCCCTGAGTCTTGCTGCATTCTTGGTAAACTCATAGGAAGCCAAAACATCCTTGGTGAGACGCAGTTGGCAGAACAATGAAACCTTGATAACAAACAAAGACAATAACAGATGTCCTAAACTCACTTAGGATCTACAACAAATGGAAAGTAAAAATAAATCCCTTTCTACAAGAAATGAGCTTCTCTGCATGATACCTCCCAGACAGACCCAACCATTGCCAGGAATGCCTGGCTGACTGTGTATTCTGAGATGTAGGTTACCTATGAAGAAGCTTCTGTCTGATTAGCTGAACTCCTGGGAGCTTCGTGGTGAAAGCTGTATCAGTAACACATATAAAATAATGCACACAGATAGGTAGTGCTCATAATCTCATACTTGCTTCACTGGTGACACTTTTCTAACAGCTTGTAATATATACTTTCATAATTATTTATTTAAAAACAAAACAAAATAACAAACAAAACCAACTTTTTGCTTTAATGGTTAAGTGAAAAATACCTGAAAATCTTAAATGCTCGAAACCTGGCTATCTGTATTCCAATCATATACATATAGAATCACAGATCACACAATGGCACGAGTTGGAAGGGACCTCAAGGATCATGCATAAATCTCCAACCCCACTGCCACAGGCAGGGTCACCTCCATTTAACACAAGAACGGGCTGCCCAGGGCCCCATCCAATCAGGCCTTGAACACCTCTAGGGACAGGGCACCCACAACCTCTCCAGGCAACCCATTCTAGCACCTCGCCACTCTCACTGTAGGGAACTTCCCCTTGACATCCAACCTAAATTTTCCCTCCCTCAACTTAAAACCATTTCCCCTTGTCCTGCTAGGATTAATAGTATGTGGATAGAATCAAATTATGTCTCAAAATAACACCATGATTCAAATGTTTCAAATAAAATTATTTAATTACAAGAAGTGCTTGTGAATGGAAGAATGGCTTTATGGATTAGTACACTTTGCCCTGAGCACAGATTTTGATAATCAGAAAAGTTATCTTTGTCAAAGTAATATCAAAGTCTAGTCTTGGGTGAGCCAGCAGACATTTAGTACACTGATCAGAATTCACCCTCAAAAGAATGTAAAAATAATGACTGGAACATTCTCATCCCCCAGGATAACTATGTTAGACCATTATGGACATCTCTCATAGAGGAAAGTGTGTCCTCTGCATCTGTTTCAAGAAATATCTTGGCTAGACACTACAGAAACAGAAGCTCTAGAGAGAGCTGTGTGAGGTAAACAGCTGAAGTCTTGCACTAGAATGGTACCTCAGCAGTATCTGAATTTCACACTTTCAAAATTAATGCTTGCAAGCACTTCAGATTTTAAAGTAACAACATTTATTATGAAAACTGACATTAAAAAATCACATACTGCTTTCAAGCAACTCTACTTATCAATATGTCAAAACCTTTATCTGGTAAAGTTTTCCTTCATCTTAGGTATTAAAAAAACCTTCAAAATAATGAATGCCTGACTTGTCTGATCTCTACTATTTGACTTACTAATATTAAAATATGTTGCTTTACTTTTCAATCTCTCCCAGTCTGTGCAGATGCTGAAGATATATTATATAAATTAATTGCATAAAATTTTCTAGAAGTTAGACAATTGAAGTCTGTTAGAAAAAGATGAAAAAATCCTCACTGAAGTTTATCAGTTTCAATCTCTCTACCTTGAAGCTGTTTATATATTATTTCCTTCCTTGCAATACAAGGCAGAATAAATATCTCAAATTTACTTTTACATTTTCCCTATAAATTACTACCTTCCAACTTGATGTTATAAGCAAATTTTATGAGCATTCTATAAAAAAGAGACACTACACATTAAACTTGCCCTTTAAATTGCCAATTTCTTTTCTCACTTGCTTATTATTTTGGGGTTTCAAAAAGGGAATGATGTGCTATTATGATGAGGTTTTTATCCGCAATTCTAGAGTGGATGTCTAAAGTTAAATAACTTTGGTCAATAGGGAGCAATAAACTTAATGACCTTCATTTTGAAAAGTCTCCCTGAAAGGACTGGATGTTGAATAACGGAAATAATGGATGTTTTTCAGATATTGTCAAGGTAGAATGTTAAAAGATAAGCTGTGGAACACACCTTCAATGCTACCTGTCAGCTGTAAGGAATAGGATTTTATGAACAAGTACATCCATTGACCCAAGTACCTAAAAACTTTAACCATGGGGATGGTGTTCAATAGAGGTGCGGAAAAAAGAACCTGAAAGAACTTTTGTTACAAAATGGTAATGGGAACTATAGGAGAAAGAGTGTACGCAATATTCTTGTAATACTACTGTTGTCAAAAGTAATTGGGTTTTACACAGAGATTTCTAGAACTATGAAATAAAAGACTCATTAATTTGATGGTTTATGCTAAAAGAATATTCAAAAAAGGACTTGGCAATGGATTTATGACTTAGAAGTTAACTGTCTGGCTGAAGGTAAAAATCCCACTATAGTTACAATATATACAGAAGACAGGTGTTTTTCAATTTGAGCCTCCGAGGATTTAGCATTTCTATAACACACTTAATATCTTTCAACACAAGCAGTGTTGGCCACCTCATGAGATTGAGTTGTTATTTTCTGCTGGTGACGGTGGTGACAACACTTATCTAACAGCATGCATACTAATTCCCTTTCTGGTGTAACCCTGGTCATCATCCATGCAGTGAACTGTACTTCACTTCTCTTGCTGAAACCATGTTGCTGATTAATTTCTCCAATGACAATAAGCACACAGGGGGAGCATGAGTCCATGCCATGGAAGCTCCAAGTTCTGAAACAAGGACTTTGCATAATTTTAGTGATTTTAAAAACCATTCCAAGAGACAGCTTAAGAACTTCAGAGCAGAAATATTGTGGTTGGAACTAACTCCTAAATCTCCTTTACAGAAGTTGCTACAGTCAAAGACACATTTTTAAGTTTACTTCAGTAAATATCTCTGTACGAAATGAGATTAGAAGGTGTCATGCAGCCTTCCCTTGTTTCAAATATTTTGTGTATCTTTCTATTCCATAAAGTGTCCATACACTCCTGCAAGTCGCAAGCAGATACACGTTAATCTTGAAAAATCTACAAATAAGCTCTTCACCTTCTATGTGAATTCAAGCGATCTTTTCAGAAGCATGAGCCTGCATGCAGTGGGATCTCAACAAAACCTGTAAGAGTCACAATGCCACAGTCTGCACCACATGAACAGAAAAAGGCAGAACTGAGATGACTGCAGAACAGGCACAGATGAGAAGCTCACCAACAAGGATTTACATCCTGCAAGATTCCAGCAAGTGAGGTTCACTGAAAGTAATCAGGATGAGTTCAGTGGTTGCTGAGCAAGTGCATAATTATTTGACACATCCAAGAAGGTAATTTCAGCAAATTAAGATTCTACCAAGTAAAAGCAAAATTACAAAATAACTCAGGAACAGAGAAAGGACAACTGGAACAAAACTTAAATGAAGCTTCTGAGAGAAGTAGGGAAAAGCTCCTTTGCAAGTTCTCCTACAGACATTTTCACAGCAGTCAGTGGTAGTTCTCATGGCCCTGACAGTTACATTTGTACTATCATTGCATTTGGCCTGTCTTAAACACCACTGTTTGGGTTAACAAATAGCAGACTGATTTCTTACCTTCACTGAACTTTGCATAGTCAGTTCATGCAAAAGTATGTTCTGATCCTACTTCACACACAAGTCAAAGCATTAGTCAATATGATAAAGATACTGGTTACTTTAGATATTCAAAATTTCAAACTGTGTTCTATAATTACTACAGGATTTTTTTTTTCTGAATTCAAATATTTAGAACTCATTTTGCCTCTCAGCAAAATGGTGAGAGAAGTGACTGCCCATGTTTTGTACTGTGCTCCTGACTGATGCTACTGATCCTGATGATTTTGAATCCATTGTTCATATGTAAAAAGTAACTACTATCAGCAAACTATTCTCCTACAATGGAAACAAAGATGAAAATAGCATTAAACCATAATAGTACCTGTGACTCACCTAACCTGTATGCATTCAATTCTGGAAAGGGATGAAACAGAAAATAGGATTTAAAATAAAGTGTAACAATGTATTACCTTCTGATTTCAGTAATAATTCATAATTATATATAATAATTAATTGTAATAATAGGATAGTATTACAAATGGAAAACTAATAGATTCCTCAAATTCCACAAGGTTTTCAAAGTAACTATACTTAACTAAATTTACTGTCATTTAGAAAACCTGATTTCATGTTTTGATCAGTCTTTATATTTCTCAAATGTAGATTTCTGTGGTAGTATTAATTATTTATAATGGTGAGTCATCACTTATGCAAACATGTTTATAAGCCTGTGCTTCCTTTGGACACTTCTTATAATGTCTTCTCTGAGAGTTCATAATTTCCTGTCAGTGCCTTAGGGCTGGTATATTTTTATTTCTGTGGTCACACAGTATACAGTTTGATGACCTAATTGGGTAACTGAAAAACAAGCAAAAAGCTTGAGAAAAGTACAACCAATATGCAGTCATGCAACACATTTGTTTGCTGATCACAGCATTCTCTTTTACATGTTTTTGTAATAATCATGGACAGATATAGCTACAAGGTTTTTTGAGGAAAATTTGTGCTTATGTCTTCATGATGTTTTCATTCACTTTGTTTGGCATTCCTTCTCCAGATTAAACCAGAAATGGTTCAATCACATTATTCCTGTTATTGCGAACTCCTTTTTATATGCTCTGTAATGCATTTGTTGTCTATGACCCAAAATCATTACTATTTTACCTAGAGTGCACTACTAGGGTGCACTAATTCTGTCACCAAGTGTTGATGTTAGTTCTAATATTTGGTTTTTGTATTTAGTACACCTGGAGTGCATAAAGGATCTACATCACCCCTTTCCAAGAACTGAGAAAATATTTCATCAACTTTACTATATTTCTAGCTCCTTTCTTAGTATTCCATCTTTATCACCTGCTTGCATTCATATCGTGTTTGTTCTCTTTGCCTCTTAATACAAGCTTGCTAATCATCTATTAATGTAGTTTGAATGCAACATCCTTTGCATGAAATCTCATCAGCTACCTCATTATTAAGTCTCATTTGAGTCACTCCACCTATTATCACCTGGCCAAATTTCCATTATGTTTTGTCATTGAGAATGTTACCAAGGAGAGATTTAGTTATATAGTACTAGGAAATGAAATAATTAATTCAACTTGATCCTGTTAATATAGTTTTTTTCTCCATTACAGAAAATAGACTTCACCTTAAATTACTCTTAACAAAGGCTTCTTTTTCCTTGCCAGAGTAGCAGGATACAACATTCATCTACGGTTAATGCACGCAAAAGCCAAATCAAGTATGTGTAATGAAGTACTCAGAAAGGCTAATCATTCAAAACAATTTCTGGCATTAAAGGTTATAGTTATGCAGTTAGCAATACGTTTTTAAAAAACATAAGTTTATGTATATTTTCTAAGAGAGTAGTGTAAGTTTTCCACTTTTAACCACAACAATAAATTTATTAAAGATAATATTGTTGTGTAATACTTGGACTTTTAAAGATTACTGCAGAAAGAACAGGTACTGTCCTCAGAATTTGCTTCTGCTATCAATCTCATAATTCTGGATTGTAGTTCTGAAATGTGAAACGTGTCAGTGAAATTCTAAAGAACCTGAGAGTTATTGCAGTAGTACTGTAACTGTTCTTTCCATGTATTTCTAACAAGTAAAATTAGGATATTTATAGTTATCAGCAATTTAGTTGATGGTTATTTGATCTCCTCATCTTAAACTGAGGCAGGATATAAGCATCCTACAAATAAAAGTTAGAGATCATGGGGTCAGCATGTAAAAGTTCTACAGGATTCTGTAACTCTTCCTATCAAAGACTGTTGGTTTTTGTTTTTTGTTTTCTTGGTGTTGGGTTTTTTTTTAATGTTTTGTTTTGTTTTTTATTTTGCTGTGGGCAAATATCATTGTAGTCTTTCAGTACTAAACCAATAGTGCAATGCAAGTTTTATGGGTTTGTAACATATAAAAGAGATGCATATTCTCCCTCCTCAAAATTACTATTTAGAAGACAAGTGATTGTGCTTGGCGCATTACTTAAATGGATGTGCTCTCCATGACAAAGAACTGGAATTGCAAGTAAAGGAGAGTCACAAAGATGTTTAAAGGGCTGGAGCACCTTCACATAAGAAGGAAGGCTGAAGAGAGCTGGGCTTGTTTAGTTTGGAGAAAAGCAGACTCTGGGAAGACTTCATTGCTGCCTTCCAGTACTTGAAGAGAGCTTATAAACAGGACTGAATTTTTATATTGTTTGATAGTAATAGAACAAAGGATAATGGCTTTTAACTGAAAGTGGGTAGATTCAGATAAGGTATAAGAAGGAAATTCTCAGAGGGCTGTGTGGCCCTAGAACATGCTGCCCAATCCCTGGAGGTTGGATGGATCCCTGGGCAGTCTGGTCTGGTTGGTGACAGCCAGGCCCGTGGTAGCGGTGTGGAATTGGTTGAGCTTTAAGTCCCTGCCAATCCCAACAATTCTGTGATTCTATGGTATTTCTTTCTGATTGAAGAGAATTATATTTTCAAAGCACAATTTTAACGTATTCCAATTGTGTAGTTTAGGATAGAATGAAATACAACCCATAATATAACCCATATAACCCATAAGTTCCCAGATATCTCCATCAATAAGACAGTGATGATGGTATTGCTAGTTTGACAAGGATTCCCAGAGTATTAATTGAATTCCATCCTTGGCAGAATTTTTTGTGCTGACTGAGAATTTAACTAAATATTAAAAATATTTAAATAGTTTCTGGCTTCAGAATGCTTGTTTCAAATCTGATATTATATGTAATTTAGACTGTAGGATTTTATTTGCTTATACTTGTGTGTAGTTCAGCAACTACTAAGTCCAAAAGCATGCAATCCTACATCCTCGGAATTTACATAAGATGTTTTTCTTTGAGTCTGATGTGTTGACTTAGTTAATTAATGCTAACACAAATGAACTGCCTTAGATAGATACAATTTAATGATTCCTAGCTGAAGATTATGTTTTACAGTCTGCTAGTTAGTCAGTTCTTCATCTCCTTTTTTTAAGGGATTGAGAATAATTATTTGACTTTTATTTGTTGTTTTTTTTTTTTTCTCTAACATTTCTGCAGCTTTAAACCACACCGTTCTAACATTGAAGTATACGACATCTGCATTCACCTGTTTCAGTCAAGTTATAATCTCATAAAAAAAGTCTGATAAGACTTGTCCTCTATAAAATGGTATTGACTGCATTTGCAATCTTCTTAATTTAATTACATACTGACTGAATCACACGTCAGCTCTCTATTCTTTTGGGCTAGGATGATAACATGATAGTCAGTCTGTACTTCAGCTGGGTTGTCCTGTTCCTCCTTTGGCAAGCCAGTAACTTTCTTATCCTCAGAAAGGATGACTCCATTCTATTACTGATTAAAAACAAATAGCAGAAACCTGGAAAGAACCCCAGCCAAATCATTAATGCTCTTGGGTATTTTTAGGTTATCTTGGGTTTAATTCTGTTTGTTTAGTTTACTGGTAATATAAGAGAGGAAAAATAATTGAGAAGTTCCTTTCTGTTTCTTCCTTGCTTTATTGTCGAAGTGTTTCAGACTTCATGAGTTTCTCCCCTCAGACAAAATGTCAGGTTTATGGGCAAAGCGTGAGCACAATATTTTTTTTTTTACCTTGAGCACGGCAGGCATTTGTAATATTTAGTTTTTAGGCGTGTACTTCCACCTATTCCTCTACATTTCCTTGTACTTGTTTTTAAAAGACAATCAGTGTGAGAACTTAAGTCTACCAAGTTCCTCAAATCACTGCTTGCCCTCTAAATCTTGTATTATTTTAGGAAGCAGCATGTGCAAAGTATAGCTTAGAGAAATACTAAAATTAGCATGATTTCCATGCATATTGCTGAGTTTTCTACATTAATGACCTTAATGAAATAAAAAAAAAAAAAAAATAGAGTGTTTGTCACTGAAATTAACTCTTCCACCAGGATTATTGTGTGGTTCACATCTCTGGGTACCAACATATATTTGATCAATAATCTTTTATTATTTATGGCCCTTAGAATCTACACCTAAATATCAGAAATCGTAGCATAATACCACAGAAGAAAACTGCTCAGTTAGAAACATACTGAGATTGAGACATTATCTGAAGAGCTGAGGCAGAAAGTCAGTTCAAACTTCTGATAACACAAGGTTAGTAAAAATCAGAATACTTCAGCCATATTGTCAGCCAGTTTCAGTGTCATTCTGGTTAGTGGGATTACATCTATCAGTGTTTTGTTTGCCTTTCAGAAGGACCTGGATCAACTGGATGTGACCCTACTCTTCCACCTAACAAGTCATCCTAACACACTTGGCTCCCACATTCCAGAAGGAAGACTGTCTTACAGATCCCTGTGATAGAAGTTTACATTTGTTGAGATCTCAGTAGGAAGGAGAAGCCACCATGCTGTGAAGATGCCCTTTGTCATAGTAATTGTATTTTTGGAACAACACCTTACTGGTCCTGCGTGCTTGAGCAATTAAAAAAAAGTTAATTTACACTATGAGTCATAGTAAAAAAAAAAAAGATTATTTAAAGTAAATTAGAATTGAACTGTTATGGGGACTTAAAAGCAAAGAGTTAAATGAAGAAAGAACTGCTTCAGATACAATCTAATGAAGCTGAGTGATTAATTGCCTCAGAAGTTCAAAGGAATATAAAATGCAGGTGGATTTTAAAACGGACTAAATGGTTTTGGGAGTATCAATTGCTTTTTTGAATAATGCAGATTATGAAACCTAATAATATCTTATCTATGGAGACAGACAGCTGATTAATTGGTTAACATACACACACAAAAGAGTAATTTTGCACGATGTTTACTGGTGTACAATAAACTGTACACCCTTTTCAAGGGAAATGTTGGTTCCTCTGAGACAATGCTCAGCCTCATTTATGGAGTATTCTACCACTTATTGTGGGGGATCACAACTGCAGTTTGAATCTCAGAGTTCATCTTGAAGACATAGTTCATCTGCATCTCATTCTTAACTTGGGAACTGTCCACATAGAAAACCTCTGGAATTGAGCCAGGCTATTTTATTTTCTTCTACAGTTCACTAGGGATAGTATATAACAGCTCAAATTATCACAAGTCAACAATAGGTAAAATTGAATATATATATTAACTACTGTTAAGAAAGTTGTGGTAAACAGTATCACAATATTTCCATGAGCTTCCCTTTCATGATCCTTTCCTCTTTCTAAGGGGATATTGTCCCACTGTGCCTTTGACTCCTGCTACTTTTAGAAGCTGTGAATCTAGCACTTCTTAAAATTCTAGGAGTCACCATTTTGTAAAAAACAAACAAAAAAAAATTGAAGTATAATCAGAAGTAAATCTGTGTTAGAAAAGATAGTGCTTTTCACATCTCAAATAATTTTTTTTCCCGTAGAAATGCATTTTTATTGTGTTAGTAGCATCTCTTCTTCTAAGATCACTTTCATTTTGTAGCATACCTTTATGTCTGAATTGCAAGATATGTTTTGTATTGCAGGGGCAAAACTTGTTTTCATTCTTAGTGGTCATTGTCCAATTCTTATTTGATATTAAGAACAATATATATTTGCTTTAATCTGTGAATAGAAGCTAAATATATTTATTTATTAACTGAAAGATTACAACCAATAATGAGATGGCTCTATCTGCTTCTGTCTTTGGCAGACTTATAATTGTCATTTGTGACAGCTCAATTCTGTGTGCCAATTGCTTTTGAGTTTTGCAGGAATGCAGTTTCATTCTTCCATTTTCGTTCACAAGGTTGACAGAATTTGCAATTACTGATGAGTTCTGCCTACTCTGTTATCTTAATATGCTGAGCTAATACAAATTCTAAAAACAAAGACAGTCATTAAGCAATGTTTATAGATGTTATTCTCCTGTATAATGATCAATTTGCTTTAATTCTCATTCTTTTTAGACTCTTTAATTATTTAAAGAGTGAGGATTGTTTCTTCTATCAGATAATGTTTTGAAATAGATATATGTGTGAGGAACACACTTTGACCAGACAGAAATAAAAATGCTGTAATTAGAGGAAAAATAGAAATCTGATTGAATTTTTCATATTTTGAAAACATAAAGTTCAGTCAGGCTGTAGATCACCACTGTTAACAACTTTACAAGAAATGTCTCTTGTTGAAGAGGCATCTTCAAAAGCAGCAGTAAGTTTCTCATCTTTAGGTATAGAAACAACATACAGCTTATTCTGGAACAAGAACCAGAAGAAAATATTTTAGGCTTAGATGTGAGGTCTCAGAGCTTGCCTCAGAGTGGTTTTACAACTCAGCAATGTGGCCACAGAAGGTTAAGCACCAAATAACACTGCCTAATTCTTTGCCAGCATCGCCTTATCATTCTATAAATTCATTGTATGAAGTAATTTTAAATGAATTTTAAATGAATTTCTGTTTCAGCATTTGTACCACCATGACAACAAATTCCAGAGAAAAATAAAAGATGTCATGAAGAGAGACTCAGGTGTATCTAGAAAAATAGCTATCTCAGTACTTTGTGCACAAAAACTAATACAATTAAGTTTATAGATTATATTCTGAATGGGTTTATGTAATTCTTAGGTTTTATGCACACTTAATTCCTGTGAAGAACACATTTAATATTCAGCCTAAGAAGTACAATAAATTAAATAGTTAAGGAACTCCAAAAGAACTCTATCTTTTACTTAGAATTTGAATACTTGGCTTCTGCTCAGAATTCCTCAAAAAGAGAAAGCTTTTAATTGCTTTATGGGGGTGGTAAAAAGGGGAACTTTTTAAAATTAGTTCATGTATTTCTTTCCAATATGAATTGTCATGGTTTAGATGTATTTATTTTCTTGTTCCTTAAAGGACACCTTCAAAGACACATTTAATTGAAATAATACAGGATAAGAGCATGTAAACTCCCTGGTTTGACTAATTTCTTCAGGAGCTACCATTAGTGAAAATGTTGATTGATACAAGTACATCAAGCTCAATCACAGTACTTATCACTGACTTGACTTGGATTTCAGAAATACTTCTACAATATCAATAAATTTAGCACCTATTCTCCATATTGTTCATGTCTTTATGGTTCCATTTAGACTTATCCTAGATATTCACATTATTTTGCAGAATCCACTAAGCTTCCTTTTTGCCAGGCTATGTCTTGTACCTATATTAGTATTTCCTTTTTGTTTTTCTTTCACAGTGTCCTTAATAATTCAATTGGTCTAGTCCTCTTTAAGGTTTATAATGTGAACTACTGTCACACCAAGTTTACCACTGTGAGATAAAAAACAGCCTTTCTCTTTGCAGCCTCGGGTACTCTGTAGATATTGTGGTAACATCTCATGGTGGTTTTCCACATTTTGAGGAGGTAATATTCTTTGAGACAAAGCTAAATGCAGCTGACATTTCATCGCAGCTGAAAAAGTAATGGGGGAGATTTGGCCTGACTGAAGGTTTACTTTAGCTGAAAAACAAGCTCTGTGAAAGCAGGTTTCTAACTACTCTAACCTATTGATCAGTGGCTGTGTGATGAATGTGAAGCATTATCATCAAAGTTTTTCGAAACAGAAAAAAGTCGAGAACAACAATATTGCCTCGTACAAAATATTCTAAGAAATAACACTAATTCATTCCACTGGTTTCTCATAATTCTTCTCCTGTGTTTGAGAGTGCTTATGTCAATGAACACAGAATTCTGTAGAATACTGAGGTCTAAGTGCTCGGAGTCCTAATAGCACTTGACTTCACAGGATCAGGAGTGGCCACAATTGGTCTTACAGCAGCAATTCCTGTTAACATAACCAAAACAGTTTCTTATTTCAATCCATAAAGACCTTTTCTTTAAAATCTTATTGGAAGCTTTCTTTTATTGTAGTTTAATTTTTACTCATCACGAGTAGACATCATGGAAACTATAATTAATCTTCAGCACTGACAAATAGAAATACTTAAAACTGAAATGTCTTCCAGCAAAAAGTAGAATACACCAATTTAGTATCCTGAACAAACCAAATGAGAAAACCAAGCTAAGCTTAATTAAATAAACTCTTAATTTAGTGTGTTTGCCCATATTTGTTTGTAAGCCCAAACAGCTGAGGGCTTTATCTGAAAAATGAAGTTATACTGATGGTATTTTTAATAAATTGAGATCATGCTGATTAGATCTCTCTGAAAAAACCATGGTGCAATTTTTATTAATGCTTTTCAACACATTTGTCTTGATTTTTTCAAAGACAAGTAATATGAAAGGGGGGTAGTACCTCTAAGAATAATTATGAAATGTGTTTCTTCAGATCACTGGTTATTGTTAAAAAGACTCCTGGAATTTGAGCAAGGTTTTGAAAATAATGTCCTTAGAAAGACACTGAACAACTGAACAAATAAGCAGTAAAGGAGGGCACCTGTTATCTAGTCCATAGCACAGGCAATGACAAAGTATCATATTCTCATTCTACCTATGCAACTCATGTCTATTTGTAGGGGTGAATGCTTATCACTGACAAAGCAGTTAGTACACTCTCCTTTGCTGCTTTCTCTTTCTGCTAAGACCAGCAGATATGGAGACAACTAGTGTGATTTAAGTTCTCCTTTCTATTGGTATGGACGTTTTATGACTGTTCATTTAAATAGTAACACCATATTTTAATATTACATTTACACATAGAGGTAATATCTGGGACAATAACAAGAAAATATAAGTTTTTATTTCTGTAATGTATGTGCATTGCATTTTTTAACTCCTTAGGCATATCGTAACAAAATATTTCCCCTCTTTTTCAATACAATTAAAACATTCTTACATAAGCATACAGCATTTAAATTAAATGAAGGTGGGTTAAGGTCTGTATAAAGCCTATTTCATTGATTCTTTCTTTCCATGCGGTTAGATGGTACTGTAGTCAGAGTAATTGCAGCAGAAAGCATCATATAATTGTTTTTCCCTGTGTAAACAAAGGATACCATTAGATCTTGCTGCCATTCTGTCAAGTCAGCGCTTCAGAAACACTTCAACTTTTTATAAAGTATGTTTTAAGTACTAATATGAAACTACTGTGATAGTAGTGCAATTTCTGCACCTTGAGACACTTTTTGACTGTGAGTTGTACTAAAAGTGAAGTCTCCCCCACCAGAATGCACAAGTTTCTTAACATCTGATGATGTATTAATCTCCACTTCTCCCAAATCCTCTGCCTTTCCTTCTCTTATTCACTCTGCATAACAAATAGTCCATGTATTGAGAAAGCACACTGAGGTTTCCCAGCCAAGCCTCCACTCAAACTAACCAGTCTAAATCTTATTATGTAAAACAGAATATATTGAATTCATTCCTGTCAGTAAGACTTTATTATACCACAAGAGGCTGAAAAAGATTATAGCATTGGCAGCTGCAAAACATAAATGGAGAGGAGTTAGTGTGTTTAGTAGGAGACACTAGAAGCAGAATTAAAAATTACCTTGCTTTATTTTGATTACTGAATCTGTGCCAACATGCTATTTAGTAGCAAAGTGAGTTGTTACAAACAATCAGTTAACATTCACAAAAATTCCAATTTTATTTAGCTTAAAGAAAAAATAAGAAACCTGAATATCTTCTAGGTCTTTCATTATAAACTCTGTTATGTGCTGCTATGGTTACATTCTTTCTATTACATTTTTTACCCGATTATATCCTGCATATCCCTAAAGCACAGACTTTCATCCTGGCCCATGAGACTTTCTTGGTCAACAAGGGAATTATCCTTCACCAAGGAAATGATCTTTTTGCTGGACTCAAAACTACTGGAGAGATTTTCTGTTCTTTCATCCATCTATGAATATTTATTACTTTACAAGGTGAGTCTAATAAGAGTCTGATTTAAAACCCACTGAACTCAAAAGGAGTCTTTCAGATTATTTTAATGGGATTTGATGCTGACCCTAAGACTTTATGCCAATAGACATTACTGAGAGCTGTAAGTATTTTGAAAAGATAGGGGGTGAACACAAAAGAGCAGAGCCTGGTTTGAGTATATAAAGAAACTGGATGTCTCAGGTTTCTCTAAGAGGTTTACATTTAGCTGTTACATCCCCTAAATTACAAATGAAAATGACCAGTGTCTTACCCTCTGGATGCCAGAACTCTACTCATTTCTGTGCCTTTCACTACTTTACACTCCAATTGATGTGTACAAGGAAAACCAGGTTGCACTGTTGGGGGATATTTACAGGAGCAGCTGCAAAAATGGTGCTCTAAAAATGGAAGAAAAAAGATTCATAAATATAAAAATTTAGAAAAGAAAATGCCACTTGAATTAAGGTGTTTTTTTTTTTCATGTGTACACACATATATATTCTCATGTTTTAGCTGAAAAAAACTGAAAAGTTTATGATTTACATATGAATCATGTTTAACATGCCTATATATTTCCAGTTAGATTTAAGTGAGAACATTAAACATTTTTTCAATAACTCCAATTTAAATGGCCTCACATTTGTATTTACATATATATGTGTATACATATAAATACATTTTTTCTAAATTTGCACATTCCTTGGGATTTGTTCACATTTTATTGTGAATCCAACTTCCTAATTCTAATGCAAGGGACAGAGGAGTGACTGGTGCAAACAGAGTACTCAAATGCTGAAAATGTGTAGCAAGGTTTCTGATCACATAATTACAGCCACTGAAAAGCATTAGTTTGTTTTTATTCCAAAATAAATAGGGGAAATCACAGTGACACCAGATGATATAGTACTTAGCTGATTTCTCAGTATCCACTGCATCTCAGATAGCATTTGCATGCAGGTATAGCTCTCTCTTTCACTGCTGTAATCCTAGTTTCTGACATAAGAGGATGTAGTACAATGACAAAAACATTGCATTGTCATTGCTGAACAAATGTTTAGCTTTCCGGGTGAAAATGCAATGGAGATAGAAGATTTTAATCTCTGTTGCTGTTCGATATGAAGAATGTAGACAAGAAAAAGTCTTACAATTCAAAAATGTAGTGTAACAGGACCCATAGCAATGAATCATTGGCAGCTTTGATCATTATTCCAGGGCCTCATTCTGCCTAAAATACAGCGTAATTTGATTCATGTACTACACTTGTTCAGTAGCACATTTATTTTCATTTCTATTTCCAAAGTCAAGTGACAATATTTAGCCATTTATGAAGGTTGCTCTGAAAGTAATGCCTCCTATTTTATTATGTTGACCTACAATGTCAGAGGTGGATGCTGGTGGTGTGGCAGTAGATGTTAAACCATCCCACCAATATACCACTACATTTTGCTGCCATGTGATAAAATAGCACCTACCATGAAAGAGCAGATGAAAAAAAGTCTAGAATTGAATTCCTCTGTGGAGGAAAATGGCACCCATTGACATTCCTCAACACTTCTGAATGTTTGTGGAGACAAAGCAGGGGATGTGAGCACGGTGAGGTGGTGGGTTGGGAGTTTTAGCAGTAGCAACAACTGTGAATCACCTCCACTGCTACACCTTTTACAAGCACAGAATTAAGGCTCGTATTCATTGGTAGTGAAAATGTATAACTCGTGGTGGTGACTGTGATAAAAATCCCTGTATACAGAAAAATTTTATAGCTGAGAATTTGCTGTATCAAATAGTATTAGTGTGCTCTTTGTAGCTGTTGTGGAAATAAATAGGAGATATTACTTTTGGAGCAATCTCCATGTCACTGCAACCTTCTGTGTGCCATGTATGATTTCTTGGTTTATCTAAATATCACATGCATAGTTTATTTTATAAATATTCTCAAAAGACCCTTGATATGACCGCTGCCTATTCCTTTCTGCTTCCTTTGGTGCACCAAAAAATTATCCTCTCACCATGCTCATTTCAATCAAATTGACTTCTTCACTTGATACGTGAAAGAGAGTCTCTTGACATGCATGCATCAATTTTCTGTCTTGAAATGGAAAATGAAAGATTGAACATGAACTGCAGGCTTATGCCTCATAGGATGTATGGAAAGGTGAAGATCTTTTTTCAGTGTCTCTTGCATTTGTTTGATGTTTGTAGAAATGCAATGTCATCAGCAAACAATGTATTTAGGCCACACTTCTATTTTTAGATGCACTCTAAAAAATTGCAGTGCTCTATTTCATCCTAGCATTTAACACAGATTCTAGAGTGGAGACAAAAAGAGCAAATGTTAAATTGAATTCAGTTCAACATTCAGATTCAAAAGATGTACTCTACATGACATTGAATATACCCTCGTAAAATTATCAGGATATTATCAAGCAGTTGTTAATAACTTCAGTTCAAATATTCTAGAATTTCAGAAAAATAATCATCTGTTAATTCGGTATGATCTTCTCCACATCACCTGCCATTAGATTTAACAATATAATTCTTGTATCAAGACCAATAAAGATTATTCTTCCCTGAGGAAAAAGATACCTCTGTAGTCAGTAGAGAATACCTGGCTTTGGGCTGTAACAGAAAAAAACACTAAACAATTATTTTTCAAAGGTTAAGAAAGACTGATTATTCCATGTAGTCTGAAATTTGTTATGATATTTCAGTGTAGCTCTGTAGTTATTTGAAAATAAGGAATATGAGTTAAAGCAGAGTTTACAAATATTTTAATACACAAAAATAAAACGTGTTTGTTCCTAGGTGCAAGATTAAAACAAATAACATAATGAGACTGGGATTAAGAATTGTTGTTTTTTTTTTTAATTGGAATCATAAATTAATTATTCTGTGAAAACAAGATGTTAAATTTACATGAATTACAATAAATAAATAAATAAAATGAATGAAACTGGATCAACTTCTGCTGAAGTTAATATTTTAACAAAAATTTCTAATATGGGTATTCTTTCCAGTTAGGCCTTCAGACAACTCCTCTCCATTATTTCTATTTCACTGGAAAGATAGTGAGGGAAACAAAACCCATAGTTTCCATCTTAGCTACTAAATGAGTGTTATATTTCAAGGCAGAGTTTTATTTAAATAATTCATTCCATTATTCAGATTCATCAAAATGATTTAACTCCTAATCAGATTGTGTCAACAGATGTTAAATCCCACACCTTGAAATATACAGTTATGCAGAATGTAACAAAATGCATTTTAAAATATTTTTGTTCATACGCTTGCATATTGAATTCTCATGATTCATCAATATTTTATATGTTAACAGAAATTAGACTGCTACAAGATTCAAATTGAATGTTTTAATAATTTTTGATCCCGTATCTATATATACATGTGTGTTTGTGTGTGTATTTCTGCAAGAGAACTCAATCTTCATTCACATTGTTATAGTACAAATGGCCATTATTTTGCTTGATATTGTTAATACAGCTCTGCTCTTTTTTCTTATTTTGTGGAAAGGTACCAATTTTGTTCTATATCTAGGCCTTGAATAGTCCACTATTTTTAACTATTCTGATGTCTCTTTTTAACTGTGTGAGAACAATGACATTGCCTTTTGCTGTTCCTAAAATCCCTGGTAATTTAGAAAGTTCAATATGGAGTTTTTTTCATATATGCTTTCTTCTTGGTACAATTTCATTAATACATTAAAAAAAATACACACTTGCATCATTGTTTGAGTTACTTCATATGTTTTTTGTTCACCCTGGATCTGATTCTTTTAATTCACTGAAACTGAATTTATTGTTGACTAACAATGCAAGTCACTTAGTGTGCAATTAGAAATGTGTGATTTCTGAACAGATTTCCCTCCTTCGCCAAAGGTATACATTAAGATGTTAATGATGCATGAAGATGAATCCCAGTTGTAAATGCATAAGCCTTCATAATGTTTTGGGGAACAAACAATTAGCATTTAAAAATGTGTATGCATCTCACAGAATCAGTCTGGTTCTCCTCCTCCTTCCTGTTTTGAAGTCAATAGCCTGTGTTACATCAGCCATCTGCAGTTCCATAGACAGGTGCAGGGTCAGCATCACAGCTTCTAGCCAGCATAGTACAGAGTAAGCTGAAAAAATTGCTAAGCAACTAAGAAGAATTTCCAGCATCATTTAAAACAACAATAACAACAACAAAATCCCACCAACAAACAACACTCCAGCTCTATTTCTAAAAATATGGTTGTTTCCATGCATTTTATGTATTCCTCTGGACACGACTTGTCCTGATAACAGCATATAGGTTTGCTCTCAGCATTAAACTGTGCAGGATAAAATGAAAAATATATATGGCTAACTCTAGTGTTAATAATTCAGTTTTTTGAGGACTTGGTATGCCCTATAGCTAATACACTATGCTATACCAGGGATTGCTACTGAAATATGGTACTACTTTCTATTAGCTGCAGACACCAACCTGATTTCTGAGATGGTGCAATGTGCTAAATAAGTATGGACCAAAACAAAGGGCCAGCAGTCTCCAAACCTTACATATTTTTCCATCTGCTCAAATTTCAGACATTGTTTTTTTCCTCTTTCATTATTTGACTGAGCTGTATTGTCCCCACGAACTCCTTCTCTCTTTTCTTTAATTCTGACCTATTGTGGGTTTAAGCAAGAAGAGTTAAAATAACATCGTGTAGATAAAATAATTTTGTAAGATAAAATAATTTTGTAAGTGTAATTAGAAATAAATTTTGGCAGAAATAAATTTTGTACCTGGATGTGTCAGACATGTTTTTCAGTGAAGTATACAAGTAGAGATTATATTTTTGTTGGAAAGCAACAAGTCGATCATCACCAGGCAAATGTCATTTTTCATCCAACATCATCTTACGTTTCTTCATAAGCTGTTTCTTTAAACAATGTTAATAATTAGAAAAATAAAAAATATTTTCCTATTTGCAATATTATGTTCTTAGGTTCAGTAAAGCAAACCACACTTCATTCGTGAAATATTCATATCTAAAACATATTCTGGTTTTGGTCTTATTGCCTACTGATCTGCAGAATAACTTTTCTTTGAACTTTATGCCACATTAGTTCTTTCATGAGACTTAATTGTTAGATCTTTTAGCACTTTAAGAATGACAGCTTTGATTATTTTGAAAATAGAAGCTCAAATATAGATGCTACTATTGAAGAGATTATTTGAACAAAGGTCAACAACGCTGAGAAATCTTTTCTTTAAAAATATCACAATGTAGATGAAATTAATATCCTCTTGGGTTTTTCTTGTTTGCTTGTTTGTCTTGTTTACTTAAACTAAAGTCAAAATGTCACATTTGAAGAAGATCATCACATTTGTGTAGATAAATAATTTTATAATAGATGGCATTTCAGATTAGCAGTTAAGAATGACTGCCAAAGTTGTGATTATCTTTTCACTGAAAATTTTTTCAAGACTACTCTGTCAGCTGAAAAAGACATGAGCATCTCTAACTGAGTTCCAAACTTATCCTGAATTCATACCATGATCTAATTACATAAACTTCTAATTATATAACGCTGGTATCTTTTCAATAAAATAGAGACATCTATCATCTTTCTACTGTTGCTACATAAGCATGATACGTCTTTTTTTTTTCCTTTTTTTTTTTTTTTCTCACATTAAAAGCCCTATGGTTAATATATTGCTGTTCTGTCCTTTGCCTTGTGCACTATTTTGCCTTGACTGGACTTATATGCTGATATTTCAGCAGAATATTCATTGGTTCTTGGAATTTAAATTCCTAGTAATACACAAATTTTGATCTCCTTCTACTTACAAGTAATTTCAGAATAGGATTCTGAATACAATTTCCAAGTTAAAATATTCATTTAAAAGAAATAGAAAAGATATTTTGAGAAGCTGTGGTGTTTAATAATTAATCTTTTACATGGTAATAACTGAGGTTTAGTAAAAAGAGGTAAATAAAATAGATCATCCTTCTCGCCTCCATTTGTATGTTCACATTTCAACAGGCTTTGGTGCTGGGACTAAGAAAAAGGCTGTGATGCTAAGCAGTATGTGTCTAAGACAACTGACTGACTCCCTGACTGCAAGGTAGTGGCATTCTTCACTCATTTTACAGGACAAACATGAGGTGAAGCTCTTGCAAAGAATATAGTGATTTGGGATACCAGTACACAATTAGGCCATGGCCTGAGGTTTAGCTAACTGAACTCACCATGAGAAACCACTAGATGTGACAGGAGAAATCACTGGACACAGAAGATAACAGATTGAGAAATTGACGTATGTTATAATTTTCATTGTAACAAATGGTCAGATTTCACTGACAGTTAAGGTGAGTGAGGTGAGAGACAGCCAAACCTCAAAGATAATTAAGGGTGAAGCTGAGGATCTCTTGGGAAGTGAAATCTTGCAAGACAAGCAGAACCACAGTAACTGTAATCTGTGAGACAACAAAAATGGGTTCAGATTTAACAAAACAGTGACCAACAGGGAAAAGACAATTAGAGGTGAGCTGCTTATTTGGGAATAAACAGAGGTGGAGAATGGGAGAGGTCAAGGTGAATGGGGAAAGAAAAAGTTAAGAGAATCTGTGACAAAAAAGACTGGCTTAGTGTGAGTAAACAGAAGATTATTTTCCTTATCAGGTCTGGTCTGGTGTTTTTTAATGAGTTATATTCCTTAGTTTAGGTTGCAGTGGGAATTGTATTTTGTAGCCATATGATTGCCCAATTTGTTCACCCATCACTAACAGTATGAGTGTGTGAACCACTAGTGACCTTCAAGCAGTACTAACCAGTGAGTAGGATGAGAGATCTGAGTGCAGCCACTGGACATAGAAACCGTGGGTTGGAAGAAAACCTAGGTCTTGATGCTGGTTTCTGATGGGAACTGTATTGCTTGTGGGTAGTGGTAGCGTGAACACACAAGCTGGACTAGTGTAGCTGAAGGAGGCCAGCAACTGGACAGAACTGTGGCTCAAGCCAGTGACTGGCTGAAGGATGTTGGATCAAGGCTAGGATATAGGTGAACTTAGAGTCTGTGATAATGTTCAAGAAATCCAATGCAAGGGTAGGCCTGTAAATCCAGAGAGTGAGGGTATGGGTACATACCACTACTGATTGTCAGTCCTGTTCTCTTCATGTCTGTACATGTGTGCAAGTGTACCAAGAGCAGTCACTCCACTTCATCGCTGGATGGACCTCAGTCACAGACAGCAGAAACCCTGAAGTCTGACAGGAATCAGAATAACCTCTTGAGGGCCAGGAAAAACTCCCATGAGTCCCTAAGTCTACCACGTCTGAGTATGTTTCACTACAGGTATAATATGAGTCTTAACATCTGTCTTCAAAGAGCCTTCTGTAGGATAGCACAAAATGAGAAAATGGGATATTTTTTTGTCTTTGTTCTTCTCAGGAAACAAAGTGCAAGTTTTCCATTTTGACTTTTACAGTCTTAAACTAAGGCCTTTTAAACAGTAACAATTTACCCAGGAACAAAGAATGCAAAATATATCCATATTATTATTTAATGTATACATGCCTGAAAACCACATCAGTACTATAAAAGCTTCAGGATTATATAATTTAATAAATAATCTGGCCTGTTTCCAAACCTCACTGTTGTTTGCAATTTGCTATTTTGCTGTTTTCTTCCACTGCAAGTCAGAAACTCATTGAAGTGTCCAAGGAGGCTGCAAAGTTCAAGAGCTCAACAATCATGCATACTTTGACAACGGCTTTTGAAATAACATATTATTGATATGTACTTACTGTTCCTAGAAGAGCAATTATCTTTATTCCATTTCACTAGAAATTTTCAAAACTGGTTTACTCTCTACTATGTATTTAAAACAGTTTACTAGCACAGAAACAAACTTATCTTCTTCTAACAGCACAATTAGTATATGTATTAGGCAATTGGTGCTTGAGTTATTAAACATTCCCTGTTATGTTTAGCATAAATTAACAAAGAGTGAACAAACCAAGCAGTCCGTAATATCTGATTCCCATAAGAACTCTGTTATAATTTACTAATTGCAACATGAAACAATCTTACAAACTAAAGCTAAAATTAGTCTGATACTTCAATAGTACTTTACTACCCAAGCAGCAGCAACATCAGACATTGAACAAGTTTCCTATTTCAGTGTAGTCTTCAAGATTGATGTTACCAGATAAGAAAAAAGCAAATTGACAGAAGCACTAGTAACTTATTGCTGATAGCTATAAATTTAGCAGAAGTATACAATGCTCCTACTGCATAAAAATCATCCAGAATACAGCAAATCAGACTTTACAATCTATGCCACATTAATTAGCTGAATTGCTGAAAGTTTAATATCTACTTTTCATTTCTCATTCATCTGTAAGGATATGATCATAAATACCATCACTGTGAGGAAGGGTGACAAACCTGAGCAGCCCAGCGCATTAAAACTAAATGGGATGTGTACTAAGGTCTGTAGTCAACACACAATCAAAAGCAAAGATAATTATATGTCACATTTTATTGTTGGGTTATGTTAAACTTTCTCCTAGAACAGGGCTCCACATAACTTTACATAATGCATACATTGAATATGAATCCATTATCAACATGAGAACATTATTTGTACCTTTTTCAGTGGAATAAATTCAGTGTTTTTAGGGAATGCTTTTGATAGAACAAACACAGGTTTTTCATGTACAAATGTGTTTAGGTAGGTTGAACATGGCAAGCTTTACTGAGCATCTGTTCTAAACATTTTCTTGAGGTCACTTGTTTGAATAAATCTTTATGTACTATGAAAAAAATTGTTTTCCATTTATATTACATTCCAAAAACTGTAGTAATTCAAATGCTATTTTAGTTATGATACAGAAGAAACATTCATTTTGAAGTGTTCTTTACTGACACTCAGCTAATTATCAGGCCTTTTTTTAAACTGATATATCATGCATTCGTAGGAGTTCCTAAAGTCATCTTTTTTTTTTAATTCTCAGCATTGCTCATGAACTTTTTTATTTGGTACCTGATTGATCTCTCTTAATTCATTAACTCACTTGAAATTATTTTTCACAAGCAACTCGGAACAAAATCCTGTATCTTTCAGTTTCTAGACAACACTTTGCAAAGCTTTTGGTTTGTTATTTTTTTTTTGTGCAATTGTTTTCAATTTATATGAGTTTTATCTGGGCTTTCCTGGAAACTATGCTTCATTTTCTACTATAAAAGATAAAACCTTTAGTTTAAAAAGCTCTCTTAAAAATATAATAGAAGCAGAGGATCTTATTGAGCTTATTCTCAAAGCAAATATTTTTCCCAGTTATATAATATTCTAGTTTTTTTGCGTCCTAATTGAAATCCTTTTTTTTATTTCATCTTTGTATTTACTTTAGTTTTCTTCAACGTTTTATTCCAGAAATAATAGCTTCTCTTTCTCTATATGTTTTGTTAATGAAAACATATGAGTTTAATAAAATAGCTTCAATTACATCACTCTCTGAAAATAATGCTTCCTATTTATTTCTATGGAAACTACAGCAGATACAAAGTGCACAAAAACACTACTTGGTAGAACAAATTCTCAGTGAAAGAATACTATTTTTCAAAACAGTCACCACCATGAGCTATACATTTTCATCAACAGTGAACAAGAGCCTGCATGCTGTGCTTGTAAAATGTGCATCAGTGGAGGTGATCCACTGTCACTGTAGCCACTGCTGAAACTCTACTCACCCCTTACCGTGCTCATATCCACTGACTGGTCTCCATAAATTTTCAGCAAGTGCTGATGGATGTCAATGGGTGCCATTTTTTTCCACATGGAGGAATTCAATTCCACCCCTTTGTTTAATCCACATTTCTACATCAGATGCCATTGTGTCAGACTGCCTTTCTGCTGTCATCTGCCACATGACAACAACATGAAATGAGATATTGGTGGGAAGATTCAGTCCCTGCTGCCGCACTACCAACATCTGCCTCTGATGTCATGGGCCAACATAATAAAAAAGTAGGCAATAGATTCAGAGTAGCCCTTGTATAAAAAAAACAACATGAGTGTTTAAAAAAAATGCAATGTGGAATAAAGTAATTGTCTGATCTTTTAAGAGAGAAGAGTGTATACAGAACATGTTTTTTAGAGTTAAATTTCATCTGGATACCTGACTTATTTGTGGGCTATTATGTGATTAACAATTATTTTTACTATTTTTACACTGCAACTACAACGACTTAAGTATCTTTAGCATGTTCTGGCTCATTGAATGAGAAGATGTACTTCACCAGGACAGATGTGTTAGTTGACTTACCTTGCAGTATTAACTTTGTGACTAAGAACAGCCACACTGTTGCAAATGTTAACATCTGACAACTAAATTCCTGGGCTTTTTCCTGTTAGCTTGAAAATAAGACTAAAATTTAGCACATTTCACAGATTCATGAGGCTTTGGCTAAGTGCAGGAGATTAATAAAAAACAACTTATTTCTACCACTTGCAACGGTGCTTGAACCTGAAAAAAGTCTATCTTAATAGTTTTTTGTTGTTGTTTGTTTGTTTTCCTTCTATTTTTACTTTCTTATGGTAGAAAATGACTTTTTTTTTTTTCCACAAAAGGAATTTTTGTGTCTGATAGACTTCATATTCTAATTATTATTATTTTTAAAATTCATAGATTTATGAAACAAATACTAATGACGAACGTCTCTAGCAACACTAAATAGGGATTTTCTGAGGCCTGCCTTCTATGTGTGCTAGGGCACCTTTATATTCAGCCTAGCAGAACTTGAAGGGGTCAAACTGAATAAATCTACAAACTTAACAGCAAAAAGTAGTACAACAGTCAAAACTATTGAATTTAATGAGTAATGCATCAATACACTGACAGCAATCTGTCAGCTGCAGTCCCAGCTGGAGGATCTGTGAATAGTACTGCATGGAGTTAGAGACTGGAAACAGGAAGAATTAATCCAGACTGGAGAAGGGCATTTTTTTTTCCTCAAGCCCAGAGGCCTTTGGAACCCAAAACTCCAGTGTAATGCGAGGGACTCAGCTCTGTGTCCTGACATGACAACTTGGTTCTGTCATGATATCCTCTCTGAAGATTAATCTCAGTAGAACATACTCTCTTGCAACCTAGTTACCTACTTTTAATCTACTGAAAGAACAGGAGCTGTTAGTCTTTCAAAGGAGCAAATTGAAAACTAAGCTTTATATCACCATATTATTCTTTATTTTCTGTATTTAACTTAAGAGTAAAGCTATTTTCCATATTCCTTTGAATATGATTACCAGTGTATTACAGAGATAATCTATTCAGATATAAATTTACTAATTTTGCAGTTAGTGGTGTGAAAAAGGAAGATTTAGTGTTTAGTTATTACTGGAGAAGCAATATTCCTCACCAGACACTTAGACAACAACCAGTGTGACCCAGCCTTGGTCTAGCCCTATCACTAGGAGATGCTTGGAGCTGTCCTACTACCGACTATAGTGATAGGATAGCCTGATGTTCCAAATCCCAAGAAGCTCTGCTCATCACAGTACCCTGACGTAGCATTTATACACCAGGGCATTTGAGACAGATTTCTGGGAGACCTGTGCTTCACTCACTGATTATCCTTTAAATGTTATGGTTGTGTCTCGCTCCAATTTACAGGAGGTAGAGAACGTTCTTTGATATGTGTATCCCCTGCATGAGATTAAGAAACAATCGTTCAAATGTTGGTCCAATCAGTTTAGTACAAATCTTAGAGAGATGGGGAAACATGGACGCTATTACCAATTAGGATTATGAGGAAGGGAAGACGGTCAATAGAAAAGATAGAAAAGAAGCAAGAATTGTGTTAAGTGGGGATAGTCACCATCTGGATCCATCCCATTGCAAGCCATTCTGGTGGTCTGAGGCAGAACAGGGGGGAGAGCAGCACCAGGAAGAAGCAGCAGGGTCCAGAAGAAAGAAGCAGGTCTCAGGTAGCAGGTCCAGGAGGGAGTCTGTCAGCACACAGGGATCAGCTCATGAGTGTTCTGATATCAGAACACCTTTGCAATGATCAGCTTGTGAGGTTTCTTTTTGAGTGGGAATGACATTGAGAACTCGCTTTTTTTCTTTCAGAGAATTGTGACAGTTGAGAGATTACTCAAAATCCTTTGAAATATATGAGACACATTAAACGCTGAGTCACTGTTGCAGAAGTTTGTAACTATTAAACCCACAGCATCTCATATTCTGATTGATGCAAAACTGCAGCTGAAAAATAAATCTAATTATTTTGATCTTATTTTCAAGAATTACATTTGCCCTGGCATACTATTCCCTCTTAAGTGAAGCTTGCTTTTCTTTGGCAAAGTGGAAAAACAAATGAAAACAACAGCCCATTTTCTGCAGGAAACTGGCAAACTGACCTTTAAGCCTCAGCTCTTTGCTTGCAAGTCAGTGCCTTTCAGCCAGCATGTTCATACAAGGCAGTCATAATTTGAGATAGCATGGTGGAATTTAATATCAAGCCTTCTGCCAGGAACAAGAAATGAGTCTGAGTTTTTTCACTGTCTCTTGAGATACAGAAAATCTTAGATATTACTCTTTGTTCTAAGCTGTTCTTACAGTTACTAATAAACCCTAATAATTTACCTGCAATTTGAACATGCTAAATCTCTTGATAACAGAGTCATAACTGTGATAACTGAAGATTTTCAGGAAGATATTATCTGATGTAGTACAAGTACAGTCGGAAAAAGGAAACATGACTTGAGGCATACAATCCTTTTCTTTTCTGTAACTGCTCTTAATTTGAAATCTTACTTTTCAGAATCAAAATAGGTAAGTACACTTCCAAAATTTTCGCTTTTTCAGAAATATTCAAGTAAAATAGAATATTACCTCTCATGATCAATATAGAACTATTAATTATGGTATGGTAGGTGTAGATACTCCTTCATTTATGGCAGTATAAATATGGAGGAGTTGTCCCATGTTTAATGTAACATTCAGACACTTTAAAACTGGTAGCTGTATCCCCGATATTTTTTAGAAGTCATAAGAAACTAACTGATAATCTTCATCTGAGTTTATTAGATGTATTAAAGAAAAATAAACATATACAACTGAAATGTTAGTAGAGTTTCTTTGTACCTTGTAGGAATGGGCTATCTGAAATGGTTTTGGCCATTATTCCATTATTTTCAATTGAAGAATAAACACAGGGATGGTAAGAGGCTGGCTAGGTGGGTACTTGGCTTTTATCAAACATTGGGTACAAAAGGTTTTTAAACTTAAATTTTACCTGTACATAAAATCACAGAATCTTAGAATAATTTAGTTTGGAAGATACCTATAAGATCATATAGTCCAAATATTAATATAGCATGGCCACAAAAACCCTGTTCCCAAGCACCATATCAGGAGCCATTTGAAAACTTCCAGGGATGATCACCTATTTGTTTTGCTGGGAAACCTGTTTCAATGCTTCGTAAACTTTTCAGTGAAGAATTTTTTTTCTAATATCCAATCTAAACATTCCTTGGCAACATCGGGCCACTACATCTCACCCAGCCCCTGTTACCTGGGAGAAAAGGCTGACCCCCACCCCACCACAACCTCTTCTAATGCAGTCGTAGAGAGCAGTAAGCTCTCCCTTGAACCTCTTCTTCTCCAGACTAAACAATCCTATCTTTCACAGCTGGTCCTCATAAGACTTGTGCTCCAGACACCTCATGATTAGGCTGTCCTTCTCTGTACGTGCTCCAGCACCACAGCATTTTCCTAGTAGTAAAGGACCCAAAACTGAATACAACAGTTCAATAAAAGGGGAAAATTCCATTATTTTCACTTTATTTTCACAAGTATACTTTGATGTTCTTAGTTTTGCTCTACTATAATGAGGCACATAACTATAAAATAATGATTTGTCTGAAATTTTTGCTTATCCTTAAGTTGGAATTAAAATCTGCCAGAAGAGATGTAAGTCTCTCTCAAGAGTGGCCCACTATTTTTCATGAACACTTTCTGCATGCTCAGACCTCTGTTTAGTAAGGTCTATTTAAGGAGACGGATAAAGATTTTGTAATTAATTCATGTGATAAATATAGCTTAAACTATTGCTCAATTAACATAATAGTGGTTAAATGAACAGTTTTGCTGTTTCAGTTTCTTTTCAGTCTGCATCCAAAATGTCGACAGAAATGACAGTGCAGAGCAAAATCCAAGTCAACAAGGACAAGAAATTCATTCTGTAAAGCTTTTGCATATCTTAACTTACTTCCAGAGCTGTGATTCTTGTTCATTAAATTAAAACTAATGCATTTCATAACCTCGGTGTGTTCCTGAAAAGGAAAAAAATGTTACACCATAATGTGTCTGTGAACTTTTCACATGTACCTCTATCTTTTTATTCACATGCACTGTTGCTCTGCTTCGGACTAACTTGTCATATAAAAATAAATTTGAGAGCATTGGAAATAGATGACAGTCTGAAATTAAAGAGCAGGCAATAACCTCTGAAACAATAAACATACTTTTCTTAATCTTTGAGAATGAAGAAGAATGAAAATGTTGTTGCAAGCTATCTCTGCTCCCTGTAATTCCAAAGGCTCAATTACATTTGAAGATGGAAAAAAATTCATCACAGATACCTTACACCAAAAACCTGTCTAGCTCTTGCACCCAATTTACAGCTGACTATATTAAGAAACAGAAATAATTTCAGTTCCATAAATTTGGCTCTAATACACCCTGATTGTCATGCAGGATGTAAGTCTATGTATCAGGGCTTCAAAGGTAGAAGGAACAACTGTTTCTCCATCTAGAAATGTACTTCCAAAAGATAAAATTTTTAAATGTATCTTCAGGTCTCAGATGTTATGAAATTTTAGTGTCTGTGAAAGATTTTTGCGTGCCAGTGGAAAGCACCAGAGCACAATTTTCAAATCTGCATATTATGCCACAGTTTAACAGAGGATAAAATGGGTATGCTATTACCAAAACCATGAAAACACCACTTGTATTTTCAGTAATTATCTCTTCTTCATTAGCAATCATTAGAAATAATTGACACTTTCTCAGAACCCAAGTATGTTGATTTTAATAATTTTATACAGGAGCAATAATGTATTAGCTAAATGCCTCTAATTTTTAAAGAAGGAATGACATTGTGGAAGGGGAAAAAAGTGGCAGCCACCAAGAACAACAGCAACTTCTGCCATTATGCATACATAGCAAAGAAGAGAAAGATAAAAGCAAAGTAATGAAAAGATTGCTAGAACTGAATTATCTCTTATGTTTTTTAACCTTTTAGGAAAACACAGCAATAAGCCTGTTCTTGTCCAATAACTTATGATCTCAGGAATATGGATTAATTATATGTCACACCACGTAAGCTTGATGTATTTGGTCATGCTACATAGAGCAAGATGCACAGTGGGTAAGTTCAATAGTCAAATGACATGTGAACCTATATCTTATGCAGAAGTGAACTATATTAAGAGGCTTGTTCCCTCCTTAATCCTCTGTCACTTGATAATTTATTAAACCTAGAATTATAGGCAACAATGAGAAAACATAGACAAAACAAGAAACTTCTAAGATAGTGAAAGATGCAAAATAATTCCAAATCTATAAGCATTTGAACTTTTGAAAATATTTTTTGAGACAGACACACTGTTTTTATCTGTTTTCCTACTTCAAGTAAGAATAGGCTCTCCAGGAAGGTGGTTGAGACACCATCCCTGAATGTGTTTAAAAACTGTCTGGATGTGGTGCTCAGGGGCATGATTTCCGAGTGGTTTGTTAAAGTTAAGGTAGTATGGTTGGGTTGTGGTTAGACTTGATGATCTTGAAGGTCTTTCCCAGTCTTAGCAATTCTATGACTCTATGATATCAGTTTTAGCTAAACATTACTATAAATTTACAGTAATTGAAAATGAAATGATATTGCTTTCAAGCATATTTCAGAGAATCATAGAATGTTTGATATCAGAAGAGACTTCTGGAAATTATCTAGTCCAGCCCTTGGTCAAGTAGAGACACCCAGAGCAGTTCACCCAAGATAATGTCCTCATGTCTTTAGAGAATCAGCAAGGAGGAGACTCCACAATCTCTCTCTGTAGCTTGAGCCAATGCTGCTTCATTCTCAGAGTGTAAGTGCTACCTGAATTTCAAAGTGTACCTCCTATGTTTCTGTTTGCCTTGTCCTGCACTATGGGAAATATGAAGAGCCTAGTTCTGTCCATATGTAATATTGCCAGCTTCTCCACATGACACTTAAAATACCCTGAAATTAAGGTGATCCATTTATATTGGTAAATAATTGAAACTTGTTAAAAGAACATTGTGATCTCATGACCAGTTTGCTCTATCTAATCCAAAAGAACAACATATTAAACTATAAGATACTCAGTGTTTAGGGGCTATGAAAATTATTGTACTTGAAGCAGTGAAATCTTTAAATTCATAAGCATTTGAATATTTCCTTGGGATTTATTATGCTTTACTTTTTCCCAGTACAAAATTGTTTGAAGAGGCAATCATCATTGGCATCCAATTCCTATTCCATTAGTATCATTCATTACTTACCCTATTCTGTTATAAAAATTGAGGGAAGCTTCCTTGTAAATTAAAACAATGAAGTGGTCTAGATTAAAAATAGCTTATAAATATTTTATTTATGTTAAGATAATCCATTAAAATGATTTGCTTTCATGAATTCATTGATTATTTTCAGTAGTCAGTAATATTTTGCAAATATGCTCCCCTTAATGCATTGTGCTTGAAATATCCTTGCCACTCTTAACTTCTGAGTCCACGACACGTTTTTGTTCTATGTATGGTGCAGGTCACCGAAATCAAGCTGACACTTTGTAAATCCCATCTAGAGGATTAAAATGGGGGATGGCATACTTCATGAGGAAACACAGAATACCGAGTACTCTTCAAATATGTATCTGTACCAGCATATATGAATAGCTGTTTTAATATGCAGCCAAAAACATAAATGTCTGCATAAAAATTAGCAAGAGAAGGTTGTGAGCACAAAGCTTACTTCACAGAATTCTCTGTCTCAAAGCCATTTCAATGTAGCATAAGATGCAATTACACAGTTTCTTTAGTATCCTATAAAAAGAGATGAATGCACCCACAATTTTTTTGTAAAATTTCTGACCTCTCTACAATGGCTATGAATTTTTATATTATTGATTTAAAGAATTATAAAGAATTCATTTTAGTTCTAATTGTTCAGTACAATATAAACCACTTTTGATTATGAAGAATATGAAGATTCCCCTGAGCAAAAAATAGTTTTGAAAAGAGATTTTTTTAGTACTTCTTCATGGTGCCTTAAATTTTTGTTTTCTTTTATGGGCCTATTAATACAGATACTATTCATAGCCATATAAAATTATACTTCCTTTCCATAAAATCCATAAAACCAAAGTTCTTACAGTACTCTTAGATTCAGTTTTAGAAAACACTCATGTTCAGGAAAACAGCTCAGTTTATTTTTAACATTATACTAACCCACTGAAGTCATTTGGGTTTATGGATACTGTAAAATTGTTGTAACACTAAGTTGTTTTTTATTTCTTTTTTTTTTAACAAAAAATATGAATTAGTTAATTCCAGAAATGCAATGACATCTAGCAACAGAACTTTCTTTATTTATGATTCATCAGGCTAAATCTTTATTTTATTGGATATTTCAAGGTTTCTATTTATTTATTTAGTTAGTTCTGCCCATATACAAGGTGGTTTTAGCCTTATTAGACATAGTGGATGTATACAATTGTAGGAGCTCTGCTGTAAAATTCTTAAGATTCTTCTTTCCGAAGTCTGAAAAAACATAGAACAGTAAAGACTTCTTCAGTAGAAGAAATGTGAGTCTCTATGTTGATCAACAGTAACTGGAAGCTTATAGAGAATGTTGTCTTTCATTGAAATTGGGTGAAGTTTTCTAAATATTTTAGTTAGAGCTGATTTAGGTCTCAGAGTATCCTGCTTTTATACCAAGGGACCTCTGAAGCATTCTCAGTGCCATATTTACATGCTTTCAGCTCTGTGCAACACTGGAACACTTTCTGTCTGCTAGTCCCTGAAGAAAAGGGAAGAGGCTGTTTCTCAATGCTATTATCAACTCTCATTATTCTAACAGACGAATATGAAGTGAATTAAGAAAAGAATAAAAATTATTTGCTGTTTTAATTTGCCCATACCAAAATCTGTATCTTATTAATTCAATAACATCATCTTAGAAATTATGTTCTGGAACTGAAAGAATAAACTTTTCATGTTCCTGATTTCCATACACATGCCATGGTGTCATGGTTTTATGATTTTTGTTGTATTGTTGATATTCCACATCATAACATCATGTGGTGTACTGGGAGTAAGAGAGTTAATGCTACAGCTCCGTGGATCATCGGTAGTTATGGATGTGCCTGTCTCAGAAGAGAGGGAGAACTACATTCCCCAGAGGGCTTTGCAATGCTTTGTATTTTTATGTGTTTTCCGCTCAGAGGGAAAAGATAAAAACTGTCTGCAGTCACGGGACACTCTCTTTTTCCATTGGGATTGACTTAGCAGTGGGTGCTCACTGCCGTCTCGCCTTCAGAGTTAGCGTAAGGCCTTCGGTTTATTGGACACTCTTTCTTGCTCATTTTATTTGATTCATTAGCCTCAATTCCAATTATATTGTATTATATTGTGTTATTTTACTTTCTGATATCTTATTTAGTAAATTAGCTTTCTTCCTCAGATCTTTGCCGCTGTTTTGTGTCGGGGCCCATCTCCCTTTTCCCTTTTCCCTTTTCCCTTTCCCCCTTCCCCTTGTCCGGGGTGTGGGCCCACGGGTCTCCTTCCTCAGTTGTCACAGACCCAGGCTGAACCAGCCCACAAACTGTTGACACATGGTATTTAGAGTCATTCAAATTGATATTCATAACTGCAAGTTCAGAAAGGGCTATTCAGTGCATTAACTTAAGCATGTTACTTTATTGGTGCTAGTAATTAGGAAATACTGCATTACTTCTTTCCATTGAAATTAAATTTAACATCTTGCATGTGTACTTTAAATTGCAACAAACTGCAGCTGCTCATAAAATATTTCATTCATCAGATTCCAAACTATGGAGTTATTTATCTATTTTAGATGCTCACAACTAATTTTTATTTTCATTTTATTATTTCCTCGATTCAAGGAATATCACCTGTGGTAATTTGTTGGTCTGAATCTTTAACCACGAATTCATAAAATTGAACAAAACTCAGGCTAAGAGGCCTGGGCCAGAAAATACTAAACAAATAGAAACCTCAGATCTGGATTTGTATTTTACTCCATAATACTAGAATAATACAAGTTCTTGATTGGCACAAGTTACCAAAAATAAACATTAGTTATATAATTGCTGACAAGTCTCCAATCCATTTTCTTTCCTGCTGAGAGGTTTTTTTAGAATTCTTCTTAATCAGCGCTATTAGGAAACCAAGGCCTTAGAGGTGTGTTCTTTCTATGAAATATTGAAAATATTTGACTAATGCAGTGACATACAGTCCCTAACTAATTCAGGTTGTAAGGAATCTCAGGAATATTAAGTCCATTCTCCTGATTAAAGGCACTGAGCTGAGAGGTGTCTTATCTACAAACATCCTGTAGAACTTCGAGGACAAAGACTTCACAGTATTGCTGTACAGCTGATACCAGTGCTTAATTGTCCTGAGGCTTCATTATCAGTTAAAGCAATATTTAAGAATAAAGTCTATCTGAATATGATATTGTCTGAGGTGACTCTGCTACACCACTATTACTATTTATCATCCTGTCATTTCATACTTCTTCAGATGATATGATTAATGTAACTTGGCTGATTTAGTATGATACAGATTGTTGTATGAGCTGAGCTATGGAATATTCACAATATTTGTTTTCTTATTTTGTGTCTTGAGAAAATTATTCTTATACTCAGAAGTCTGAGATAACTTCATAATTTGGACACTGCTATGCACTTTTTTTTCCACATCCCTCCAGTTTGGCTCATGACTACGGTGAATCCAGCAAAACGCTGTAAGCTTAGCATCTTCACCCACCTATAATTTACATTCTTCCCTTGGAGAGAGTATGCACAGTCACAGGAAGCTCAAGCAGAATATCAGGGTAACTGAAATACAACAGAAGGATCTATTTCTATGGGAGAATATAAGGAATGAAGGATGGGGTTTTGCATTCTGTAAAACCTATTAGCTTAACAGAGCTAACTTTTCTTCATTTAGGGAGAGAGTGGGAGGGTGCTGACAATATTTTAGAAAACTGGAAGAGAGAGATTTTTCTTATTTAATTAGGAATGTGCATCTGTGGTATCCGTAATTTCTTAGCTTGAGTTTTAAAATGATTGATATTCTGGTGAAGATGATGATCGTGGTGGTGTTCTGGAGCTGCTATTACAGGCTAGAAAGCAAGAACACTGAGTCTCAACACATGAAGCTTTAAGTTCTGGAGTTTTTATAGTGAATAAACAGTGCTGCTGTCCTTGAAGCTGAGGAAGAAAGGATAATCAGCCCTCTGTTCTTGCCCATGCCTGGTGATATGCTTTGAAGTTTGGTGTCTTCTAAGAGCTGAGCTTTGCTGAATGGGGTGAGTTTTCTGGAAGTCAGGAATGTCTTTCTAATCCAAGGATAGAAAGCAATATATATTTGATATAGAAAATACCCAGGTTACATGTCTCCAAATCTCATCTGTTGAAAAGCCAGCTTGCAAATTTTCTAAGACCTTCTGCTACTCCTATAAATAGTTGATAATGGAAAGCTGGTATCAGAAGAAAGAGAACAAACTATTATACTTATAACTGAAAATATGAACTTATATTGACTTTTGTTAATACATGCATATACATGATCTCCTCATATAAGGGAAAACTAAAATATTTTGAAGAATTGTAGAAAAGAGACTGTATACCAGCCAGATATTTTCCACCATGTCTTCAAGAATTATTCAGAGAGTAGTCTGTCCTCAAATGACCTTTGTCCAATACAGATCTCAGCTGTCAGATCTCTGAAACTTAGGTCTCCTGAAATAATTCTCAATAATGTAAGATTTGGAGGAGAAAATAAAAAGCTATTTCTGCCCTAATTTGTTATCCTGGAATTGTTTTCACATGACACTCATTAAATAATTAAACTTGATAAAATATTTTTACAGAGTTTTCCATATACCAAATTGCTGCAGAGAAGAAAGTTATATCCATTTTTAGTCCAATAGACAACGCTTTAATGAGCATGGGAATTAGGTTTAATTTTTCTTTTACCTAAAGGATCCCGAATTCGCTTTTCACATTTGATATTTTCAGCCATTGCAGCACTCAAGTGTTCTTTTTCCTATCTGTTACAGCTTCTGATTGTAGACAATTTTTAGCAATTTCAGCTGTGCCCTATCTAATTTTTCTAATCATGTTATAATGCAGAATCATTCATAATTATGAAAAAAATGATAGTGTAAATGTCTGAATTTGAGAAAATCATGGAGACAGACACCTGATGTAAAATATTTTTTGACCATCTAAATTTTACACAGAAGACTGCAGGACTTAGAGATTACAGTACTTTTGTTAATCAGATCACAGAACTGTAGGCAGAAGACATTTAAATTGCAGTTTGCAGCTGTGCATTGCATTTAATATCCATTCCAGATCTGAGAGGGAGGTGAGAATCCCCAAAATACCAAGGACCATAATCATCATGATCATCATTAATCACTGCTCACCAGCTGCACACACACACACACACACACATACACACACACACACACACACACACACACACTTATTCCGAAAAATAGAATAATTCAACTCTTCCTATATATGGAGCATGTTCATTTACCCTAGGAGGAAACAAAGACTTAAAAGGTATGGGTTTACTTCTATTCAGTGGAAAAATTACTAGGTGGTATATCATAGGAGAATGATGAGGGAAATTGCATATCTGTCTCATGTACTTTAAGATTTACTGGTTTCATTACCAGGGGGAAAAATTCAGGGAAACAGTGTTAACTGCAGATAAATTATTTTTAGAAAATTCTAAGGTTAGTTCACAGAGGAATGTTTCGGGATTCTATAGATATCTAAGAGATAAAGATGGCAGAAAGATGTTGTGCATTTGTTGCACAGTAAAAAATCCAACTCTGTTTGCAAGACAGTAAAATACAATTATTTAAATATATCCCAACAGGAGATAAATTGTCTACTAATTCACAGAAATGCACACTGTTATGTGTAAGAAAGTGAGTTATTAGAAAGAAAAAAAAGTAGAGAGAAAATGTAATCCTTCATTTGAAAAATGAGATTGAGAAATAAGGTTTAACTGTCTTCAGTATTCTTCACAGATATAGCTGCATAATGTACATTTGTCTGAAGAACTGAGCAAACCAACAATAGTGTATTATTATAGAAGAATCCTAATCATTACTTTTCATTAAGAATTTCTATTTAATTGTGCAGAGGAGAAGACAGTACTACTTCTCTCCCTGACAGCAGGTCTTTCCAAGGGTACCAGGTATGGCTGAACCTAACCATCTGAACAAGTGTGTTTAATTAGTGAAAAGGAGGCTTTAAGCAAAATTATCTCTGAAGCTCAACAAAACTGACAGAAATATGGTCTTTAGAAAAAGGCAGATGTTTAATAGCTGCTAAGATTATGTTCAGCAGTCATACACTTTAGGAAAGTGAGTACGAATTTATCAATCAACGCTAACAAGAAAGATTATGTTGATTTAAACTACCCAAATAACTCATTATAACATCTGTGGAGATCAATAAGATCCTTAGTTTATAAGTAAGCTAAAATTGTTGTCTGTTCTGGGTTCTCTGTCTGATCTGTGTTCTGTGAGTTCTGTTTGTTTGTATGTTTTGAAGAGTTTTATTTGTAAAAAAGTGTAGTCAGGAGAGTTTCTAGTATTATGCTGCCTAGCTGAATGAAATATATGTGCCTGGGCTGAAACTCTAGCAGTACAAAAAACTGATATGGAACCATAGCCAGAACTTTTCCAATAGTGCATTCAGTGACTTTGGGATGCAGAGGCAGAGTCTGTGGAAGTTAACATTTGATTTAGGCATCCTTGGCAAGGTTTTGCCTGGTCCAATAGCTGAGACAGCACTCTTTTTATTATGTGGCTTCTAGATAATGTGTTTTGACTACAGAGGATGAACACAGGTGATGATGAGTGGGTTTGCTGTGAGAGTTTAGATGGAAAGTTGATTCACTGAATTGATCTATCTAGTATTTTATTATTATGATTACCTATTGACTGCTCTGGTGAGATAGTCTCTGGTTCATTCTTGCCCTTGAATGCTTTTCATAAACACTTTATTGTCTCTTTTGAAGTACTTCTATTTTCTAGCCCCAGCATACTTTTCTCCAGTTAGCTGTTCCTTCTCTCTGAGCACCAGCAATCCTGGGTGTGTTGTCTTAAGAGCTCATTTGTATTTCTAAGAATAGATAATTATTTCATTGGCACTTGCCCTCTCAATATTTTTCCCTGGTTTTATGACTTCTTTCATCATGTTAGCAAGCCAAGGGAGTTTTTATATTTGACAAGTCCCAACCTTTCATCAGGGCACTTACATCAGGAGGAAAAGGCTCCTTTTACTTTACTAGGCACACTATAGTTTGATTTGAGGAAAGGGGAATGACTTTATAATTGCTATCATTTCATTTTAACAGAGTGGAACATGTGGGTGCTAACACAATTCATGGATGTACTTTCTGAAAAGAATAGTCAAAACAGAGAGAAAAGGAGGATAGCATCCTCCATGAGAAGTGATCAGTATGGCATTTTTTGGTAATATTTCTTACCTGGAGCCACTATTATGTACATTTGCAAGATTATGGCAGCTGAACTGACTATGGTGGAATTACCAGGCCAAAAAGAGAGAGAGCGTCCCGGAACTTAAAACACAGAACAATCAAAAGCCTACTGATGACAGTGGTCTCCTGAAATACAAGTGACACAAAGTCTCCCTGATTGGGATTAGGAACTTCAAAATACTCCTCGCCCTTCCTGATGAGTGTTTTGTAGGATGATCAGCTCCTCTGCAGAGGATTTGTTACAGTTTCATTCATGATAGCTGTTTCATTTCTGTATAATTATTTAACAGCTGATTAGAGAGGGACTTCATTCCATGCACCAGTGAAGTACTTAGAATCATCAGTATCATATCCTGTTCATCTTTTTCAGTCTTGCTTAATGAGCTATTACATTTTGTTTACAAACATTCCTACTGTCATTCAGGGCTTTCTTTGTATAAGAGATTCTAAGCATTGAAATAGAGAAAAAAGAGAATACATTGTTCATTGAAAGACATCAAGGAAATCTGCTAGCACGTGTCTCTTAAAAACTGCTTTTCCTTTCCTTCAGTCCTAAGATCACATGAAGTAGCATGATGTAGAATGCTCCATTAAGTTTTTATCTTATGCATACAAAAGGAATAGAGAAAGATTTATCTCAACCTTATGAGAGCTCATGGACCTCTACCTTTAATGCTGAATTTTCCACTACTCCTTGTGTACTAGCTTGTTTCTTGGCAACTTTCTTGACCAGAATGATGTCTTCCCATAACTTCACAATTTATGATTCAATTCACAATGAAGCTTTTGCAATTTACTGGTAGATCATTCTGTAGATTCTTGGAAGCACAGCAACCTTTAGGGTGATAAACATTTAAGGAATTTGCCACTGTATTTGTAGTGACCAGATATATAGTCTGAGAGTTATGTGTCAGAATATTTAGATTTTGGTTTATCACTTCAAAAATATAAGGGGAAAATTATTAAATATGTAGATGTTCGGTAAATATATTCATTCTTAAACTACGATTGAATTTTATAATAAGGATATGTCTTAGTTGTCTCAGATATCTGCTGACTCATGGTATGTTTTGACCTCTTATTAGAATGACAGCTTTCCAGTTTCTATCATTAGATCCTCCTACTTATCTTTTCCATCTTAAGGCCAAATAAACATAATTTATTTCCCTTTTAAAAGACATTTTGTATTGTTCATTTTTGGACTTTGGAACATCACATATTGATATGGTGCTCAAGAAATCTTCAACCTCATCTTCCTTAAAGTCTCTTGAATCATATTTCTATTCCATACCTTAATTAGCACATTCCTTGCTTAAGATCTCTACATGTTTACTTCTTTCATAAAAAGGATTAATTTGAAAAAGCCTTTGCAGAGAGTCCACTGTGAATTATCAGTACTCCAGAAAATTGATTTGAGGACAGAGGTGATAAGGACCCTTGAAGACCTGTTTTGTTAGACTTAAGGAAGCAACCAAAATACCTTTTTTTTTTTTTTTTTTCCACTGTTCAAATTCAAATTGGCTAGAATGTAGTCCTTAAACCTTATGAATAGAATCCGGAGAATAATGCTTCACAGAAAACATCTTTGCTTGCTACTGTCAAAATGCATTATCTCTGGATTACTCTAATTGCCAAATATTCCTGTACTATAGGCCCCCTCTTCTAGACTTTCTAACTATTTTCTGTTGCAAATTTGGATCTTCAATATCTACCTGATGTCAGCATCAATGTGATACCTAAAGTATCACATTATACTGTCAGCAGACACATTTTTTAGCATCACACAGATCAATTCTGTATGAAAGACAGCAGGCCCCTCTCCAAAGTTAACAAAATAATTCACAGATGATACAGTGTCTTGTCAAGACAGTGCAGGACAGGTCATTTCTACCGTTTATCACTACTAAAGGTAGGCACCCCAGCAGCACAATCACTCACGTAATTTGTCTCCAGTTTTATTGTATATTGCCTTTGACTGCCCAGAAGAATTGCAATCTATAATTAAAAAAAAAAAACAACCAAAAACATTGGAACTCCAAATAGGACACTGTGAACTTATGGTTCGTTCAGAGTAGTTTTCATGAATTCTCTCAAGGATGTGAATAGCAGTATTAGTGTTGCATATAAACTATTATGCTATGCCATCTGCATTTTTTATCGCGCACATGCTCAACACATTTTTTCAACTTTTCTGTGAGCACAAAGTGAACTACATTTTGAATCATCCAGTGGGTGGGGAGGCTGTGCAAATCTTCACAGAAAATACTTCTTTATGTGGGTTAATAGTGGTGATATGCTGTTTATTTAACATAATGCTGTTCACTTTGAAATGCCTTGATGTTTTGAAGCTCTACTACCTGCAAGATCCATGAGCTTGTCTTATCCCTTTCAAAACAGTCTAAGTAGCTTTTTATGAAAGCTGCACAGTAAATTATACAGCAGATTTCTGTATAACAGTCAGTACTTTATAACTGTCTTCAGTTATACATAACATGTTTAGGAAAAACTGCTCTATTACAATTAGCTAAGCCACATGGATTAGTTAGCCAGTTAGATAAATTATCACATCAAATCACAAACTGTTGCGGGGCACATTATATATTTTATTGTAAACTAATATTTTCTTTCTCCTACAGTCTGAAACCTTTAATTTCCTGACCAGTCCAAGTTCTCAGTCTCTTTTGCAGCCACTTTCTTTTGAAAAGCTCTATTTCCACCGGACTAAAAAAAATAATCATTTTTCTTTATAAAAACCTGAGATTTCGTGCACATGTATAAGATCTACCTTACATCAGGAAGAGCTATTAAACAAGATGACACATTTCTTGAGGCCCAGAGAGCAGCATCACCCCTAGCATAAATTTTAGCATGCTTTCTTAGTGAACACTAATTTATTTCTTATGAAAGGGTGTTAATGTGATGCAGAAAGGAACCTAAAATTTTATTTCATTTAAAGACAGCTAAAGACATTTCCCAAATTACCTTAAGGAACTAATAAAATTACTGTTAGTCAGTCTCATGAATCCAGGCTCATGAAGCATTACATCCAAATACAAATTCCAAGGTCTTGTAATAGATTCTGCTGAGGAGCACCTATTCATTTACCTCTGTGTGGGCCAGATAGACAAAACTACTATCAGGATATACTAAGCCAGATCACTGGTGTTATAATTATACATAATAGCAGGGCAGACATATATGAGGCTATATATAAGGAGGATATATCTCCATATGATGGATTCCAATAAATTGCAAACAATTTTGCAGCTTTTGCTGACATATAGCCTGTCTCCTTATATAGCTTGCTTAATCTTGCAGTATGGACACAGCAGACTATTGCAAAGAGCGAATTTCCTACTCCTTCCTCAGGTCTGGTCAAGAAAGGGTTAATTTCTAGTCCCCTACGTAAAATGTTATTCAAAGGATCTGTAAAGAATTTATCATCCATTCATCTTTTGTCCCTCTACAGAGACTAGAGGCTCCCCCTGACATGTGCTCCCACTGACCCCACTGTACAAGATCCACAAAAATGGGGTGGTAAGGAAGATAAAATATTTCAGATCACTGTTTTGAAGGATCTTGGGATACTTGCTCAAATGGCTCCCAAAAATATCACTTCATTTTCTGAATTTGAAAAAAACGAGTTACTGACTCTTTTAGAAAAGTATTTTATTGTATTCATTTTCTTTGTGGGATTTGCTGAGATTCTTGTATTTCTTTTCAGGTACAAATATTTGTTGCTTTTGGCCTCTGTCCAAAGTGTCAGCAAACCTTTTCATAGAATCATAGAACCGTATAAGTTGGAAGAAGCCTTTAAAGGCCACCTTGTCCAACTCACCTGCAATGAACAGGGACACCCACAGCTATATCAGGGTGCTCAGAGCCCCATCCAGTCTCACCCTGAATGTCTCTGGGGATGGGACATCCACAACCTTTCTCAGCAACCTGCTCCACTGTCTCATCACACTATTTTGCTTCCTTAGTCGAGATCAGTGTGGAAAAATATTTATAAATAAGAAGAGATTAGAAGGAGAAATGAAGCAAATATTATTTCATCCCCATAAAGGAGGTGTTATACAAAGCGTAGAAGAAGCAAGTTTAGTTATCTGGAAGTTTTTAAAAACTTCTTTTAAAAACAATTTACCTATTTTTTTAGGGTGATAAAAATGTTTTCTTTCTGCTCTTTTCTGATAGTACCAATTGCCAATAGAGAATTAAAAAGAGAAAGGAAGTATTTGTATTTCTGGTGAAGAGATAGGTGTTGAAAATGTTATGTGTGTTTGCAAGAATGATTTGGTCTAGGCAGCTCATGATTACTGTCTTGTATACCGAGAAAGGAAATGGTATCACATAGCTCAGCAAGGGCTGCAAGGCTCAGCTACTCCTGAATGACACTGATTAACCTCTGAGATGCTCTGTGGGCTATGTCCCCTCACTCACAAGATCTATGTGCTCTCACTCACAAGACCTTGTCAGCAGTCTACGAGCTGGTTAGGTCAGGTTCTATGACAATTGGTATGGGGGACCCATGGACCCACACCCCAGGAAAGGGGAAGGGGGAAAGGGAAAAAGAAAAAGGGAGATGGTTCTAAAAACAAAATACCATCAATGATCTGAGGAGGAAAAATAATTTACTAAATAAGATATCATAATGCAAAATAACACAATATAATACGATATAATTGGAAATGAAGCTTAAAAATCAAGTAAAATGACGGAGAGTGTCCGAGCCTTATGGCTAAATGCTGAAGGTGAGATGGCTAGGGAGCACCTCCTGCTGGGTTGATCCTAAAGGAAAGAACCTATGTCTCGTGACATGCAAACAGTTTTTATCTTTTCCTCCGAGCGGAAAATGGAAAAATGCGAAGCAACGCATTGTCCTCTGGGGAAGGTAGTTCTTCTCTTCTGAGACAGATGTACCCAGAGCTATTAATGGTCCATGAAGCTGGATCATTAACTCTTTAACTCCCAGTACACTGCATGATATTATGAAGTGGAATACCAATAACAAAAATAACAAAACCATGACATACCTGATGAATATTATTAATATTTTTTATCCTGTTCTGCAAGAGGGGAAAAAAAAGTGAGGAAAAATAGATATTTATTTTCAGCCCTTTTAGTTACAAAAAAAAAAAAAAAAGAACGAAATGTTCTACTGTGGTTAAAATATGGCACAGCTTTTTTGATGGGCCAAAATTGAAATCAGATAATAATAATAATAATCAGATAATTGAAAGCAATACTTACACTACATTTGCTATAGCACTTGTGGAACTCACAACAGTGCAGCAACAGCAAGAAGCACAGGTAAGCAACTTCCTGTTCCAGTCTGTGCCAGTGTGCTCAGAGTTTTGAGGGCAGGATTTTTAATGTCTGTTTTGTTCATGGATTCTCTGATAAAGATTCTAAGTATGAAGTTGGACTAAGTATGTTAGTGAAAGTGAGACACCTGAAATTCTAACTCAATTTAAAATCCAGAAGCAAGACATTACTTTAAAATGTTTGTAATATTTGTTTATGCTATATTTTGTATTTGTCTCTAAGAGATGGGAATTACTCTCTGATCCAGAAGAATCTTTTTATCTTATGTTTAAAGGACAAGTAACTGTCTTTCCTTACACCAAAAATATGAAAAAGGCTGTCAGATCTTGAGTTATCATTACCATACATGAGGGAATTATTTATTATCAATAAATAATAGAGGAAGAGAAAATACCATTTCATCTTTCTGTTGGCCTGTATTGAAGTACTGGAATCCAGGAATATTATGCTTTTTGTTTTATTTGTAAACAAATGATTTGAATAAAAATAATCGAGAAAAATTTAACCGTACAAATGGAATTCTATACGTAATACATTTGGAAAACCTGTTCTTGTTATATGAATAGCTATATTCCCCTCTTATGTCTACCCTGGCATAGACAAGTATATGCAAATTAAAAAAACAAAACAAAACTGGCCACAACTGTGGAACTCAATGAAGTATCTGACAAACAAGATTACTCACATTTTTTATTGACATCTCACATTTCTTTCTTTGTTCTCTTCCTTGGATGAGTGCCTTTTTTTTGCTAGGTGAAGGCTTTAGGAAAAACTCTATTTAGTATAAATAGATAACTTTGGTTTCTTCACTGACATCTATAATATGTGAAAGCAATATTGCCTAACCTCTGGAGCAAGCTGAAAGGATAAGTGACATTATTACAAACATACATTTATCCAGAGATTCCTATCAACTTTTGCCTCAGGTATTCATGGGAAAAAAATATTTCTTTAGAGTTATTCTCTTCAAAATGTAGACTCTTCAAAGTATTGGGCTTGAGAAACTTATATAAATAATTTTTAATGCTGGTATAGTGATCAAATCTAAGGAGAGCTGGAAAAGTAGCCACTCAAGAGTAAACACTTCAGATTTCATTTACATTTCATCTTAACTCCAAGAAAATGTCATCTGCATCTGGTTTTATTTGTGCTTATATCATCAGTACTCTAGTACACTTGACATAAATGCTAAATAAAGATATCTGCAGAAGTTTAGTAAAATTTTCAGATATGCAATTATTTCAGAAATGTTATTACTCATGAATGTCTACTTTTCATGGAGTTCCTATGACTTGCTCATATAAATCTTTTTGTTTCTTTTTTGTTTAAATTTAAGCACTATTGTTAAATGGATTAAACTGACCCTTATCATAACATTTGATGTCACGGGAGTTATACTCAGGACACACTGAAACCTATGTGTCTCATCAAGCATCAGGGAAATATGATTGCAATATGCTTGAAATTCAATATTTTCCATGCCATTTAAATCTAAAATAAAATATAAATTCATTCTAATTGTTTTCTAGCTCTACAATACTCAGAGTTATATATTTTAGTAGGAAATCTGAAGCTGAATATCCTACAGCACTGGTGAAGAATGAAGAGCTATTGATGTGATAATCTACAGTAAAGAATAAATATTTAATATTTTTATTGAAAACAGTCACATCAAAAATTTGGAGGGATTTTTCTTCCTTTTTTCTTCTCCCAGAATATTTTATTGAAATATTTAAGAGGGAAATTAAAGAGGTAAGGGATGCCAAATAAAACCAAGAGAATTTGTCTGAATTCCAGATAATGGGTGACAGAACACTGGCACAGTTTGCCAAGACGATCTCCTCCATTGGAGATATATCTGTACATGGTCCTGGATAACTGGCACACATCAAGAAGAGAGGATCAGACAAGATGACCTCAGGAGGTCCCTTCCAAATTCAGACATTCTGTGGTTTTGTGTTCAAAGATGATGCATAAGGAAATGCCTGTGCCCAAACATAAATTGTCTCAGTGTTTCTTTTCCAAGAATAGACTGAACATAAATCAGCAAAATATATTCCTAAACAGCTATGTGTTAACATTAGATTATGTAGCCAAGACTAATTAGAAAGAGAGAATCGATTATTCCTCAAATGTGCATTTGGATTTTTTTTTTTTTTTTGAAAAATTAGCACATTACTTATCATAACTCCTGTAACATTCAGTAATAACTGATTATTCTGCCTCTGAGTTAGTACAACAAATTTATACAGAGAAGCATTATGTAGACAGTTTCATTAACTATCGAGATTTTCATTGTTTCAAAACTGGCAATAAAAACTGTGCTTCCTAGAAACAGTTTTGCTTCCTGACAGCACTGGAAATAAAACCTATAATCTCTTAACTTAAAGTACTCTCTCACAAAAAGCTTACTCATCTTCACATTTCCTGTTTACCAGTTTTCATTGTAACATGCAGCAAAAAATAAAAAATAAGAAAAGATAGATGGAAGATCTATTTAACTTCCTCATATCTCCACATACTTCTCTCTCACGGACACTATATCTGAACTATATTGTCTGAAGATAACAGACCAATGTTTCCACCTAAGTGAAATTTACTAGCAAAATGATGATTTCTCCTGAAATTCCTTCTTCAGCACAATCTTTCCATATATTTTTTTTCTACTAATCACTACTTACTGAAGCTATGTAATCTGAAAAAATGAGCATTTCTGAATGCACTCTAGCAGAAATTTTTTATCTGGTCTAGGACTTGCTGAATACGGCATTTCTAATGTGAACAAGTAATTAATTATTGAACAATACAATTTTCACTATCTGTATCTCTCCCACTGATATGTTTCTACTATCATCTGTCATTTTTCCAGGAATTCAGAAGTTACTGCATCGAATGTGAGAGGAAAATGAAGTAGATTATTGCCATCATAGCAGTATTCAAAACTTTTATTGTCAAGTAAACCCACGATGAGTTCTTTATTTTGTTTTGGTTTGTTTGTTTTGTGCTGTTGCTTTTTTTCTTTTAATTTTCCCACGACACCTTAGCATGATGAATTTGCACATTTAGCAAATATTATCACGGGGCCTAAAAGCAGCTCTAACATCCACCTTAGACTGAGTCAAAAGACAATGAGAATTAACTCTTTACTGCCTGCTTTACATAGAAAAACTATAGGGAAAAAGATAAAGCAGAGCAACAAGAAAATAAAATTAAAAAAAACCTCACATATGTAACATGTGAACAGTGCTGAGTGTAGTCATTTTAAAATCAATATAGTGAAGTATAATAAAATGTAATCTTCATCTACTAATCTCTTTGGTGACAGCAATAACAGCTACTAATTGCCTATACCCAGTATTCTCCTTCCCTCTGCTGAGCTAACCCACCACAGTCTGCTTAATCATCAGCCTTTGAAGTCCCCAGCAGCCTGATAACGGTGCAAAAAGTTGAAGCATCAAGGCCAGCAAGTGCTAGATGTGATATTATTTTTTTGTGTGTGTGTGACATATTAACAGCATTTATCATTTACTTGCAGTAGGAAAACAATATAAAATTGGATTTGCTATATCCTTTTATTTTCTCTGAGTGAGGTGACTCAATGACAGCTATTCTGTTGTATGAAGTCTTTGGCCACAAAAGCTGATGGGTCAGATCCCAGAATCCTAGTCTGCAATATATTCCACGTGGCATCAGGACACCAAATCATTTGCTGAAATGAAAGGTGTTATTCATCTCTTTGAATGGAGTCATTTTATATCAGAGTGGATTTTCACTGTAGTCAGTGGTAGGAAAGAGAGAAATTGTTTATTTGAAGTGCTTTATTTAAAGCACATAAGTAAATTGTGCATTGCTATTCTGAGGTACTATGGAATTAATAAAAATAGAAAAGAACATTCTGAGAGTTGGACTGTAATCAAAGTGATCTTGCTTAATGCAGGAACCGAATTGAATATTGTGGGGTAACAGTAAATGAACTAGATTAATTTCTCAGTGTTTTTATCACTACCACACCAACTGCAAGATTTTAGATACACTTGGGCACTTTGAGAAGACTGAAATATGATTTTCATACTTTATCAGACATGTATACTTAAAAATAGCCTCAACACAAATTCTCGTGACTGTAATAGATGCATGACAGTACTTGCTTGTTTATTAGGAGTAATTTCTTTGAAATGCATAACAAAAATAAAAATATAACCAAATAGGTCATAAGTATGCCCTAATAATCCAGTTTTGATTTATGAATTAAAATATATGTAAATTAATTTAAAAATTATTATTTAATTAACAATTCTTTTTCCTTGAGTATAGTTACTATGGCAGAGTTTTTTCACAGACTGGAGTCAAATACCAGTGGACTAAAGAATGGAATTTGTTGTGTAGTATCAGAAAAAGAATACTATGTACACTTATTGTTTGTTGTTCAGTGCAAGTAAGTTCTAAAGAGTAACTGGCAAAGACACAATTTCTTTATCGAAATAATTTAATATATGTACACTCTGAGTCACAGACTGAATAACAAATCTGTCTTGGAAATTTATTTTGCTACACCTGCCACATCTTTGATGGTGCAAACTAGGTTTGTTTCTGAGGACAGAAAGATGCATTAAGATGCAATACATTTTACCAGGGAGATGGACTAAAGACACTGTGGGTTTCATAATGGTGCACACATAACTACTTCTGTTATGAATTTTATACCGAATTTGAAACAAAAAGTATGGTCAACAGATATAGAACAGGAACAATCTTAGAAGGGTTATTTTTATTTTTTAGTGTGTGGAGAGATATGCGGTCTCTTTCCTTAGCGAAAGTGATACATGTAACTATGAAGTAAAAACACTGAAACAAAACAGAAACAAGACGTCCATGTCCAGAGTGCTTTGATAAGTGAAATAATTTACACTAACTCTGTCAAATACTATGCATGATTTCAAGACAAAAATAAAATAAAAATAAATAAAATCACTTATGCCCTTCTGTTTGTATTTCTTCCCAACACCCAACCTAAATCTCTCCTTTTTTAGTTTGAAACCATTTCCCATCAGTATCAGATAGTCTAAAAAGCCAGCTCCCCTTCTTGCTTGTAAACTCCCTTCAATACTGGAAAGCTGCAATGAGGTTTCCCCCAGTGTCTTTTCTTCCACAAGTTAAACAACTTCAACATTTCTTCACAGGAGAGGTGCCCCAGCCTGTTGATCATCTTTTTGGACCTCCTCTCGACCCTGTCCAAAAGCTCCACATCCCTCCTTTACTGAGGTCCAGAGGTATGCACAGATTACTCCAGATGGGACCTCACAAGAACAGAGTACAGGGAGACAAACCCATTCCTCTCCCTTTTGGCCACTCATCTTTTGATGCAGATCAGCACACCACTGGCTATTCTATGATCATCTAGCATATTAGTTTACCTTAAATAAGTTTGTTTCTTCTTCTAGGAGAACTCTAATAAAACATGAAGCTATGTGAGTATATATCATAAAATATTCCCATGATGGTGCATCAATCATGAATATTGCTCTTTTTTTTTCTCCATAATTTACATATTTCTGAAAATGAATAATAAACACAATTTCTCAGTGAGCCTGCAGGTTGCTAAACTGTTTGATACTAAATGATGCTAACAATAATTTGAGATGTCACCCTTGATTCACAAATACGCATATCAGAATGCAGAATGTCTAGGAAAACAATATTCATGTCAGTTTGCTTCTTGGATCGAACAGTTCAAATTTGGTGAAACAGATGAGAACTGACTTTGGCAGCTGTAGATGCACAGGCTTCTTATCAACTCAGTGGTAATTATTGAAGAGGAAAAAAATTCTGTGGAGACTTTCAGCTGTTGTAAGGACTCCTGTCACTAGCCGAAGAAAGGAGTTGCTGTTTTGACCTGGAAACCAGACCAAATGACATATAGCAGGGATCAAATCTAAGCCTAGATCAGAATAGATGTTTAGAATTCCACCAGGCATATAGCTGGGAGATGTCGCAGAGGATACAATAATTTACATGGAAAAGCGGACTGTAGTTCATTTATTCAGTTTTCTAGTAAAGCTGACCATGAGTCAGTGAGTTGTTTTTCCCTTCTTTATATGAAAACTATAAAGATACAAGAAAGAATGTTAATGTCTGTGAAGACTGTAGCAATCTAAATAAATAAATAAATAACCAACCAAACAAATAAAGTTACAGCTGGAATGCATTCAAACAGTTCTACTGTTACAGATTTAAGAGTTTTACATCACAAATTGGTTAGCAGTTTACATTTCTAAGTAAAAGTCATGTGGTTTAAATTAGAGAATATTCAAAATCACAGTACAGACTTGTTAATTTGATCATCGCATTTAAATGGCTTTGTCAGTTTCTCTTTTTCACATTACTTTTTCCAACATACTTGAAGTTTAACATAAAAATGACAAAGATTTGTGAAAGAAAGGGTTTTGGTCTTTGTAATAGATGAACAGTTTAACATACACAAAATTTAAGCCATACTCATCATGAGTTTGTTAAGTAAGTTTATAAAGTGGAGAGGAAAAGTAAAGTCCTACCAAATAAGAGTTTATATAAATATAAAAGAAGCTACATTTTCTTCTTTCAGTTGTCAAATATCAAGAAAAGCTTGACAATCTTCATGAAATGTATGACTGTTTGGGTTAACTGGGATAGAGTGCAAACTTGAAAACCAGAAGATATATCAGAAAGTGTAATTAAAAGAACTAAATGTTTTCACTTTATTTTTCCAAGTGGTATTGTTTTATACAGAACTGTCTGGAATATGGCCATCAGAAATTCATTTGATCATACATTTTTTTGTGCATTGCCATTGACACCTGAGGAATTATTCTAGCAGTCATGTGGCATGAAGAAAAACACACTACATTTTAAAAGTCCTAGGTTAGATAGATATGTCAGGAGACCCAAAGCTAGTCTGCAGTTGACGTAAGAGATGTATTTATTATCCATGAGCTAAAGATTAATCTAACACTCCACTTTTAGTTATTCTTCACACATAAAGTGACAAAAGTGGAATTCTTATGGGGCTTCCAAATAAATACACACATACTTATCTTAGAGTTAGGAATTATGTGTGATAATATACCATATGTTGATAAGATAACAATGTTTTGGTGTTTAATTTAAGACATGGCTAGGCAGTTAATTATTTGGATTAAAGAATAATTCACAGAAAACAAAAAGCAAAAATCAGAAAAATATACCTGAATTTTTAAAAGTTCTAATTATAATAACTATTTTCCTAAGTATGAACAGACATTTTCCATAGACAAATGAATGCTTCTGATTCCATATTTCCAAATCAGAATGAGTCATATTTCATTACTATTTGAAGATGACGGCTCCCTGTCAGTGATGCTTAAGTAACATATTGTCAATAACTTCCCTTGTGCATATGGGCAGACTGAAATAAACCACTAGCTCTTGTGTGTCTACATTTGTGACAATCTGTGAACAAATCACATTACTCTTGAGAACTACATCAATGATTCTACATATAGTTCTCTACATAACCTGCATTCCAAGGTAGTAGGATATTTCATGACTCAGGAGTGCCGCTCAAAGTCACAGAAAAAAAACAGGAAATGCAGATATTCCTAGGGACTATCCTTCAAATTGCCATACCGGAGACATTACACAATGGTCTTCTTCTTCCATGTAGCTACTCAGGGTTAGGAAGAAACACAGCAATTGGGTCTAAGCCTTTTCCTGTGAGAAGTCTGAGATCTTTTGCAGTGAGATCCACTGTGTCATGTGCCTTAAATTCAAATGATAACTCTGAATCAAAAACCAGTTGTGTAGACTACATTAGTAAAGGATGAAAGAGCTATACTGGTATAATTCATTTTATATGTGTGCTTGTATGTGTTTCTAGGAAGCTCAGAAGCATAAGCAAAATTTTGAGATGCATAAGAAGGCAGTGTTCAGATGGCATTTCATGTATCGCTTGTGAATGCTAAAATTAACCTACTGTGAGTACTTTTTGGTACAGCACAACATAATACTCTTATTTTGTGACTGACAGGAAAGCTTCTGCCTTCCTGCTGCCTACTGAAAAGACTGAAAAAGCTTGAATGGATTTCTGTGGATAAATGTCAGTGCCACATACTACTTCATCTCCCTTCAGAACTGACATAAGCTTCAAAATTTCAGTGTAATGAATTCAGAAGAAAGTGAACTCTGCTAACTGTGAGCCCTTGAGAAGATCCACTGATCAGTTTTACTTCTCTTTCAATGAGATGTAACTAGATTGTCTCTATGTTCTTTGTATACTTCAAGGAAGATTCCGTATGTTTCCTTTTACCTGTGATTCAGGGAAAAATTTAGTTCCTGAGATTTTTTTCCTTCCCCCACAGCTTGTACGTGATTTCAGGAAAAAGGCAACATTAATTCCTAATAACTCACAATGAGATTGGCATGTATCTGTTGATCTCTTCTAGCACTGCTCCTCATATTTGTACATTTAATGCCTTCTTTAAATGCCTGAGTGATACAAATTTTACAAGAAACTATCTATAAGCACTGCCATATTTGAAGTGTCAGCTACAGAAACATAATTCCTGATCCTTCTCTTCCCTCCAGCAGCTCTTCACCAGGCTTTTTCCCTCTCATCATCCTTCTGAGAAGTCTTTTGATCTAAAGAAACAATGAAAGCTTCCATACACAACCGAGGAGGCCCAAAATGGGGCACTTAAATAAGCATGTCAGTCTGGTCACAAACCTCAGGTTTCCAAAACTTGATGGAGTTCAGAGTTCACTTATAGATCTCTAGTTTGAATTTACAGGAGAGTAGGCAAATCAGCAAATTGTGAAGAGATTAGTTGCAGAAAATGTAACATGCCTACTAAAATGATTTCCTGCTTAGTCATTTTTTTTAACAAGAATAATGCAATATAAAAATTACAAGGCAAGGCATATGCCAGTCTTAAGACTGAATCTGTGGTTTTAGCTATGTTATTAAAATCCTTTCCTTTGCCTTCATTAAGTTTGGAGCTATAGCTGGCCAGAGGCTGGCATTAATCCAACACATATACTCTCAGCTTACAGCAGTTCATTTTACATTATGGATATCAGGGTTACTAAATTCAAATACATTTTGTGCAGCTCATTTGGATGAAGAAGGACTTTTAATAGCCTATGTCTTGGTGGGGTAATAACCCAAAAACTTTTAGCCTGGGAAAAGGTAATGTGGTTTTTCCATGGTTGTAAAAAAACACATAGTGCTTCTGGTACTTGGCAATGAACCTTTCATCTCTACTGTGAAGAGGTTGAAGAAAATGGCAAGAGAACAAATTTGCAGTGGATAATAATCAAAATCAGTAAGGAGTTGGAAAAATTATAGGTTATTTGTCAATGTTAATTGTAGGTTTTGAGCCTTTTGTTTTAATTCCAGACATCTATGTAAGAAGAACCATTAATTAACCTCCTTCAGTACCAACCCATTAACATGTATATTATACACTGTTTGAGGATAATAGACCATGCTGTGCTATGAAAGGAACATGCTCCCCTCGCATGTCACTGAAAAGAAAGAAGGGGTGAAAACTTAAAGTCTGGCATTCTTACATGAGATGACCCTTATCTTGCACAGAACTGCTGCCTTGATCTGTCCTGAGTAGTATGACTGTGACATTCCCTAGCTTATTTGTAGGATTTGGATTTCATTATAAGGTCTAAAATGTTTATTTCAGCCTTTAAAACCTGTCTCTGCTGTAGCCAAATAATCTTATAGTTCTTCAGCTCAGAGGAAATTTTTCCTTATACTGAAATCAGTTGACCTCATACCTGATGATTGAAAGACCTACGTGAGCTGTCACCCAGGTCACATTCTAATGCATAACTTTACATTTGAGTTGGAAATGTAAGTTTGAGTTCAAATAGTTATGTCCTTATAATCACCTCTTAGCATTTCAGTATTATCAGTTTGCTTTGAAAGTTGTGTGTTTCTATTATTAAGAAGTCAGATATCTGACTTCATTACGCTTTTTTTTTTCCCCCATTAGTTTAATTCCTGATTATCCTTTAACAAATGATGGTATGCATCTTTCCAACAGTCATTTCATGTTATTATTTCTACCCAAATTACAAATGAATCTGTTAACATTCTCATCACAAACTCAAAGTTCATTATCTGATAAGAAAAAAATATTCTTCAGATACATCACGAGGTATTTGATTTGCCTTATTTATATTCTCAGTAGGTATCTTACTTTCACTTGTTGGAGATGAGCATGAGCAAACTGTGATTCCACTCATTACTCTGTCCTGATTTAGATTTCTTCTGTCCTTTGTAAGATAAAATTGTTTTTTTATTATTATTTTTTTTCTTTTCTTCCTTTGTTGGTGACTTTTGAGATATAGTTAGTTGTATTTTCACTATGAAAAACAGATTCTAATTTTTAAAATATATAGTTTACGTTCAGTAATTGAAGACAATATAACCTATGATCTGGGCAATAATTAAAACAAAATAAGTAATTGAAATATATATTTGCTTGGATTTGTTTAACAACGTACTATTAAACCTGTACAGATAATTTATTTGCAAAAGGTTCCTACCTGGATTTGATGGAGGAAAACTTTTCACATCTAGTCTTAGTTTTCCCTTTAATAAGATACATAGATTTTCCCTCTTAATCTAAAACTTGTCACTTATTGAGATTACTCCCACTCAATTCCTGTACAGGCTGAACTTTGTGCCAGACCTTCAGCGATATCCCAGTCTTTGCTATCAAATAGGAAAATAGTCTATACTGAGAATACAGACTTATTTGCTAACTAAAAATTCTCAGTAAACAGCCCTATTTTCTCCATTACTCAACTGTATTTTCTCAGAAATCTGCACAGTCCTTTCTTCAGGACTAGCAAAGAAATGCAGATTATTGTAGTCACTGATAGCAGGAATACTTTATTGCCATACAGTCAGGCCATTACAATAATAGAAAGCGACAGTTTTTAAAGGAGTGAGTGGGACACAATTGCTCTCTACCTTATTTCCCCGCTTACAGCAATCCACGTAGTTATTCAGTTGCTCCTATATGAGTGCTGTGTATCACTGCGATATATGTAAGGGTATCTGAAAGAACCACATAGATTCTGAGGCGAAGCACGGTGCTAAGTGGTGTCTGGGAAATTTTACAGTTGCAATTGCAGACCAGATGGGACTCCAAGAGCATCTAGAATGGTGCCTCATTGCTCACTGTTAGGGAAATGAATTGAATCCAATGTGTAATTCGGCCCTGTATTCCAATATTTTCTTTTAAGTGTCTAGGCATGAATTTGGAATGCTTCCTCATTAGCACTGAGGTGCTTATCAGATGAACTCTTTTGAAAAGTATCACCCTACCTAGCGTGCATTTGTTTCATGTCAGAGCATGTGAACTGTGCTTGTTGTGAAGGAAACATCTTGAAGCCAAAAATGATAACTCCAGAGACAGATCTAGAGACACTCCAGCTGTAAAGACATTCAGATCGTGAGTCTAGCCTGGAAGTAACATGTATAATGTGTGTAGCAGATTCTCAGCACTGCGTCTATTCTACAGATCTTTCTGGTCTGCACAATTTACTAATACAGATGTTGCCATAGCATGTCAGCTGCTGTTATAGAAAAAGGAGAACTTGTGAAGATGAAAACCTGGACCATGATTCATTTGTCTTGTGAAAATATATTAATCACTATCATTATCATGCTCTATATTTGTTCACTGAATCAACAGGATCCTCAAAGACTGTAACAAGCTTGTAAACAAGTAGCATGAAACAGAGAATGTACAAAAATAATTATGTTAGAGTATTTTTAAAAATATAGCAACTGTGACTTTTCATGACATTGCTGAAAAAAATTTTTCACAGGTTAATCAAACTTGGAATGACAGTGCAAACTTTTCTTAAATCCATATGTATAGGAAGATATATCACTGCAGGTGTTAGTATTTTGTTCCTCAAATAGACATGTCTACACTTTAAAACAACAGAAATACTTGAGATCCAAAATAAAAGTCGAATAAAAGACACCAAGACATATGTTAACAGAGATATCATTAGGAGAGTTTTAAGATACTGGGAGAGAGTTTAGGATATTAGTAGAGTGTTAACAGTGCTATGATGTTACACTCTCGCCAGTTCTTAACATTTGACACATTTTTCAGCTATTGTCCTCTGATGTGAAAAAGTATGATCTTCAAAACCTTTCATGAATTAACATGAAAACTGACGCTATATTGTAGGATATAAATTATCTGTCTCCACTGAATTTGCCTATATAGATAATTGGTGATTCTTGTAGCATATTGAATGACATTAGCATGTTCATATTGCTCCTTTACTTGATTTTGTTGATATTGTTTCCACAACATTTGTAGTCTTGCTACACATATTCAATTTTGTGATTACAATTTGATGTACTTATCCCTTTTTACCTCAGTATTTTTATCTCTCTGGAGAGAGAACACAAGGATAACACTTCTTTGAGTATGACTCATGAAATACTACTATAAACTCATTGCAACCTAAATTGGCAAATACGTTATGAATATGATTTGTTCACATTTCATTTTGATATCCAAAATATTCATTATATGTAATGTTATATGCTTCTGTACTTCTCTATATACTGCATAATCATTTATTCATCATTACATGAAAGTAAAACTGATGTCAGACAGTAACTTTTGTTCCAGAATAGTGAAGAATTTTTGCAAGATAAATTTACACTTCGGGATTCAGACAAGGTGATATTATATTACCCCTTTCTTATGTATGTATTTATGTATTTATTTATTAATATTCCTATGTTCATTCTTTCCCTACCTTCACTCCTTAAGATTTTCAAGATGGACTGGAGAGTTAACTAGGCCATTACAGCCTGTTCTAGGATGTCTTGATATCCAATCCTATTTATTAAGTGAAGAATATTACTTTTGGGGTCTTTCTATTTTAGGCTTTCACCCTTTGGCAATTATCCTACTTCTAAAGTGGAAAAGGCAAAGACTAAGAAAGTATGCACTGTTTCTTTCTGAAATGCTTTTTCTGGATGGGAGCTACTCTGTGTTTTTCTCTACATGTAACTCTGTGACCCATAATTCAAGCAGAATTATTTCTGGAAGATATTTCTCAATGCAAAAAATATATCACTCAATTGAACAAACAAACAACACTGTTCAAAAATAAATAAATAAATACACAAATAAATAAATAAACAGTCCTATCATGAGCTACACACATTCTCCTTTTCCTTTTGTGTTCATCTTCCATTCTTAAGTGCTCAGTCTTAACATGCATTCCACAGTGTCCTATTTTTCCTGACACCATCTTGTCTTCCTTTCATATGTATGTTGTTTGCATTCAGAAAGTCATACTTCCTCTACAGAGGAAGTAATGCCTAAGGTTAATATCACTGCTGAGTTATCTGCTTTTGATTGGTCACCACCTAGATAATGCAGAAGGATCTGCCTTCATGAAGAGAATTGACACAGGTGCTATTTTTTATCGTGTGTCATGCAGACAATGATATCTGATATCACAGATGGTGGAAAAAGTGTTCTTTAGTTAAAGTTCACTGTTTTTCTGCATTTTCTTTATTTCTTATTTTGTTTTTTTTTGTGAGGACTTAAAGGCATGAAATCAATACTGAATAAATAGCACATATAATATTTTGAGCACCTGCATTCAGTTCCTTGATAAAACCTCCAAGAACAAGCATACACCTGCCAATTAGTCCTACCATTTCTGCTATATAATTTTGTTGCAATGTTTATTACATTTTTAGTACTGATTGGCGTGTAAGAAGTGGTCATACATAAATCTCACCAGAGAGCTCTAGGTCACACACATCTGCAGTTTTCCTTAACGGTTTAAGAATGTAAGCCAAGAAGAGCAGATTTTCTTCTTCAGATAAATGTGTGGAAAAGGCAAGAGAGATGGTAGTATCACAGGAAGTGCAGAATGGTACTTTACACTTTGATTTTGGACATTAATTCCATTCATTTCTGTTGACAAAGTCATTTTGTCCAATACATGTACTTTGACCTTCCTGGTTTCAGTATGTTGATAAACTGGATGTTACATTCATCTACGAATATCTGCCACAGAAAGATAAAGCCAATACTGGAAAAATATATTACTAGTATGAACATCGCTTTATCTGCCGGACTCCTTAAGTAAGAAACGCATATCTCACACAGGCAGACCATGGAACATTTCCCCTTCAAACATGACACACTTGTTCCATACTAAAATGAATTTGGTTTGCAGAAAGACAGATTAGCTAACTTCAGTAATGTTCTCTACTTATTTTATTTCCACTTAAGAAAGAAAAAAAAAGGCAACAGAATTCAGTAAATATTCCTTAAATTCAATTTATCTTTCACAAATGTGAAAAAAGAAGAACAAAAACATCCAAAGAAACCAGGATGGAGTGTATGGGAGAAGAAACATGTTCTCTTGGTCCTAAATGAGCATTTCATCTTACACCTGTATTGCTGGAAGAAAATAAGCAGTCCAGAGACAGAGAAAAACCTTATACAGATTTTCTTCCCTTGTTTCCTCTCTTGCTCTGCTAATTCTGCTACTGATGCAAATTCTGTATTATTTATACTGACAGCTACAGACTGTTAATGCTCCAGTCTTCTCCTCCATGAACTGATAGGCAGTATGGGACTGAGTATATTCATTTCCCACATTTGTCTGAATAAAAATATTACTTCCATTATATGACAGCATGACAATAGCATTTACAACTGGGTCTTAAGTTCACAAAATGGAAATATCAGTGTGATAATAATTGCACAATTAGTACATAATTGCCTGTATCAAATGGGTATTTCTTTTTTCATTTTAAAATATTATGTTAAACTAATAAAAATCTGCCCAGTAAATGTTCTCCAATGGAAAAAATCAAAACAAATTTACTCGTTCTTCCTTTTTTTTAAAAAAATGTAAATACTATTTTTAAATTCATACCTTAAAATATATGTTGGAGCATTTATAAATATGAATATAGGTTGCTCCGGAAGTAATGAATCCTTTTCCTTTTCCTTGGAAACCTCAGCAGATACAAAGAGCACAATAGAACTATTTGTTAGAGCAAATTCTCAGCTACATAACACTGTTTTTCAGCAGTCACCATGATTAGTTATGCATTTACACCATCGATGAATAAGAGTCTGCATGTAATGCTCATAGAAATCAGCATGGCTGTCTGGAAGTTGGCTTGTCATTAATGTTGCTGTCACAACTGCTGAAACAAACCACTCATCACATCTCCATGCTAACATCCACTGTTTGGTTTCCGTGAATGTTCAACAAGTGTTGATGAATTGAACGGGTTCAATTTTTTCCACATGGAGGAATACAGTTCCACATCTTTGTTTCTTCTGCACTCTATGTAAGACAACATTGTATCAGACTACCCCTCGGCCCACTCTTACGCAGCAGAAAAGTGTAATGCAATACTGGTAGTAAGGTTCAGCCTCTACTGTCATGAACAACCACCTCTAATGTCATGGGTCTACCTAAGAAATTAGGAGGCGTTACTTTCAGAGTAGCTCTCATGTCTACCTCATAAATTGATGTACTCAACAGCTAATTTTAATAGCAGGTTCAGGAGTTACACACATATGAAAATCTGTGTTCATTTCATCTTGTATCAACACAACATTTTTTTTAATACTTATCATTTTAGTAGGATAACTTAGATTTCTGCAGTGTAAAATATCTAGGTTTTATTTTTAGTTGAATATTGCTAGTAGATAATTATTACTTAAGGATTTAGCTTTTTTAAAATATATATCTATTTATTTATTTTAGTGTAAGCAAAAAATAATTGTTTTTCCCCTTTTTCATCATGGACACATAGTTTTACAAAGCCATGATATTTGCATTTCTTAGCAGTTTCCCAGAAATGAAATTCTTTTCTTAAAATACAAGAATATATTTAACAAGATACTGTTAAAGAAAATGTTTAGGATACATACTTACTATGCAATTCTACTCAGATACCATGAAGAAATGAGTATACATTGTGTCACCTAAAGGAATTTGGATGTATACAGAAAAGCCAGTTGATCCCTATTTCCACTAATAACTGTAACACAAATGTTTTTGAAGTTAAGTCTAGGTAAATATTCTTTCTAAAATTGTACTCCTGTTTGACCTTTTAGTATTTGATCCTGTAATTAACTTGAGAATTTTCATCTTATTCAGTTCAGGAACTTTACAACGTATTGTGAAGACATTGATTTTTTTTTCTTGTTGAGTTTTCATTTCTACTTCATGTCCCAAGAAATTCAAGTAAAGTGTTGAGAGTGTAAGAAAACTATGAGTGTAGAGGGTGTAAGAAAACTATGCAAATCCAGTCATGAGACCTGGAAAAGTTGCTCTACATTTGCCCTTATTTTTCCCTTCTACACCACTAGTGAGTGTCCCATGGGTGATTGAATGGCTACTTCAGCTCTATGTTAAGAGCTCTGGTTAATTGAACAAGCCAGTTTTCTGGTTTTAAGCTTGGAGATCAGAAGAAGAGGCAGGAAGTAATTTTTTCACTATCCTTTCAGCAGCAAGAACAGTTTGGATACATATATTTGATTGCATAATTCCATCTTTTAGTGGACTCAGCCTTGTGTACATATGTGCAGTGTCTGAGGCATGGACTCAGATGTGAGCAATCCAAACCATTTGTTACAGTTTTTAACGTCCATCAAACACATACACAAGTTTTCCCTTGCAACTTTCCCACTCACCTTTACATGTCAATAAAACATTTCACATACACTCCTTAACTCTCCATGCAGGAGCTTATCCAATTTTAACCTTGAATAATTCCTAGCCACTTGCTCTTCCCCCAGTCAGGGTCATTATCACGTGGCCTTCATGCAGCTTAGTTGACTTTGTTTTTCTCTTCTGAGATGTCTTTTGTTCTCAATCTTGCTTTCTCATGCAGTTTATCTTGCATCACAGCTTCTGCTCTGAATAGTCTTTCTTGTTTTCCCATAAATATGGTCTTGTTCACAAAGGAAGATGTTTCCTACATAAAGATAAATTACATGAAAATAACCTGAGCTGTCATGTAAAATTCAGTTTCGATTCCTGCTCTCCATAGTGAACTGACTATTCCAGTTTTACTCAGAGGTGAAGAGAATACGGCACAGACTCCACAGAACACACTGATGGCAATTATAAATTGTCATGAGTTATTGTTTAGAATTACTGTTGTCTGACACACCAGCATAAATCTCAGTCATAAAAGCTTTATTTTTTTATGCATCAACAACAAGCTGAACAATTTTGGACTTTCATCTACTCATGTTACTGATGGTAGCAAGTTCTATTTTCAGTCTTGTCACTACTATTATTCTTCCACATGAGATGGATTCAGGTGGAATTTTTCAGACAGAGATGCCTATTCCTTTTCCACAGGGAAACCAGCACATAGTATACATGGTTCTCTCTCTTCTAGCTAGCTCGGTCTTTCTTATTTCCTTTTTTTTTTTTTTTTTTTTTCTCATACTGCCTGGCAGAATTCATCTCCTTGTTGACGGACATATCTACAGAACTGCAGACATCGACAAAATGGTGTTCTCCTCCAAAACTATCAGGTGCTGTGTTCTGTTCAGCTCTCTGTTCATATATATCTGCTTTAAATCCATAGGATATCTCAGACTCAGGATTTCCTCTTTCTCCTCTTGGTTTTTCCCCAAGACCTGGCCAGGGTACAAGGAGGAACCAAACGAGTTGTGTATTTTGGTGTATCACAGGGCTCCTTGGCAAGATTAGTTGTCTGCCCAGACCCCTTGCAACATTAAACTAGTTATGATGTAGGAAGAGAACAAAACAGGGTTCACAAGAAATGAGCCTAGGGGAACAACGCTTGAGCTGGGAGTGAGGCAGGTGACTCAGCCGAAGTGTGTTTACACCAATGCACACAGCATGGGCATCAAGCAGGAGGAGCTGGAAGAAACTGTTTGGCTGGACTGTTGTGATGGATGGCTACAAGCTCTTCAGAAGGGATAGATGAGGAAGGAAGCATTGTGATGTGGCCCTTTATATTAAAGACTATTTTGATGTTGAAGAGCTTGGGGTTGGGAATGATAAAGTTGAGTGTCTACAGGTAAGGCTCAGAGGGAACTCCTGTGGGGGTGATGTCTTGGTGGGCATCTGTTATAGACTGCCTAATCATTATGAAGAAATAGAAGCAATAGAAAATGTTTATAAATGAAGAGTTGTTGCAACATAAGATAAAGTCACAAGAAAAAAAACTGTTTTTCTTGAGTACAGTCTATTTCAGATGAAATTTTATGATATTCAGATTTCTTTAAGACTTGTATCACTCATTAATGAATTTTCCAAAAAATTGAAGCTTACTCCTATTTGTAAGATAGACACAATCTGTTTTGCCACTGACTGAGTATATAAAAATGAATTATGATTTAGGACTATTCATGTTTCTTGTAATGTTTTATTCATGTTGCATCATTGAAAACTTATCTGATACTATCTGTGATTCCTAGAAGGAAATACAGAATAGAGGTCATTAATAAACTGAATTAAATCTTAACTTTGATCTTCTGTGGCATGATGGAGTTGTACAAATTTTCTCATTGTGTTTTTCAGGCTTAGAGCATAGACAGGTAAAAATAAAAATGAGAACATAAATTAATTGATTGGTTACAACTTTGAAGAGTGGAAATGAGAAGAGATCTTACTGCTGACATGTTTTACATAACTTAGTTCAAAGATATAATTTCAGGTATTTGGTTGACATACTCTCAGTCATCTCATAATGGAGAATTTTGTCTTCTCTGTAAGTGTAACTCTTTTCAAGGCCACGTCAGAAGTTCCTTAAGCTATGAAATGTCACTCTCCTTCAATCACTCTGCACATATTGTTACAAAATCTCCTTTTTCCTTTGGGCACTCAGTAGTGTGGTGCCCTGTCTTAATGCTCCAACTCCCAAGATAGCATTTTATCCAGCACTGTTGCCTTCCTTTTGCACTTGTCATTCTATGGGACATAAATTCTGTTGTTCCTCTGTGGAGTAATGGAGACTCCCTCAAAATCTCTGCACTCCCACTTCTTCCTACCCATAGAACTGATTCAAATGGTAATATTTCTTCTATTTTAGTTTAAGAATGTTTAACAATATTTTACACCAATAGTTTAATAAATAATCTTAGCAAAAATATGTGGAAGTAATATTCAGATCTAGACAAAATAGCAGACTTCACTTTTTTTTTTTTTCTGTAAATCACTTCTCTTTTTCTAATTTCTCCTTTTTTCTCCTCCTTCCCACAGTCAGTTCCAGAAATCTTGATTAGTCCAAAAGTTCTCTTTGTCATAAAATTCCAGACTTTCTTTGACAATTTGATACAACTAAATAATTAAATGAACTAAGAACATTTTATTTCCTGGTCTGAAAGGAGTAATTAGGCAAGTAAACACTGCAAATAAATTAATAGATTTGAAAACACAGGTCATAGCAGGGGAAGAGAGAACAGTTCAAAACTATTCCCTAAATTGTCTATGGAGAAATAAAACTGAAGGACTGATTATGTAACACTACAGGCCAATAAAGAATCAAAGTAAATCAAAGGATCAATAACTGGAAAAGTTCTGAAAGATATCTTTTATGATCTCTTCCCATTACAAGAGTTGTCTTGATTCATCTGACCAAGGGAAAAATGTTGAACATCGGCTCTAATACAATAGACAAACTTCCAACGAAGTATGTGATATAGTTGCCATTGCTGTAAACTCAAATTCCAGCAGATTATGACTCCTGGAATTATGAAAAAGAATCTCAGCCACCTAAATTATATCAGGTATGTTAAATTATCTGAGTTTAAGCTGACTTTTATCACTAATAACTTTTTCTTAAGTGTGCAAAAAAAAATTACCAATTGCTGCAGTGAAAGCAAGTTATTGAAAATGCAAACACAAGACGAATTATTTAATCATAAATTTAACTATCTAATAATAATTATTGAAGACAAGTATTCTAATAAATTCCTATAAGAAGTTCACATTCACACATAATTTTGTCATCAGATTCTGCCAAGAAGTACATTTAATCAGGTTCACAAGCTGCATCCCACCAGATCAGGTTGCCCAGGACCCCAACCAACCTTACCTTGAGCACCTCTAGGGATGGGGCACCCACAGCTTCTCTGAGCAGCCTGTGCCAGGGCCTCACCACTCTGAGTAAAGAATTTCTTCTTAACATCTAATTTAAAACTCCCCTCCTTCAGTTTAAAGCCATTTCCCCTTGTTCTATCACTATTAGATCATGTAAAAGATTGTTCTCCCTCCTGCTCGTAAGCCTCCCTATTCTTGAATGTCTCCTGATATCATCAATAATTTTTACTATCAGGGAAAACATTTGCCTTTAATGACCACACAAAATTATTTACTGCTCGAGTAGCTGAACGGCAGTATTTCAGATAGCTAGAAACAAGGCAATAAAGAAATAGCAATCAGGTCTATTATAACATTGTTGTACCACTCGGTGAAAAGATAGTGATGGTTGTTCCATTTCTTGCAATTAGTCTGAAGATGCATCTTTTTGAAGAGGAAAATCATTTGGATGAGCAACAGGAAAATATCCCTTCTGGCATTAAGCAGAACTGTGCAACTGTGACAGATATTTTCAGTGGAAAAATGAAAATGTAAGAAACCTAATATCCTTCTGCAATTTTTACTGGATTCCATTGACTCTCTGTGGCTGTAGGTAAAGAATACTAAATTTGATTTCATAGAATAACAGAATTGTAGAGGTTGGAAGGGACATCTACAGATCATCTAGTCCAATCCCATATTTATTAGACCTTCATCAATCTGTAAATATAAAAGAACTGAAATTTATACTTCATCCTTCTGACTATGTTCTGGTCAGACAATATGCTTTCTAAAAACATTGAACAGTGTTTACGTATGTGAAAGACAGAAACTGTTTTCTTTTATTAATTGTCTCAAAGCTTGCTTCGTGAGGCCTTTCTGGTGATAAGACTCTAAGTGAGAACTGCAGGTTATCTGGGTGGGTGTCACCGTGCCACAGTGCCTCTGCTTATTGTTGTAAAGATAAGCAGAAGTGGGGCCAAGCCTGTCTTTTTCGGGGTTTGGCTTGGAGAAGCTGATCACTGCAAAAGGCGATAATGCTTGTGCATGGCAATGAAGGCACCACTCCCTGCTGGCTTATCTGTTGGGCCAGGTATGTCACACTGGCAGAGAAAAAAAGAAAAAACCTGAGAAATGGAGGATAAAAGGCCTTCACTAAACTAGCGACTTTGGAGAAGAACTCCCAAGGAAAAAATCTTTGACGGAGAACTCCCGAAGAGGAAACGGAGAATTCCCTGAGGGGGGGAAACTCTGCAGATGGACCCTGAGGCCTGCTTGCTGTCATCTCCCATCCCCCGCGGTGACCAGATGAGTTCCTGAGACTATGAACTTCGCTGGAACCACGGTGGTGATTATATCTCTCTTGCTTTCTATCAAGACTCCTTGCTTTTTATCCCTTTTCTATCGCTCACCTTCCCTTCCCCATATCCCTAAGCAACTAGTAATTGTAATAAACTGGTTGGGCTAACATTTGACCCGTTGTGTCTTAATCTCGCCATCGGGTATACACATAATCAGAGAACCTCGTCTCCCTCCTTTATATTGGAGCGTGACAATGTAGTGAAGAAAGCTTCATGAGCTAAGGTCACAGAGGTACTGTTACACAGTTAAGGCACATAACTAAAACAACATATACTGTTTCATAGTTATTACCTCATTTTTTGGCATCAATGAAGTTTAAAACACTCAATAAGAGTTATAAATTGAGGCAGGCTTGTGTTTTTAAGTGTTTGCAAGACATTACCTTCTCTACAAATTCACATTTTCTTATTAATCTTCTGTTAAATGAAATTGTGGGCACACTGTGTATTATTCTACATTCTGTTAACAATCTATAGAATGCCAGCATTTCTTTTCCTAGTCAACACTTGAAATCTGCTAAGGAAACTGTAACGGGTAACTTACCACAGGACTAGTTCCTGTACCAGGGTAAGATAGAAAATTTATGTCATTGCCTGATGTTCTATATTCCATGAACTGGATGAGGGAAGTGTTAGTGTTTAAGATTACAAAAAAAAAAAAAAAAAAAAAAAAGTCTTGATAACTGCATTAGTTATCAAGTATTTCCAATGTTTGCACAGATAGAAGTATTATATTCAGCTACTTAGTTGTGATGTGGGCAGAAGGCTTTCATCAAGCTTATGAAAAAACAAGGTGAGTGGTCCATCAGAAGTGACATTTTTATTTTCTGTCAGTATAGACACCAAAAATTCTTAAAAATAAGTATGGATATTAGCTCATCTACAATCTTATGCATCAATCTCAGTTCACAAAATAAATTTCAAATACTATCGGCAGTGAATCCAGATTTAAACTCTGTAAACATTGTCTATATTCAAAGTAGGGTAATGGATTCTGAGAATCACTAATATTAGTCTTTGCAAAATTTCACAAAACACTATTTCCAATCATTCTCTTCATTTTTTATTTTTTATAAGTTTCATGCATATTAGTTTCAGTATTTTGTGGATCTCTATGCAATTAAATTTTTTCAGTCTCTTAGTAATCTTAATGGCCATTTTCTGTACATTTTATACTATAACTTCCTTAACATTAAAACCAGAACTACATATAGAATTAATGACATGGGTACACGTAGCTTTTATGTAGCAACAAAATTACACCCTGCGTTAATTTCAGATTTTCCTGATAGGTCGTTTATTTATGTGTAAATATCTATTGCTGTTTCCAGAATCTCAGTGTTCTCCGACCTTCAAAAAAAAACACTGACACAATAAAGGAAAAAAAATCAAACTGTACTTGTTATGAAAAAAATATACACTTATGTGGGCATAGAATCAATGCATGTGTATAAAATTAGCATATGACTTTGTGGTCAACAGAACATACAAGTATGTTCACTAAAAGAGAACAAAAATAACAGTAACATCATCCCAAGTCTAGCAAGAACTGCTAAAAGGTTTTTTTCTTAGAAACGGGAAGCTTTCTCAGTATTAAAAATACTAGTAAAGTTGGACGGTTTGGAAAGAAATTGTTCCTTATAAAAACAGGAAGTGTAATCTGTTATAGAAAGTGACTGTTCAGGCTAAGCATGGTGCGGTCATACAACAGAGTACAAAACATGGATTTATATGAACACCAAACTTAAGCAGCTGTTTGCATCAGTAAGATGACTCAAATGACTTTTTTTTTCATTTGATAGCTTTGCCAATCATTTATATTCTTTGCAATAGGAGTACTATCACTATTCAGCAAAAATATTTTCTGTATTTAGAACTCGAAACAGGATTCAAAATCTACAGTTTTTAAGATACTGGATTCAGAACAGGCTCAGAATTATCATTAATTCTTAAAAATCTTTTTAGCAGCTTTAGCAGTTCTCCAACCGAAAGCATGCAGCGTGAAGAAAACAGCTGTTTAAAATTCTGAAGGCTAGTACAGTGCAGACTAATAATTGATGAAGTATATATTTTAAGAGTGGTTTGATAGAGTACAGCACCTTGTGGCTTTATAGGATTTCTAGGAAATGAGACTCTAGTAAATGTTTTATTGGAGAGTGCCATAAATTTCTCTAGTTGTAATTTACAGTACCTAAAACCAACATTTAATGACAGTGAAAGAAAGTCTTTCTCAAGTGTTTAAAACATCTTCTCAATGGCTAATCAAGCATTGCTGCTTTTAAAGGATAACAGATATAATGTATAGCATTATTATGATTCTTCCTTTAGCTTCTCCCTTTAGCTTTGTAAATTTAGCCTTGGAAATCTGGTACAGATCTAACAGGAGTGCCTTTCGAGATAAGCACTTATCCATTATATTAAAGAGTAAATCTGTGAGCACAAAATTAGGATTTCTTTGTGAAACTGCAGAATTCATATGAAATGTAGATTATATGTTGGAATACCTTGAGAATTTTAAGTGGCACATAATAGCAGCATGCTAAATGGCATTTCTGTTATTTAGATTGGAATATAAGGATTCTATTGCTCAAGTTACTGCAGCTTTCAAGCAGTGTGACCTACATGGATGGATCTTTGTGAAATACTGCTGAGCAAGCCATCATGCTGTAAAACTTTTACAAATTGCCTGCCACTCTGCTCGAGGTCATGGTCTATTAAGTCTTCAGTACTAAAACAAGTTCTCTAGAAAGTTTGCAATACCTTGAACATGATGGTTTTCTTCCCTCTGAACTGTAACTGCACATGTCCAAGCTGTAGCAACACCACTTTTATTCATGACTGATTTTTTAGACATCAATTTTTATTACATAATATGGTATGGATCTGTCAGAAATACTATTATTAAGCTAGGAAATGATATTATTTCAGTGTGGTCTACTTAACAGAATAGATATTAAGTGAAATAGAACCATAGTAATAAGGTCTCAGGATTCTTCTTTTTTTCAGCAGTAAGTGATTTTTTATTACTAATGTATATTCTGCATCATAGCACATGGCTGATTTCAAATTGTCCTGAAAAACAGCGTTGACCATAAATTAACAATTCTCTTTAAATCAACCCTTGTTTTAGCTTTTCCTTTTCATCCAATTTTTTGCATAAAAATGGGAATATAGTATTTACAAGCTATAAATATGTTTTTCCCTTTTCAGATTACTGATCTATGTCAGACTTTCACCCAAAGGGAATAAAAGATAAGCAGCTCTCTTGCTGTATATAGACAGGAACCCAGGTATAACTGATTAGAACATTCTCATAACAGGCTGATAAGAACTTTGTATAACAACCCACACAACTCTGAAATTGTAAACCCAAAGTGATTGCTACTACTTGGTTCAGATTTGGTATAACAGAATAGGGTAGCTGAACCATCATAAAAACTTTATTCTGTTCTCATATGAATGATATCCAGTTCATGCAGTTCATGCAGTTCATGTTAGATAGAACTGGATGATGAGCTGCAGAACTGCTGCTTTTCTACTGTTTTGTGAAAGGCAATGGAGCTTTTCCTTAATTAACATTATGGCACTTTTCTGTAAGATTGTCCTGAAATGTAATACAACCAATTCTTCCTTCAGATGTTCATTTGTATTGGTGGTTATGTTATGTTGTGTTATGTCATGTTGTTTCATTTGGTTTAACCTTTTAGGGTTGGTCCCACTGATCTGAACTACTAAGTACATTTTGATAGAGCTGTGGGTAAGATGCTATCATATATTCCCTGCTAGGAAATGATTGGCTACATTAAAGTTTGAATTAGTTGTGTTTCATATGATGTCAGTATAGGAAATGTTTGATTTTCTACACAAGAATAGCCATTTTAAAAGTTTTTAATAGAAAATGTGCATAATTAATGTTATATCTATCACATAGCTAACAGAGGAGAAAGAAAAAATTGTGCAAATGGCAAATAAAACCAGAAAATTCATTTAGTGTAGACGTGTCTTGATTTAATTATAATTAATCTTGCCGAATAACTAACCTAGGAATTTTAAAAACAGAGGACAGCTTAACTGAGTGGAAATAATGACTAATTTGGGAAAGGTTAACATGATTTGAAAAAAAAAAGAAGGTGATAATATCTGAAATTCAGCAGTGACTACATAGTGGGAAAGATGGAAATAAGTTTATGTATGTGGGGAAACAAAAGTCACATTTTTAATGAAAAGCAAAATGGAACACACTGAAAAAGATTAGGTAGAAAAATTGTTGCCTATTAAAACGTTTACTGGCCCTCAAACCAAGATCACATGAGGCACCATGTTATTACCTGCTTTAAAGATTCTGTCAATAAATGTATAGGTTATATCTGTTATACATGTGTTTATATACAAATATATATGATTTTCTGAATATGCAAGAAGACATCGCCTTCTAAGTTTTCTAGCCACCCCTTCACTGTAGATATGAGAGTAATGTGAAGATCATCTCTCAGACATGTATTTATTGTAGTCAGTAGATTATTGTTCAAACCTATGATTCATTGTCAGAAGAATAGGCAGGTTTACTTCAAATGATCTTCATTAGATACAATGCTTTTTGTCTATGTGATACAGAACAGTAAAATGACCAGTGATTAATTTGTCAGTGCACATACTTTACCTTATCATACACAGAAAACCTCCACTTAGTGATACTGCAGTATGGTCAGAATTACCTAGTGTAAGCAAACTTTTGAATGTTAAGCAGCTTCTGTAAGGTACCATTGTATTTAGCAGCTGCTCTGACCACAAGAAAAGTGTAGCAGTAATAGTAAGAAACTTACGTAGTCCACAGAAAAAAGGTAAATCACTACAGCATCAGCTCTTTGGATATATAGCTATAATACCTCAAATAAATCCTTGGTTATGTTTGTCCTCTTAGATTCCTGAGCACTTCCCAGTTTTCATCAGTTGGACACATATCCTGACCATATTCAGGCCCCATATGAATTCTTAGCCCACATGGTTTTCCTTTTCTTCACATACTCAAATTTCAGAAACACAGCTCCTGGACTGTAGATTTGAAATAGTGCAGTCCTGGGAAAAAGCCCTTGGTCTATTGAATACAGGAACTGGTCTGCCAGCATGCCACTTAAAATGTGGATTATATTTGAATTAACACTTAACTGATGAACAACTGCAGGGCAGCAAAAGTCTTTGGTATCTCACCAGCTTACTGCATTATAAATGTAATGAGGAGGGTGAGCGACTGAAAATTTCAGCTCTTCAGGTAAAAGGTTAAAGGTAATTTCTGTGTTAAATAATTCTGTTGGCTAAGTAATAGTACAGGACTCAATTTTTTTTTTTTTACTGTTTTATTATTTATAATTCTAGCTGTCATCAATTCTCCTACTTCCAGATTTTTTTTTTCTAAAAGACTGTTCTGGGATTTCTTAACATATAAGGAATGAGTATCATTTCAATTTGGCAACAGCTCAATTTTCTAGTGTTACAGATGTAAATCATTGTTCAGAAATATTTCTCCTACATGACTGCATTTCAGATTCCAGTAAGCAACAGTTACAATAAATTATAAAGAGGTCCATGTCTTGAATTTGCCTCAAAGAGAAAGGTTACTTATGGTTCATATTAAATGATTAAATAAAACAATAAACAAGGTTTACAGTAAGAATATGACACAGTTTCAGATTTTGTCTGCAACGTACTTTTGAAAGAATTAGATAAATTGCTGCAAACTGTTTTTTCACTATCAAATCTAATTGGCTGAATCTTGTCAACATAGGACAATTTAAGGAAGACTCTCTGCAAAACTTAATCTTGCAAAATCCATATGTTATGTATGTATACACAATAGCAATTGTGTATGGCAAGCTATTTTAGTCATCTAAAACTTAAAATAATATTGAGATTTAATTAAGATCTATTCCATCTTGCAAGTACAACTTTCTGATTGCTCTATCAACATTTCTTTTAATACATTTTCATCAGAAGTACCATACGCAGTACACAGAATTGATGAAAATAGTTTTAAGAGACTTTGCTACTTAGCTGTAAATACAGATAAAGATGAAAATAGTCTGAAATTTCAGTAATGCTTTATTGGGCAATCTAATCATTAACTTTATGTTCTCAAAACTTTATACTCTCACTTTATTTTAGTAACAATTCTAATACAAACCTTATTTCTGTTACCGAAGCATAGCAGGGAACATTTACAATAGAACCGTTTCCCATGCTGATAGCAGGATTCAGCAATAATGTTATGAAGAAAAATGAAGAAACTGGCATTGCAATATTGCACTGTCAGTCTCTGGAGTTTTTTTTTTTCACACTTCCTCCTCCACTTCTCTCAGCTGCCTAAAACTATTTTGTTAAGATAATTTTCTGCATTGTAAAACAGCTTATTGCTACTGAGACTGAATCTATTTTCTCCAATTAGTGGAGCTGATATGTATTAACATGCATGGTGAAAGGAAATAAAAGTATATGAAAAAAAATGCAATTTTACAGTAAATAAGTTAGATTTTTCCGTAAAAGATGATGAAAATGAAATAAGATGTAGAGTTACCTTGTCTCTTTCTTTTTTTTCCCTTGTGTATTTAAGAAAATAGATATATTAGAAAACAATATGAAGAAATAAGCGACAGATTTTGGGTTTGCGTTGCACAATAATTTCTTCAAAGGTTATTTTTATAACATTACCAGAATTTATTGCTTAGATACCTAGTGTACTTAAATTTGTTATTAATTTACTCAGTATAGTTTACTCTTGAGGAAGAGATGGGTATTTAGTTTTCGGTACAAATCAAGTAGACTTGGATCCCACTAAAGTAAAACTAAAGCCATAATATTTGTGATAAGAAAACTTTATAAGGAGATAACTGTAGATTTGTTACCTTTCTCTGACTTCAGCAAGTTCACCACTAATAATTTATCTACTGTTTTAGATGTTTAGAAGACCATTATGTTATAATATATACTTGTCCAAAGAACACATAACAAAAAAGTGATGTACTAGATATTCAGAAGTAAAGTATTACTACGATTACTGAGTATGAATTTCCTATTTAAATTTCACCACTCCACTGAATAATTTTGAGACTCTGAGTTCTGTATCAAATTACCTCAAATAATTGTATGGTTACTTTCTATAACAAGAGTATATAATGTGAGTTGTTTTTTTTCACAAAAACATTTTGTTTTACTTGGAACCAGCTATAGTCACCAGATCCCTAATTTTTTTGTCATTATTTTTTCTTATCTAACTCTTCAGTCATTTTGCAGATCTTCAATATCTGGTATTAGCATTTTTTCCTATACAATAATTATTTTGTAGATGTGCTCTTCCTGCCATACAAAATTTTCCTAAACGATAGCTAAGCTTAACCAAAAACATTCTACATTTTTATGGAACACACTTGTATGCATTTTTTCTGTTGTACTTCATTTTTAACTGAAGTGTTGGACTGGAAAAGAGGGTTATGTATAAACACTTTTATTTTCCTAGCAAATATTTATATTCATCCTGACTAAGCAAAATTCCATTATTATGTTTTACTTATTATATTAGGGATATCATATCTAGGAAATCATATATAAACCCAGTGACAAGCTGTATTTTCCAGAAGCTAAGCTTAGAAGAAGTAAAACTAAGACTAAATAATAAAGTCCTTCTTTCCAAGTTGTCTCAAAACTCTCTCAGCTTAAGAATCAATATTTTCCATGTCAGTAGGTCACTCTCCATTTGATTTAGCTTGCACTTTTGATCTAAGCAGTGTCTTAACCGTTTTCTCACCATTTGTTTACACTGGAAGCCAGTATAAGGTATTTCCAGCTGTCTTCTTATTCACTATGAGCTTAGAATTACTTCAGTATTTTCATGTCCTTTTTACTATTTGGTTTTCAGTGGTCTTTCCACACTAAATAGTTACAAAGGGACAGTTCGATCTTTTTTGTGAGTCAGATTATATCCCCATAACTGTGCAGTTGAATTAATTCCTTATTTAATTATTCTTTCTCGTCTTCCAAACGGACTTAAAGAATATACATATTAAATATATGTATGATTGTGTTACCTTGGATGTAGCTCTAGTGAAGAAGAGGATGTCTTTTCTTCATCCATTGAATACACAGCCATTCAATCAATGTCATCTATAGCTTCAATAAGGAGAGAATAATGTGCAATAATTTCTTATTGTGAAGAAAAGGATCCATAGAAAAGCTGAAATCTCACTATTGGGATCATATTTTGAGAATCATCTGGTATTAATATATCAAAATATTAATAATATATTATTTCCTGGAGCTTTTTAAGCTGAAGCTTAAAATTCCTTGGTGAAGCTCCTACTGTACTTTTCCTCTAGAAAAAGCAGAGAAAGAATTCATAGTTTATGTACAGAGTTTCAAATTCTGTTTTATATAAAGATTTGTTTCATACTGAAACAATGAAACTCTATAAAACGGAACTCATACAACATTTACTTCAGAATGGTAAAGCTACAGATACCATTGTGTACAGTTACTACAATTGCATACTTAACTAACAGCTTTTTACTACCAAAATGAATGGAACAGTATTGTGACCTACATCTCACAATTATTATTCATTTTTGATCTTCCTTTAGCTTTCAGAACAAAGAGCTTTTGCCTGAAGGAATTCACTTTGATTTGACATGTTAATATATTTGTATGATTGATTCTGTGTGCTTCAGAAGCCAGAGAATTATTTTGTGGTGATAATCTATAAAAACATTTTTTCCTCAACAAGCTGAATACTAACATACTGGAGGAACAGAGGTACATTTATTCAAATTAAGGTTTCAGAAAAAAAAGCTGTTTTATTCAGAACTGTTTCTTGACCAATTTCTTCTACTCAAGTGGACAGTTGAAACATATCTAAAATTTAAATATTCAGGAAATAAACACATTAGTATTATTTCTCAATTTACTGTAACGAATTGAGTTCCTGGATGTACATGACAAGGCTAACAATACAATCTTTCTATCTGAATGTACGGAAATGTGGTTTAGCACAGCAGGTGGCTGGGCAGCACATATTTGATCACTCACTCCTACGCTCTTCCCTGTGGGATGGAGAAGAGAATTGAAAAAAAACATGACAAAAGTAGAACTCGTGGGTTGAGATAAAATTAAGATAAAAGAAAAAGGATAACAATTATGACTACATACATCCATATATATGAATTATGACTATATACATCCATACATATATGGATAAAAAATAATACGTGAGCCACTGCTCACCACCTCCCAGCTGATGCTCAGCTAGCCCCCAAACAGCAGAAGAGAGCAAGATGAACTTATCCCTTTCAAAACTCCTTCTGCATGATGTCATGTGGTACAGAATATCCCTTAGGTCTATTTAAGTCATTTATCCACACACTATCCCCTCTCAGCTCCTTGTCCCCATCTCTGAGAATAGCCTTATCTCTGAACAAAACTGCTCAGCAGCAACTATAAACATCGGAGTGTTATCAACATTGTTTTTCTCCTAGAACCAAAACACAGCATCATTCCAGACACTGAAGAAAACAATATTGTCCCAGTTTAAACAAAGACAGGAAAATACAGGTAGTGTATGATATACTGTGCCTCCTCGTGGCTAACAACCTAAAGATTGAAAAGGTATTGATGGTTTAACTTCTGTTCTTCCTCTTCGGTGCCTAAAAATACTTCTTTGCTAAACATCAAATCTACTGTATCAACATACATGAAGAGAAAATATATTTTTTTCTCATAGGAAAAGTTGCTCTCAGATAAATTTCCTAAGTTTTTTTTTTTCAAATTTTGAGAAACAAAATTATAAAATAAATCCTATAAAATCTATGGGTATTGTTGAAGTATAAAGTCATAATTATACTGTTTTGTTTTTTTTTTTTCCTACTCTGGCAGTTTCATCAAATTAGAGGGTAAACAACAGAATTACATGGGAGAAGAGAAAAAAATGCCTTAAATACATTGAAGTTGAAACTACTGTTATAAAAGTATGTTTCCCAAAATTAGGTTGACATTTTTGACATCTTCACAGTTTCAGAATGAAATTCTAAAATTTTAAGAACACTTCTTTCTTAGCTATTTTTGAAAGAATACCAAACAAAACCAATATGCAAAATTATATTTTATTTATCTAGAAATTTAAACACAAAAGTAGAACTACTTTTGTATTTCAAACTCAAGGAGTTTAAATCTGCTATTTCCTAGTTCAGAGTTGCATACAAATACTTTTTGTAGAGTCATAATTACATTCTAGCATGGCTGAAATAATTAAAGGTAGCGCTGAGGTTCTTTCAAAGTTGGAAATAAATTTTTAACATTATTATTTTCCTGGGTAAAGTGAAGAGTAGGCCTCAATTAGTTATACTTGCTAAAATGCAACAGAAGATGTTTTCCAATGTTATGCTTTGTGTGCATGCTAAATAGTAAACATACCTCCACTGTTGTCATGGTTTTATGATTTTTGGTACTGGTATTCCACATCATAACATCATGTATTGCATTAAGAGTTAAAGAGCTAATACTCCAGCTCCATAGATCATTGATAATTCCAGGTATACCTGTCTCAGAAGAGAAGAAGCACTACATTCCCCAGAGGACTTTGCGATGCTTTGTATTTTTACGTGTTTTCCGCTCAGAGGGAACAGATAAAAACCCTCAGCGGTCACGGGACACTCTCTTTCCTTCGGGATCGACTCAGCAGTGGGTGCTCGCTGCCGTATCGCCTTCAGCGTTAGCGTAAGGCCTTCGGTTTATCGGACACTCTCTCTTGCTCATTTTATTTGATTCATTAGCCTCAATTCCAATTATATTGTATTATATTCTGTTATTTTGCTTTCTGATATCTTATTTAGTAAATTAGCTTTCCTCCTCAGATCGTTGCCGCTGTTTTGTTTCTAGGCCCATCTCCCTTTTCCCTTTTCCCTTTTTCCTTGCCCTTTCTTGGGGCGTGGGTCCGTGGGTCCCCCGCACCAATCGTCACGGAACCGGGCCGATGCAGCCCGGTAAACCGTTGACATTTTTGGCGCCCAACGTGGGGCAGACGAGCTGCCTTAGCCGGGCAGAGACATACTCTTAGAGTGAATCTCTGTCTCTTGCTAGCAAGCTTATCTGTACTGCAGGTACTGTACGGCATAACACGACCTTGAAGTCTGGGCGTACTGCCAGTTGTTCTGGGATATTTGTAAACTTTTTTGGGTGCTGCTAGCTTGTTTCAGTAAAGAAAAAAAAGAAAAAAAAAATGCTCTCGCTTTTTAAACTGCTCTTAAAGGGGCTGCATTTTGTTGTTTTTTCCCTTTTAATGCTCAAAACGTACTGGGACCTTTTCCCTGAACACTAAGCAGCTGTCTGCTTTGCCTGGCCTATCAGAAGATCCGTCTGTTGTAGGGTTGCTACAAGTAGAGGAGCAACAGGTACTGGTTGCTACAAAAACGGTGCACAGACGGCAGTACCGCACTAATAGGGATTCCTTGCTCCCCATTCATAACCTGATTCGTCAGCTAGAGAGCCAGGGAGTGATCAACAAAACTCACTCCCCGTTTAACAGCCCCATATGGCCGGTGCGTAAAGCCAGTGGAGAATGGAGGCTGACGGTAGATTATCGTGGCCTGAATGAAGTCACACCCCCACTGAGTGCTGCTGTGCCGGATATGCTTCAACTCCAGTACGAACTGGAGTCAAAAGCAGCCAAGTGGTATGCCACCATTGACATTGCCAATGCCTTCTTTTCAATTCCTCTGGCCACAGAATGCAGGCCGCAGTTTGCCTTCACCTGGAGAGGCATTCAGTACACTTGGAACCGTTTGCCCCAGGGGTGGAAGCACAGCCCAACCATTTGCCATGGGTTGATCCAAACTGCATTGGAACAGGGCGGTGCTCCTGAGCACTTACAATACATTGATGACATCATTGTGTGGGGCAATACAGCAGGGGAAGTTTTCGAGAAAGGAGAGAGAATAATTCAGATCCTCCTGCGAGCTGGCTTTGCTATTAAGCGAAGCAAAGTGAAAGGGCCTGCACAGGAAATTCAGTTCCTAGGAATAAAGTGGCAAGATGGACGTCGTCACATCCCAACAGATGTGATCGACAAAATTATTGCTATGTCTCCACCCACTAGTAAGACAGAGACCCAAGCTTTTCTGGGTGTAGTGGGCTTTTGGAGAATGCATGTTCCAAACTATAGTCTCATTGTGAGCCCTCTCTTTCGGGTGACGCGGAAGAAGAATGATTTTGTATGGGGTCCTGAGCAGCAGCAGGCTTTTGAGCAAATGAAGCAGGAGATAGCCCGTGCCGTGGCCCTGGGGCCAGTGCGGACGGGACAGGATGTAAAGAACATCCTCTACACTGCTGCTGGAAAGGAAGGTCCCACTTGGAGTTCGTGGCAAAGAGCTTCTGGAGAGACACGAGGCCGACCCCTTGGTTTCTGGAGTCGAGCATACAGGGGGTCTGAGGAGCGCTACACTCCAACTGAGAAGGAAATCTTAGCCGCGTACGAGGGGGTTCGAGCTGCTTCCGAAGTAATCGGTACTGAAGCGCAGCTCCTTCTGGCACCTCGACTGCCAGTGCTGAACTGGATGTTCAAAGGAAAGGTTCCCTCTACACATCATGCTACTGATGCCACTTGGAGTAAGTGGATTGCGCTGATTACACAGCGAGCTCGGATGGGGAACCTCAGTCATCCAGGAATCCTAGAAGTGATCATGGACTGGCCTGAAGGTAAAAAGTTTGGAACAACACCCGCAGAGGAGGTATCACGTGCTAAAGAGGCCCCGCCATACAATGAATTACCAGACAATGAAAAGAGATATGCCCTGTTCATGGATGGATCGTGTCGGATTGTGGGTAAGCACCGCAGATGGAAATCTGCAGTGTGGAGTCCCACACGACAAGTTGCAGAGGCCACTGAAGGAAAAGGAGAATCAAGCCAATTTGCAGAGGTAAAGGCTGTCCAGCTGGCCTTAGATGTTGCTGAACGCGAGAGGTGGCCAGTGCTTTATCTTTACACTGACTCACGGATGGTGGCAAATGCCTTATGGGGGTGGTTACAGCAATGGGAACAAAATGGCTGGCAACGGAGGGGTGAACCTATTTGGGCTGCTGAACTGTGGAAAGATATTGCTGCCCGAGTAAAGAATATGGTTGTAAAGGTGCGCCATGTAGATGCTCATGTTCCTAAAAGCCGAGCAACTGAAGAACAACAGAATAACCATCAGGTAGATAGAGCTGCCAAAGTTAAGATGGCTCAAGTAGACTTGGACTGGCAACATAAAAGTGAATTATTTTTAGCTCGATGGGCCCATGAGACCTCGGGCCATCAAGGAAGAGATGCAACATATAAATGGGCTAGAGACCAAGGGGTGGACTTAACTATGGATGCTATTGTACAGGTTATCCATGACTGTGATACTTGCGCCACAATTAAACAAGCCAAGAGGATGAAACCTCTTTGGGGGGAAGGGCGATGGCAAAAGTATAAATATGGGGAGGCGTGGCAGGTAGATTATATCACCTTGCCACGAACTCGCAATGGTAAGCGTTATGTGCTCACCATGGTGGAAGCAACCACTGGGTGGCTTGAAACATATGCAGTACCCCATGCTACCGCCCGAAACACCATTCTAGGTCTCGAGAAGCAAGTCCTATGGCGACATGGCACTCCAGAAAGAATTGAGTCAGATAATGGGACTCATTTCAAAAATTCTCTTGTAAGTAATTGGGCCAAAGATCATGGCATTGAATGGATTTATCATATCCCCTATCACGCACCAGCTTCTGGTAAGATTGAAAGATACAATGGGTTGCTGAAAACCATGTTGAAAGCAATGGGTGGCGGAACATATAAGCACTGGGAGAAGCATTTGGCAGAAGCCACCTGGTTGGTCAACACTCGAGGATCCATCAATCGTGATGGTCCTGCCCAATCCGGCTCTCTACCTACAGTAGAGGGAGATAAGGTCCCTGTAGTACATGTAAAGAACATGTTGGGCAAAGCGGTTTGGGTACTTCCAGCTTCTGGAAAGGGCAAACCTCTCCGTGGAACTGTCTTTGCTCAGGGACCTGGGTCCACTTGGTGGGTGATGCAGAAGAATGGGGATGTTCAATGTGTACCACAAGGGAATTTGATGTTGGGGGACTGCAGTCAGTAATTCCATGTATATACTTGTATATATATGTTGTGTGTGTGTATATCTAATGCATGTTAATCATTGTTCTTCTGTATGTATCAAGCATGATGTAACGATGTGGAATAAGGGGTGGAATGTCATGGTTTTATGATTTTTGGTACTGGTATTCCACATCATAACATCATGTATTGCATTAAGAGTTAAAGAGCTAATACTCCAGCTCCATAGATCATTGATAATTCCAGGTATACCTGTCTCAGAAGAGAAGAAGCACTACATTCCCCAGAGGACTTTGCGATGCTTTGTATTTTTACGTGTTTTCCGCTCAGAGGGAACAGATAAAAACCCTCAGCGGTCACGGGACACTCTCTTTCCTTCGGGATCGACTCAGCAGTGGGTGCTCGCTGCCGTATCGCCTTCAGCGTTAGCGTAAGGCCTTCGGTTTATCGGACACTCTCTCTTGCTCATTTTATTTGATTCATTAGCCTCAATTCCAATTATATTGTATTATATTCTGTTATTTTGCTTTCTGATATCTTATTTAGTAAATTAGCTTTCCTCCTCAGATCGTTGCCGCTGTTTTGTTTCTAGGCCCATCTCCCTTTTCCCTTTTCCCTTTTTCCTTGCCCTTTCTTGGGGCGTGGGTCCGTGGGTCCCCCGCACCAATCGTCACGGAACCGGGCCGATGCAGCCCGGTAAACCGTTGACAACTGTCTGTTCTCAAAGGATACCATACGTGTGCGCAAGTCCACAAACTTCTTACAGAATCATGGAATCATAGAATCACCAAGGTTGGAAAAATCTTACAAGATCATCCAGTTGAACCGTCCATCTGCCAACAACCATTCCCACTGAACCATGATCCTCAACACAATGTCTAAACATTCCTTGAATACCTCCAGGGTTGGTGACTCCACCACCACTCTGGGCAGCCCATTCCAGCTCCTGATCACTCTTTCAAGGAAGTATTTTCTAACATCCAGTCTGAAGTTTCCCTGGCACATCTTAAAGCCGTACCCTCTTGTCCCATCACTCGTAACAGGAAAGAAGAGGCTGAACCCCAGCTCACTACAAGCTCCCTTCAGGTAGTTATAGAGACCAATAAAGTCTCCCCTAACCCTCCTCGTCTCCAGACTAAACAATCCCAGCCACCTCAGCCATTCCTCATAAGACCTGTGCTCCAGACACCTCACCAGCTTCGTTGCCCTTCACTGTATACACTCCAGGGCCACAATGTCTTTCTTGCAGTGAGGGATCCAAAAACTGAACTCGAGGTGCAGCCTCACTAGTGCTGAGTATAGGGGGACAATTACTTCCCTGTTCCTGCTGGCAACACTGTTTCTGATACAAGCCAGGATACCATTGGCCTTTTTGACCGCCTGGACACTCTGCTGGCTCATGTTTAGCTGAGCATCAACCAAAGCCACCCAGGTCTGTTTCCTCTACAGTCTTTCAGCCACTCTGCACCAAGCCTACAGTGTTGCCTAGGATTGTTGTGGCCAAAGTGCAAGACCTGGCATTTGGTCTTGTTGAACTTCATCCCATTGGATTCAGTCCAGCTATCCAGCGTGTCCAGATCCCTCTGCAGGGCCTTGCTACCCCCAGGTAGATTGACACTTCCACCCAATTTGGTGTCATATGCAGATTTACTGAGGGTGCACTCAATGCCCTAGTCCAGGCCATCAAAAATATAAAAGGCTCCGGGATCTACCCCTGGGAACACCACTCATGACCGCTCACCAGCTGGATTTAACTCCATTCACCACCACTCTCTGGGCCCGACCGTCCAGCTGTTTCCTTACCCCACAAAGAGTGTACCTGTCCAAAACTCATGCTGCCAGCTTCTGCAGGGGAACACTGAAGGAGAGAGTATCATAGGCATTGCTGAAGTCTAGGTACACTGCATCAACAGCCTTTCCCCCATTCACAATATGGGTCACTAGATCATAGAAGGAGTATAAGACTCCAGCATAACCCCATTATTACGATGTCTGACTATTAAGATTTTATATGTTTATTCCCACAGAATTCATATGAAACAGAAATGATGTTATTCCTCTCAGTGAAAAAAAGAAAATTGATAGAAGCAAAGAGAATCGGTGAACTACCCAGTGTAACACAACTCAGTGATGGAACCAGAAATTAAATATCCATACTGAAGGAACTCTGGACAAAAATTCTAGACAGGTCTTGCCTCATTCATTTGCATAAATGGCAGAATTTTACACATATACTTATGAAGCATAATGATGTATCATAGGAGAAAACCACAAAAAGGGAAAAACACATAATGCCCAAAAAAACAGACAGTTTCAAGCACGTTTGAAGAAGGAAGATGTGGTAATGACATGTTTTGAAGATTGTGTACAAAGAAACGAAATCAGGCAGGAAAAAATATGAAAATCACAATGATGCTGGAAAAGAGGAAGATTATTTGCTAAAGATAAAAATTTTAAGAACCTGAGAAAGTGAGAAAAGATGGAGACACTGAGAAAATCAGATCAGGGAAGAAAGAGTAAAGAAGTTTAAGAAAGAGGGGAGGTGGACAAAAGTAAAATAAACTGGGATAACATTTTTCACCCACTGGGTTCTACATCAGATAAAACTAGAAAGATTAAAAGAGGCAGAAAGGGAAAAAAAATAAGAAAAAAATAGCTGCAAAACACAAAACAAAGCAAAAAAACTATAACTTAAAATAATTGAAAATATTTTAGATGAAAAGATTGAGATTTTATGCCTAAGCAATAAAAAGCATAAAAAATGTTGAATATTATGAATTATTCAAGAAAATTGAAGTTCAATTTAATAGTAACACTTTTTTTTCCATGTTAAAATGTAAGCAGCTTTAAAGCACAAAAAGAAAATTGCTGATAAAGGGCCTTTACAGTCTGTGTTTGAAAACTGATAATTACTGATAACAGAAATTAAATGAAATTTTTGTCTATGCTGAGCAGCTATCAGAAATGTCAGATCATAAAGCATTTCCAGAGAACAATGTAAAATATATTTATGTGTAAGATCTTGGTAAATCTGATGGCTTTAGTAACCTCTTTTTATGTATTCTCTTCATAAGCATTTAAAAGGAGGGATTCTAAAAAGTCACAGAAAAAAATGAAGCCCAGAGGAAAAAACAAGTACTCTCAATACTTCTGTTTCTAATATCCACCACAGCAAATCTATATCCAATATCAATCATTTCTGCCAAATAATGTAATGTTTACTTCCACAGCAGGGTGTATTTTGGTTGTCTTGGAGGATAGAGCTTTTCATTGTCCCCTGTGCCTTTAGCATTGTTTTTTGTCTTTTGAAATTCAGTATTAAGATCTCTTATGCAGTAGCTTTTTCTTGATCTTTGTGGTGGTTTCAAATTGCTGTTCCTATGAATTTGTGAGGTCACTGAAAAGATCACAGTCTGCTATATGCTTGGTGTTATAGATAAAAATAATTTCCACTCAGAAGAACAATTGGATCACAATACTTTATATGAGATAAGAGATGGGAAGTGTTTTCTTAAGAGGAGGAAAAAATACAACAGTCCAAGTTGTATAAAAGAACTGAGTAATTTGATTCATCGAAAAAAGCAAATTCTTCCTTTACACAAGAACTTTAGTCAAGGCCCTTCCCACTGTCTACTGAACAGCTAGGGGCACCAGGGCAGTCCCTGGCACTGGCTGAAGCCAGGCTGGGCTGTGGGCCCACGGGTGGGGCTAGCTTAGTGCCATCAGGACCTAATGCCTTTCCTTTGGAAACTGTTTATTTCATGCAATATAATTAATAAGGTTTTCTTTTAACTCTCAGGTGACAATTGTTGAGCTTCCTGTTTTGTGCTCTTGGCGTTCTCTGTTACTCTGTGTCATCTGCAGCAGAAGAAGGAGGGAGCAGTGAAAAAGCTGGTGTGGAATTAGCAGCCAGTATCAGTAGTTTTGCTGCTTCTGTCTCCCATCACAAAGCTTTTGGCCACTGTCACAAGTCCACAAAGTTTATATCTTCATTATCTCTGTGATACTGATAATAAAACTAGTGCTTTATACTGGTGGTTTGTGACCCATCATCACGAAACAGTGTAGAGGATCCCCATTGATTTTACAAAATCTTATTTTCACATAGGAAATATATGGAAATATTAAAAGGCACACAAAAACCCCTAATTATGACAGAGCATTACAAAATGCATAGAAAAGACAGTCCCTCCATCATGGGGCCTGGCAAAGGCCATAATTATACTTTATTCCTCTTTGATCATTTTCTCATAAGGGATGTTTTGTTTGATTCTTTGTCTTAAATCCTGCAGCCCTCGCCTGCTTCAGTGTGGTGAAATCTTGCTTATATTTTAAAACATTTTCCCAGTTGGTCCACAACTACAACTTATTGCATTTAGCAACGGCACTTTCCTTATTCTGTTTATTCCTCTGCAATTTAGCAGTGAAGTCTTTCTCATTCACTCTACAGAAAAATATCAACAAATATTTTAGGGAGTGTATCTTATTAGAAAGAATTAGGATGAAATGCATATTTTTGCAGACCTCAAGCTGTGGGGACTTGTAATCTTTTTCTTTTTTATCTTGGGAGAACATAGGATTTAAAATACAAAAACAACAACAAATAATGTTTCTAAATTTCATTCTTTACAACAAACGAACATGTAAGTAGGGTAGGCATATAGCATGCCTATGCTTGCCTCTACATGTAATCTGACTTCCAGGCAAATTTAGAAATTTCTACTCATTACCTAATGAGTGTCATACTGCAAGTTGTTACAATAAGTGCAAACACCCTTTTTTCTTCAACAACACTTTTCAATATATGATGATGTAGAAAAGCTACTGCTGCAACAATCCACTCCTTTCAATGAGTGTAGGCATCAGGAGATAGCATGTAAAATCTTGTTTGTGAAAATAATTCTTTTTTAGTGACAAAAGTCTGGAAAGTATTTTTTTTTATTTGACTGTCTTACCAAGCTCTTTGAAATTGCACCCTGTGCATAGGCAGTGGAATTTGTATTTTATTCATGCAGGTGCTGGAGCAACTGCTTCACAATTCAGTTACATTCAAGTTTCTTGCTCTCAAAGTCAGCTGCACATGGCCTTGTCCTATACAGGTGACAGATCCTAGTGCCAGCTAGCCTTCTGCATTTTTGTTTCCAGAGACATTTGATTGTATGAGCATATATTTAGAATACAGCAAGGCACAGAATCTAAGATTGTACACAGTCACAACATTAATTTAACTAAAATTATTTAATTTAATGTGATTAACATATGGCTGATTTGAGGGTCTTGTCAATATGAGAAATTTTCATGAACTGAAGCAGAAATCATATTTGCTAGCATGAGTATTCTGTAGTCCTCTCCAACACTTGGGATGAACGGCTCCATGCAGTGCCCTTAGATATTTTGCAGACTTAAAAGTCTGCAAATACCTTTGATCAATGTATTTGCAACAAACTTTTCCTTCTCGACATTTGTAAATAAATTCTCAGATGTTATCTTCCTGTATTCTCATTGTGAATGTATTTTTCTCAGTTGAAAAGAACTCATTTTAACACACCAAACTGGTATTTCAGTTTTAATTCATCTTTCTCTTTAATTAAATACATATGTCTCCACTAATAATTTGAGTTGGAAATAAAGTGTTAAGAAACAGGGAAATATGCTCAGCAATTTCAACTTAAGAATAACTGCTTTTGATATTGACCTCTTGATTTTGTAAATCATACAAAAATGGGTTTGATTCATGCCATTTTGAGCTCAAAGTAAATGCGGACATTGAGTTCTTTGAGATCAAGTGTAGTGTCTCCTGCAGCAGGGAGCAGGACTTTGGCTTTGATTTGGCAGAGAAATCGCCTTTGAAGAGTTTGCTGATACATACCACTTGAAGGAATTATTTATCAATGAAAGCAAATCTGGTATAATAATGATGAAATTGTTTCTGTGTGCTTTACTGTATTATATTTTTACATCTCATTTGGGTTCTAATTGTAACTACAAGAATCAGTAGAATAGGAAGATGCTAAATTCTATCATTTTAAAAATTAACGTGAGTCACTTTTCAAAGATGTTTTGAGTCAGTAGATACTAGCAGTGGGATTAAAGATCAAACAACAATTAGCTAATTGTAAGTTTAAATCACGAGATTAATGAATTTCAGTAAAATTATCTGTTTCTCTTCAAGTCAATATAATGTTCAATTTCCTTTGATATTCAATACGAATATCAAATAATGGCTTTTTATTTTTATTATTGATGAAACATGCATAAAAATAATGTTCTTTTTATACTTGAATATCTTTCAATATTATTATTACTTTTCTTCTGTTCACAGAGTTTGTATCCTCAACATAGACAGCAGTCAGGATGGTGAGATAAAATTTTGCACTTGATGTAGTCTTCTACGTTAGAAAAGTCAGACCCTTGTTATCACACTTTCCCCTGTTTGCACAGGGTGCATACCTTCAGGAAAATAATCTGATCCAGCATGGGCTCTCCAGAGGCTGAACTTCCTTCAGATAATATTCATCTACTTCAGTGTATAGTCCTTCCATGAGTAATAGAAACATCATTTCCACTATGGTCTTCCCTCTTGGCTTCAACACAAAATCTGTCCTGGTGCCTAGGGGAACTCTTCCCACTCCTTCTTCTCAAACCTTGATGTTCACAGGGTTGTTTCTCAATATTTTTACTGTTTTGTTGTTGTTGTTGTTGTTGTTTTGTTTTGTTTTTTTTTGCTGCTGTTCCCTCCTTTGCTGGCTCTCAGATATTTTTTGCCTTTCTTATGTTTTCACAGAAGTGCCACTAGCTTTTCAGATGGACTAAACTGTCCTGTAGCAGGAATTCCGTGAAGCCCGATGGCTCAGTAGACTCTCATCGCTTTCCACAAAACCCCTGCAGCCCTCCTGCTCCAAAAACCTTTCTACCTTCACACAATGCAATGGAGGCTGATTAACTGAACACTCTCACAAAAGAAGTGAGATGATTTTCAAGGAGAAACATGTTGTTTTTCCACCTGTAGAAGTGGCAGAAGACTGACATTTAAACACTAACTCAATAGCTACAGGAATCTAACCCAGTCTCCTGCCAAGCAAGTCTGTCTTTTATCACGCTGCTTAGGAGTAGAAATAGCAAGGAAGATTATCCAGAGGAAGATTTCCTGGAGAAGCCAGATTTTTAATTGTTATTTAGGTGCTGAGGTATTCAGAAGCAGAGTGAAATTCTGCAGGTGTCAACTGAGAGGTTGACCACCTCTGGAGGTCCCTTCCAACCCCTACAATTCTGTGATTCTGTGATTCTGTGCTTTCGGTACTTCCACAACTCTGAAAATTGGGACACAGATTCTTTAAGACATGAATAAATATAATGCAGTAAAATCACTGCATTATCTAAGTAATCATTTCAGAGGTAACCTCACTAGTCAGACATCTAGAGATAGTTATTTCTAAAGCCTGATTTGTTAAAATTCTTATCAAACAAATTACTTCTTTAATTCAATGAAATACAAAATATCCAGCATACACTTACATTAGTAATTATCAGTGAAAGATAAGTAAATGCAAGTATTTTCTTAAATGCTGAAGACAACAGTAGAACTTTAATTGGCATTGGAATTAACTTTCAGAACATGAATAATACTTTGGGTAAATCAATATGGCCTCCTCAAGACAGTCCAAATTACTTGGGAATATAGCCTGTATTTCTAATGGCATTGCAGATGGAAAACATGTATAGAAACAGTGCATTCTGCATTTTTAGTTACTTTTCAGAAAATATATTTATTACTTTAATGAAAATTGTATTTTAAATTTTAAATTCATTTTCTATTTATTACATTAATCAACCTTCTCATTACATTTTCCTAAATACTAGCTCTTCATTTTTGAATTTTAATGTTTTATACACAACAGGTGTTACACATATGCAAATGTCCCCATTTTTGAGTACATTATGTGGATTCACAAATGATACATTACATTTATCTGAGTGTTATGACTCTGAGTACATTAACTGGTCTTAACTCCCAGAATAGGAATCATGGCACTAGAGAAAAAAAGTTCTGATGTCTTTTTCTGCTTCTGCCAATGTGCCCATTTCAATGTAAATAATGCTAACATAATGCTGATAGCTGAGACAATTGGTACCATCTTCTTGATGCATCTGCATAGGCCTCCACATCCAGGAAACTAGGCCTTGGACTCCTAGCCATACTATAGAAAAATGTATGAGGTTACTGCCTAAGTACCATGCTTAGTAATAATTACATGCCTGCTCCAACACATCTTTTTAGGAAATACTCTCTTTTGATCAAATGCCAAAAACTATCCTGGCAAACACTTTTTGTACCCTCTGTAAGATTTTAATTCTCCTTCCATGACTGTAATTACTTCTTCTTTGCCATAAGGAAGATTACTTTCATCCTTCCTGTTTATGTATTTAATTTAGATTTTCTAGTCAAGAGATATAAAATGTTAAGTAAATATTTCCTCACACAAGAGGAAGAGGATAACATCTGAAATTCTCTGTTGGAATCATTTCATCTGATCAGTCCAAGTTCTACAGGATAACCAGATGCCAAGATGCATCATAAATGAGTACAAATCTATCTTTTGTGCTTTTATAATACAAAGACATACTATTTATTCTGATGGTAAGTATTTTGAAAAATCACTGGTACAAGAAATAATATCTATTAACAATGTTATAGAAGCCTTCTTGCTTCAAATACAAGAGGCATTGTACTCGCAGGCTCACAAATTGATAAGGTATTTCAGCTATCCAGATGTTTGCAAGGAAATTAACGCATCTGGCTAGAAACAATCCAGGAGACTCCTGGAGTCTGTTGAGGGAAACTTCCTGGTCCAGGTCTTGGAAAGACCAACCAGAGCTAAATTGTTAGTATGCCCGGTGCTCCCCAGTGTGGAGGAGATCATTAAACAGATTAAGTTTGGAGGCAGTCTGGGCTGTAGTGACCATGCCATGGTTGAGGGCATGATCTTGAGGAACATAGGCCTGGCAAAGAGCAGAATCAAACATCTGCATTTCATAAGAACAAACTTCTGGCTATTAAATAATTATTTGAAGAGGTGATCTTTCAAGTCCCTTCCAAACCAAGCCACTGTATGATTCTATGAATACTCCAATCATCAGATACATAATTTATTCCACTGGTTGACGATGCTCCTTAGCCTCAGTCGGTATTGCTACGTTAAATTAGTTTTGGCTGGGGTAGAGTTGATTTTCCTCATAGTAGCTTGCATGTTGCATTGTTTTGGCTTGGTGATGAAAACCAGTGTTGAAAGCACACTAATGTTTTAGTTGCTGCTGAACAGCAATTGCACAGAATAAAGATTGTTTCTGTTTATTACTAGTGTTGCACAAGAAGCTGTAAGAGAACACAAACAGGACAGATGATCCAAAATGACTAGATAGACATCCTATACCATGTGGCATCATGATAAGCATAGAATCTGAGGGAAAGAAGGAGGAGGTTGAAGGATCTTAAGAGTGATGGTGTTTGTCTTCCCAAGTAGCTGCTATAAGCAAGAGAGAGGGTCTCTTCTTTTCACTGGAAATAACTTTTCCATTATACTCTTTTTAAAATACTGTCAAAACCAATATTTCAGAAAGTTAGTTAAACTTGGAAGATACTATGAGCTAATAAATGCCTGTATATTTACCCTTTTTTGAAAAGTTACTTAATAATAAATTAACTATGAGAATAAATAAAGGGAAAGAAAGATAAATTACTGATAGTGAGAAAATATACAATGTATTGCATGCAAAAAGGAAATAGGAATTCAATAATAAGCTTTCACAATTCTATTTTGTTCATCTTCTGATACGTATGAAACTGCCTTCTCCACTTCAAAGAGTTTCTAAATTCAATTAATTTTTCCACTGACATTAAAATCTATAGCACATCTAGTATGTGATATGTATACCAGAGATGAAATTGTGTAATTGAGTATGAGCTGTCCTTGAACAGAAGTTTAGTGAGTTCAGGCAAAAAGGCTGAACATCAAATTGAATGGAAAATTCTATTATTTTATATTGGCTTTTGAGTACAGACCTTGTACCTACAGTTAAGTTTAGCGGTGTCACCTTAATACCACTCATCTTTTCTTTATATTATTTCACAGCCCTGGATACAACAACTATGTGGGAGACAGATGCTACTGATATGGAACGTCTTTGTTAGATAATTTCATTAAAAAAACACCAACATTGTACACAGAGAGAAACTTTATATAAAGTGATCCAAGCACCAGCTTTGTGTATTTCAGCTGTTCACATTCAAACACCTTGTGAATTCAAACGGAGTAGGCTGAGGAGAAGTAAAGTATGGCTCAAGGTTGTATATGCACAACATAATCATCCTGTTTCTTTAAAACCAGATATATTCCTGACTAGGCATGCAGGAACAAACAGAGCTAGTGAAAAGATATTGTAATATCTGCTTTCCACTTATCTGAGAGAAAAAGTAGCTGTCGTCCCTCTTCTTTTATATATGTAGGGTACACTGAAATTATGGCAACAAAATTTAAGAGAATATCGATGAGGAGGTTGAACCTCTACTGCCATACAGCCAGCATCATTTGTTGGCCTCTGATGCTGTGAGTCAACATAATGAAATAGGAGGTATTAATTTTGGAGTAGCGCTTATATGTTTATGTAGATTTATATATTTTATATGGATTTATATTTGAATACTAATTTATATATATTTGAATTTTCATAGATCCTTAAACATTATCTTTTAAAATATGAACCATTCAATTTAACTCTAGAATTGGCAACATTTGTATCTCCAATAGTCTCAATCCAAAACTGGTAGTCTAACAGAGGTATCATAGAATCATAGAATTGCTCAGGTTGTAAAAGACCTCCAAAATCAGCGAATCCAAATGAAACCTAACTATACTACCCTTACACTAACAATTCATCTATAAATCATGGCCCTGAACACAACATTCAAACAGAATGTCTCAGAAAAAACACACGTATCTTGAAATAATTGTAAGGAATCTCAGTTAATGTGTTTCATAAATTCATGAACTTCCAGCATACATTTCAAGATTCAGTATAGAAAGGACAACAAATAACTATGATTAATGACATAGTTTATTTTTTTAAGACAATTGGTGTTTGCCAAAGAGTGTAATGAGCAAGTAATTAAACCAGATTTATTTAAGTATGAAGGAATTAGGTATAAAGATAGAATTTCATTTGCTTAGAAGATCAAAGGAGATCTATATTAAAAGAAGGTGTTACTATGTAATAATTATGGAAAGCAATTTCCTGTCTAGAATAGTAAATCAGTTCTTACAGTTAGAAAAGTAAATGTAGTTCCATCGTGTCTCAAACAGTTCAATTACAGTGTGTGAGAGATGATAAAAAAAAAACACAACAACAAATAATTTAGGAGGGAAACACTTCTTGTTTTGCAGCCTTACTCCATGTTATTTTCTAAGTGTAACGCATTTCAATATCCAGAGTTTTCACAGCAACACTGATATAAAACAAGAACATTTATCTTTTTTGGCTTCTGGGCCTCCTAATACATCATATTTAGATATAAAATTTTAATTTTTAAGCCAGACATGTGTTGAAAAAGGTTACAGCCCAATTTCCAAACTCAGCAGTACAATTTAAGGAATGCTGGCTAGCTACTTCTGTGAAGTTTGTTTTTTGGATACCAGACAAAGAAGAAATGGTCAACTATGGAAATTGTCTGTTTTTTAAGAGATCATTCTCATTGAAGCACAAAGCTTAATGTGTTCAACAGCCATTTTGAACTTCCAGGTTAGGAGCGATTTCCAGCAAGTTGAATGATTATCAGTAGAGAGTTAGAATGCTCCTATCTCATTTCTAGAAAAGAATATTTTCAAAAGCAAACAGTATTACCTTATGGAATTTAAAACCAAATATAGAAACTGGCACAGTGATGTTGTTCTCAGAAGTGCTGAATATCCAAAATTCTTGCTATTTGAAAGGGAACATAAGAAGGAATTGCTATTTGGAGCTAAAATGTTATCTATCTTTAATAGTACTCTTAACACACCGAAGTACAAAATGCTTTTCAAGAAAGGCAAATTTCTTGCCTCAGTCCTAACAGAGAACATTCACCACCGTTTTAAAAATAGCAAAAAGATAGTGAATTTGACCCAAAAATATTTAAGAAAGATGATGATGCTTCTTGTACGTGTAAGCATTCAGATATTTTATGGAAAAAACGAGGAAAGTAATTAAGTAAGTGCTTTTGAATCTGATGTGGCAGCTACTGATTTTGTGAGCTTTCTTATTTGTTCACTGAGATAACCTTTCATTTCCTTTTGATGAGAGAGCATAATCAGCTTTTCTACTTATTATATATTCATATGCTACATATATTCATACAATCTTAGTAATTCAGCTTGTGTTAAGGGCCTGGAGCAGCCTTAACTGTCCCTCAGCAGTCCCCCAGGGCTTGCCCACTGTGCCCAGGCTCAGGACCACATAGCAGCCACGGGTCCATCAGCTCCTGGCTTCCAGACTCTGATCCAAACTGCCCACATGAGCAGCTCTTCTTCCTGACTACACTCCATGCCCTGACAGTTTGCTACTTTAATGACATATCTCTGTAAATAAGTAGGTAGAGGTAAATTATGATAACTGTCATATACTTTCATATACTACGCAAAGTAAGTATGGCAGCAAACAGTTTATATGTAAATCTTGTTTAGAAAGAAAATAAAATAGGAAATAAGTGGCTGTAAGATTATATGCATTATCTATTCTAATGATTCCAGTAGCCTGGAATTGATCAAAATGTACTCACTTGATCCACAACCAAACAGATTTTGAGCAGAGTGAGATGTAATAACCACATGAAAATACCTCTTCTACTTCACTTCAGCTTAATTTTTTGAAAATTAATTAATGTTCACTGCTTTAAAGAAATGCTTCATTTTAATGTAAGTCATGAATTCTCGAGAAATTGCACCTGTATAGCTGTACACAACATTCTCATCCCAAATGCTTACCAGAGTGCAGGAAGAATGCACAAATTTACCAGGGCAATACAATATTTCTTCTCTTGAAAGCTACAGAAAAGTGTTATTTTGCAATGGAGTCCAGCAATACTCTAAATACTCTAACAAGAATTTCCTTTTACTGTGAGCTTCTTTTGAATTTTGTGAGAAGGAGCTTCATATATTCCACTTTCAGAAGTTATTAGGGGGAAAGTATTCATCTATAAGCTCTGTGACTGCAATCTATTATTTGGTATACATGTATCTGGACTTAAATACCATGAATATTTTGTTCATAAACTAGTATTCCTAACTTCAGAATCTGTCAAATACAAATTATTCTTTTTCTTCAAGACATCTTCCCATTTTCTTTCTTTCTGGGGGGAGAAAATGGATAATTTCTCTAATCTTAAATCAACACCTCAACCTGGTTTTCTAAACTATCACAAAATTTGAAAGTTCTACATTTGCAGCTCTAGATGTGATAGTTCTTTGGAAGCTGTGGTTATAAACTCTGATCAACATACTTACAGGTGTTATGTGGTATAAATTACGACCACAGTTGTGTTTTCATGAAAAGCACACAGGGTATTGCAATCATCTTCTAGGGCATAGGGTGGTGTACTCAGAAAAATCATGCTAAGAAGCCATGAGAGTAAGTTCCTGGATTTCCTTCACTCAGAAGGACATCTTCAGCTTCCTCCTTCCAGTCAGCAGCTTGGTTTGAGACTTCAGTGATCACAAAGGTCAGTTTAGTAATCCTGTTTCTTCTATTATAAAATAGGAATGGTGCCACTACAACCAAATTTTACCTCCTCATGCCCTCTGCTGGCAGAATCAGAATCGATTGATTAGTAATGGTGCAGCCTGGAGGTCTTAAACTCCAAGAAGGCAACAAAACAAATCAAAACTTAAAAGCCTCCAGTCCCTCCTCTAATAGATCTACAACACATATCTTCAGAATGCAAAATTGTGGCTTGTCTCCTTTTACACCAAATGAGCTTCTACAGAAGGAATGTCTTAAATTTCTAATTACTTTCTACAACTTGCTGAGGAAGGGCAACAGAGAGGTGGAGCTGATCTGTTCCCCCCACTAACTTGTTTCAGGATGCATGCAAAAAGTACAAAGCTGAACCTAGAGAGGTTACCAATTGGACACTGGTAAAATTTCCTTGCCTGTAATTGAACACTGAAACAGACTGTCTAGATGTGGTTGATGTCCCAAGCCTGCCAGTGATCAATAAGCATTTGAACAATGCCCTCAGTAATATGTTTTAATGTTTGGCTAGCACTGTAGTGGTCAGACAGTCAGACTATACGATCTTTGAAAATCTCGTCCAACTGAACTGTTCTTTCCTTGCCTTGCCTTTTGCCTTTTGCCTTGCCTTTTGCCTTGCCTTTTGCCTTGCCCTTTGCCTATTCCCTTCCCTTCCCTTCCTGTTCCATTCCATTCCATTCCTATTCCATTCCTATTCCATTCCATTCCATTCCATTCCATTCCATTCCATTCCATTCCATTCTCCTACCCTACCCTACCCTACCCTACCCTACCCTACCCTACCCTACCCTACCCTACCCTATCCTATCCTATCCTATCCTTCCCCTTCCCTGGGGGCATGGGTCTGTGGGACCTCCCCACCCCAATCATCACAGAACCATGCTGAACCAGCCTGTAAGCTATATAAATGTCCTTAGAAGTTGTAGATGTGCCCTGCCTCTGAAAGTCCATTTGATTTTACTGTGCTTGTTCTCATGCATATGTGAAGTGGTTTTGGGGGTAGCAATGTAATTAATTCCTTCATTAGGCTACTTTCCCATGTTAGGCAGTATTGTTAACCTAACTTGATCAAACATGACATAAGAAGGTGTTTTGTTTGTAGGAGGATTACATCAGTAGGCTAGCTGCTCTTGTTCCAGCACGGAAAGCGCAATCTGAAAGAGCTAAGTCAGCTTTATGGTTATCCTGTGAATGTCAGTCAAGAGCTGTCTCAGATACATATATAGCTAAATACTGTGTCACCTTGTATAGGGATTGTCTCACAACTTCTCAGATATGCTTATAGAAAATTATTTTTAGGAAAACATTCTAAGTGAAAAAAGGTCAAAAAATAACATTCTGTGATTTTTTTTGTTCTCAGTGAAAAGCTGATTAGAACAAAAATTTGTACAAAAATTTTAAAATTTAAAAAGTAGGATGTGAGAAAGAAACCTTCTTCCATTACCTTTAGTTGTTAGCATTCATCTTTTCATAGGAAATACCAGGAGAAACAGAAAGAGCTGAAGTGGCAGTGGAAGAAATGAAAGAGAATTGCTTGAGGCAAAAATTTGAGATAGAATAATACACTTGCTAGGTTTTAAAGGACTCCTTTCATTTTCTTACAAAAATACCACAAATTATGCAGCTGAGTTTCCTGTATTTAGAGAAACTGCAGGGATCAGCATAGCATGCTTCCAAAGAATTAACCTCATCCTGAGAAAATCACCTTCTTGATCATGTTATCTTTCCCACCATATAAGACAGAAAGGTTATCCCCAAATTTGACAAGCACAGAATTTGTATTTAGAATGCTCCTGCTTCCCCAAAGTCATATTTTAACGTGAAGTAAAGAGCTCGAGCATATTCACTGATCTTATTTGTTAGAAAGTGCTATGATAGAAATGAAGATTTTTCAAATGAGGTTGTCTGAAAGAATTTAAATTCAATTGTCATAACTTTGAATTCAATTTATTGATTGTCTAGGCCAGCAACACTTGTCCTGAACTGTGAATGAATCTATCTATCTATAAAGAGTAAATATAAGTACATACTGGAGAAAACTTCTTGGGTACAGAACATGCTTAATTATAAAAGCAACATGAATTACAAATGCTAGAACAGAAAAATCATTAAGTAATATGGGGTGTAAAAGTAGTCTTTTCTGAGGGAAACTGTCTCTCCAAATACTTTGATACTGTGGATACAATACAGTTCTGAATGATTAACAAAATCACATAAACTGAATTGTTGAGTCAGTTCTGTAGAATAAATTAAGTCAAGGAAGAGATCTGAAGAGTATAACTCTCCACAGCAATATGCTACAACTGCCCGTCACAGACTACCTGAGTGTAAACATCTAAACAGTAACATCCGATCTGTCAAATGATTAGAAATGGCTCCACTGGAGAGGATTTCTGCCTTACTGATCATCTCTGAATTAATATATCTTTTCATTTCTCCTAGGTGCCTTCATATACTGTTAAAAAGCAAGTCCTCTTGGAAGGGAAGCATTGAAAAAGCATGTGTAAAAAAATACAGAAAGAGAACTTGTAGCACAGTGTGTTCATATAGATATAGAAGTACCCAAATAAACTTACATTTATTTCAAAGATTTAGTTCAAGGCTGCTAAATGCAATTAAAAACTGAACTTTACATACTGAATCAAAATATTTTTATCATGCAATTTGCTGTTTGTTTAAACCAAGTAAATATTTTTATTGCGGTCTGAAATAGTTTATTTTATTTCCTCTTACAAATCATTTACTTAAAAAATTGAAGTTTTTTAAGATCTTAATAAAAAGTGAGACTTTTTTTTAAGATATGGATTTTTAGATCCTTTCAAAAAGTGTACTCGAGTATCTCAGTAGTGTGGTAAGACAACTTAAAATAATTTTGAGAGGCACTTTATTTAGCCTAAATGACAGAATCATGTCCAAGCTCCTTAATAACAATATCAATAGAATAGAAAAGCACCTGGAGAATGGAGGTAGCACATGTAGATTAAAAGTATATTTTATGTGGTAATAGATGGGATCCAGCTTCCTGTGTACATACAGTATAGACAATATTGCTAGATAACAGCATATATTATCTATCATCTGCAGAAGATAGGAATAATTTCCATACATAGTACAAGATGTTCTAGTTGTGCACTCCTTGATCTGAGAGATAAAGTAGAACTGAACTGCGTGCTGATAAATAAATTCAGCTATAGAATCAAAATGGATACTGAGAGTTCTGACATGTTGGAAAACTTCTTGGTAACATGCTGGAATTTTTAATTGTACTTGCTACAGTCCAAATGATATCCATGACACAAGTAAGCTGTGAAATTAGAGTCCTATTTTTTTTTTTCTGAGGAATATCATTTTAGGTAAATTCTCTGGTGTGAATTGCATTGTCTTTTTCTCCAACCTTGCAGTTAGTGAGTGTATTATAACTATTTGAAATGAAGCAAGGAGAAAGCATCTATGGCATATTCATTTGTGGTTGCTCTGTTTGTTTTTTGAAAGTGCAATGCATGCAGTCTGAATGTTCCCTATATGAAGATACACAGAGGATCAGATTCACTTAATACAGATTCACTTCAGATATATCTGCATGGTATGTTATCCTTATGGTCCCTATAATGCCAAAAAAGAGAAACAAAATATACTTTTCAGATTCCTATCTGCCTCATTTCAATTTTTTACCATTAGTTGGTTAACTATGCTGTGAATCTTAAGATCTGCACTCTAGAAACATTTATTTTTCTTTATTAAGTACAAATGAATCAGGAATGACTAGCTTAATTGTAAATATCATAGAGAGCTACATATGATTATACATTGTATATCACTCCTACAGCAGGAATGATGAGCACCACACATAATGCACATACACAATTTTAAAAGAAAAAATGACACCTTCCACACTTCTGTGGCAGGAATGTAATAGATTTTTGCAGGGGGTCAGGATGATCTTGGAAGTGTGTCAGATATGGTATAAAAGCCGCTTGGATTTTGTGAAAATGAAATGTAGAGTTGAATGTCCAAAAGTCAGGTTAGAGCATCATGAAGCTGTGTCTGTAGCTGCTGATGAGATTATGATAACTTCTAAGTCCTACCCAAGTCTTTGACGTGAGGATAGGATCTTCCTTAAACAGCAGTGCAAATATTTATTTGCGCACAAGTACAATACAATTTAAGTGTACCAATCCTGTGGTGTTATTTCCATAACTCTATCATAGGGATATCTTTGCTTCCCACATTTTGCTCTAGTTGTGTATCTGTGTATCTATTCTTTTGTATTTGTGTGCATAGATAAATAATTCTGGGCACGGTGAAGTGAATGACTGTTTTGTCTCTGACTTGTCATTCACATAGTGTTATGATTTCATCCTTTGCAATTTTACATCAGTTTTACTTCTTTCCTATTCTTCATACCTTCCTCCTAATCCTGTCTAGACTTCTGTCTAGTCATGAAAACATAGGTAACAAACCAGAACATGGAACAAATGGCCTTTCTTCCATGAGCTTATTTTGATCAATGAATATATGAGATTAATAATTTTTTCCAGCTAAAATATTAGAGTGAGTTATGTAAATAACTTGGTTTCTGCACTGTCTTGATCATTTTAATCTACTCAGGGTTCTCCTCATATACTCTACTCAAGTGGGAAAGGATTTAAATGAAACTTTTGTTAACAAGGGATAAAATCCTATCTATAGAAATGTCTTTGGGCAGAAGATATTCTTATGAGAAATATATGTTTATTTGTGGAAATGTTTTAAAATAAATGGAATTGCATTGTCTTCAAATCAAAGATAATATCTTAAAAAACTCTCCAGTGATAGCTGATCGTGTTAACCACAGATAAATAAAAAGCAAGGAAGACTAACAAAGTAGACAGTTTAAATGTTGCTTAAAATTGTATGTTATTTATATTTCTAAAACTGCGTTGACAGGGCTGAAACAATGGTGAGAGAGAGTTCACTAGAAGTATTACTCTGAGGAGATGTCAGGTGGAGACAAGTACACTACAGTTTGCTGACTGTCACTTTATTCCTGCCAACAAGAAAGACTATATAAGTGAAGATAGATCAGTGATTGATGAATAAGCCTAATGGTTGAGAAGGGGAAGGGGACATGTGCATCTTTCTGTGACAGTATACAGAATACACCAATTCTAAAATTACATGGAGGATGATACTGTCTCAGAATACAAAACCAGCTTTTCTTAAATGAAGCTTCTACAGGTTTATACCTTCTTATGGAAATGTGAGTAAATAGATGATCTGTAGTATGGCAAAATATACCTCCTTTGTATGAATCTTTTGGGTAGTACAAACAGAATTTAGTACATTTTCTTAACACCAGAATCAGCAACTGGTTGAGTTAATGCTTGCATGCAGTATCCAATAGTTGTATCTTGTTCAGTTCTATTTTCAATAGAAAAAGGAACTACAGATGACTTCATGAGTCATTTGTTTTCTCTTCTCTGAAAATGCTGCAATCTTCAGTGAAATAAAAACAAAATCCTCAAACATTGAATATCCTTCTCATTTTTTTTCCATTTTAAGTTGAGAAATTGTGTATTTGAATTCATAGCAATAGCTTTCACGACACAGTAATTCAATAATGTTAATTTTCTGCGAGTACATTTAAAGAAAAAGGGAAAATCATACTCAGGAACAAAGTTTAATGACTTAATATCAAAAATAAGTGTCTGTTTGATTGGCCTAATAGGATAGCACTCCAAGTGTTTTAATTGAATTGGCCTATAACAGACCATTTTTCACGAAGTAAAAAAGCTTCCAACCTCAATAGAATTTGAGATGCCTCATCTTGTTGTCTTTCATACTCTCTCGATCTCATTAGGATGTAAGGGCTAACAAATCAGACTTATGAATGTAGAATATTACTTAGTAAAACCAGGAGCATGTACTTTGTTTTTTTTTTCTTCAAGAGAGGCAATCAATTTTATACCTCATCATCTCTGAACTTAAACTGTTCATTCTGGAGTCTTCATAAAAAATCCTGTCATTCCACACCCTCATGGATATATCATATTATACCAGATCCTTCCTTTTGATGGCAAAATTGCTAGACCGAATGTGCAGAAAATGCAATTCCATCAGGAGGAGGGCAGAATAGCATTGTTTATCCCTTTTAGCTTTATCCCTGTCTACTGACTTCCACTCCTTACAAAGATCAACATGGAACATTTCTATAATACACTATTGCAAAGAACATCAAAGTAGCTGAGTTCTCTTTCATCATCAAGATAAATACCTTCTGATGACTATGAAGGCAATAAACTGCTCTCCAGGTTTGTTGTTCCTCTTTCCTTTCCAATTTTTGTGATTTCTACATATAGATTATATGTCTCACAGTAACTTCCTATTTTCATCACTGATTTGGAGGCCAGTGTGGTAGCATTTATTCTATTTCAATTATACATTTGGAAAGAACACTCTATATTTGGTAAGACTGCTCCTAATTTTTTTAAGTAATATATGTCCATATAATTTAGAAAGGGACTGAATTCCTACTCTGAATTCCTAATCATAACAGTTTATTCTATAGCATATAATGAATCTAAAGGAGAAAAATTGTAATAAAGGCCAGAACTTTCACAGTAATTTTCTATACTTCAGTGACTTGAAAGCCTAGTTTTTACCTAATTTGAGTCTTGAAAGCTCAAAATTATTTTGTCTATTATGACCAGAGTCTTCAAACATGCAAATAGGCAATTGTTTATTTTCTTTGCATTTGTATTTCACAAATCTGATCTGTCTGTATTTTATATCTGATTTTTTTTTCTCAGTGAGATTTGTATGACATTCTTTTGATGTCAGAAATATAAGTTTATATTTAAAAGACAAGGAGATACTCTTACAGAGGAAAGAGACTTCTATTTTTAGTTATTTCAACTATGTTACATATAAAGGAAAATATGGATAAAGAGAGACAATTCTTTCTTAGAGTGCTCTGTCCTTATTAAGAATATTTTGAAGAATATATATATCAAAGACAGTATATATAATTAGATACTACTGGATATTATTACAGTATCCAAACCAACGAGCAATTCGTGGGCTACTATTTTAATCAGATACAGTCAACTTTGTTGCTGCTGATGTTTAGTCAGCTATCATGGAGAATATGCAAATTTCTGGTCTTACTCGTTGTTTTATAATGATTGGAATTGTGAAGACATAATAAGTTATTTGCTCAAGGATACAAGGCCAATGTCATTACTATTTCTTGAGTGCATGCATTAACATTTTCAGACCACATACTAAAAATATTCTGAGATGAACTCATATAGCACCAAACAAGAATTATTTAGTGCATCTTCCTGAAAGTACCACCCCACTATAGTTACAGTTTTCTAAAAGGACTAGATTCTTCTGATTTCATGGATGGGTCTTTGTGTACCCCACAAACAATTAATTATGTCACATTTAAAAGCTTTCTTTTTTTTTTTTGGGGGGGGGGGGGGGAGTGGGGTGTCTTTAGTCATGCTTCCTGAAACATAGACTGGAAAGTTGTTCGAAAGATAATGCTGAACTTCCTTGCTAATTTATGGTTGCAATGGAACAACAGCTGGTATATACAGCTCCCAGGACACAGAGATGTGTTTTCTCTAAATGTCTGTCTATGTATCTTTCATTTGACATGCCAATCTGCTCAGACACTGAGTGCATTTTTGCTTTTTCATGAGTTTTGATCACCAGGAAACCATTTGGCCCTAAGAAAATACAACCGCCAAATTGTGCCTTCTTGAAGCATTATTCCGCTGCATACAATGGGACTGTCGTGAAAATGTCAAAGGCTGTTACACACTGACAGTATAGTCAAGAAAAGTACCCATCTGCAGAAAACATGCAGCAGGTAGAAAAAGAACAGTGAAATAACCATGAAAGTTGTTGGAGCCTCAGGATGAGAAAAACAAGCTATCTGCTGTAATGCTTAACAAAAAAAGAGATATGAACAGAGTTATTTGGACTTTCATAGTTACAAACATAGCGAGGAGTAAGCAATAATGCCTTTGGCAGAAATTCCTTTCACCATTTTCATGTTTGCTTCCTCTCTAAAATGCTAATTCCCCACATGTGCAATCACAGTCTCATCATGAGAACCAAGCAATGAACCACTAATGGCTGTATATGAACCTTCCATCTCTTGCCTCCTATTGTAGTAACATAACTCCTTAAAGGAGTTTGATCAGAAAAGAAAAAGTGATTTTCAGTACGAACATTAAAAGTTTTTTCTTTAGAGCAATTCTAAATAGTAACAGTCTTAAAAATCAGAAGCCCTATTAGCAAACCTTCTAGCTCCTGCTAGAAGTGTTTTAGTTGTACCTGCATACAAGCCAGGTCTTCAGTAGATAAACTTGGAATGTCAGTTCTCATTAACACATCTATCAGATACAAAAGTTTGCCTTCTCTTTGATTGTGTGTTTTCTGTATATTCGATCTCTCCCTGTCAAACTACTGATTTGAGATGTCAGAGTGTCATACATGGTCAAGCGCTGGGCTGTGAAATGTAGAAAATTGAATAAGTAGGAGTTAAGAATAAAGATGAAAATTAAACAATGTAAAGTATTTTTATTTTTAAAGGTTTTCTTTGAGAATGAAACTACTGGTATGCTAAAGTAACTAAAGCTGCATTAATAAGTTTTTACTGAGACCAAAAATAAATTATGCTCTGTTCTGTGTAGACAGTTAACTCATTTTTGTCTGGTGGATCCATAGAACTTTAGTGCATCAATCTTAGTCTTCTTCCACTTAGAATTTCTTAATAATGTTCTTAGTATCACTTGAGTCACACAGTAAGCATCTCTGAGGCTCATGACCATTGCCTTTAGTATCTTAGCAGTAATGTTCTAAACTTACAGCTATTTGTTCAAAAGGTGAAGTTAGAAATTACCAAATAGTTGAGACTCACCCATCCATTTTATCTCTTTTCAGATTTTCTTCAATAATTTTTGCAAAATGTGAACCTTGAATTCTTACAAGTTTTCAGTATAGAGAAAAGTAAAAATATATTTTTTTTCTTTTTTTTTCCCATCAGTATACATTGCAGCATCTCTGGTAGGTTCAATCATAAAGGTGAGAACGGTTGAAGCAGCATCTCACCTCATTTCCAAATGCAGCATTTCAAAGGGTGAATTTTTACCTGTTAGTACAACAATATATTTTACAGCTTGACAGCTCTAAACAGCATAGTTTTTATGGCATCCTCTAGCTGTCATATTTTATAGAATTTAGATTATGAAACTAAAATCATCTTCTCAATTAAAGGAAACACATGGGAATGAATATTATCTGGAACACGGGTATTTTTTTATTGATAATTTTGTGAAGATTTTTATACTGTCCTATGTCCAAGTTTTCCACTGAAAGACTTTTGAGATTCTTTAGAATATTAGTTATTCTAATTTAGATATTCTTTCATGTAGTATGCTATGATTATGTCACTATATAGTTAAGAAATTGAGAGGCATACATCCATTACTGATATTTTGTAAGACACCACAAATTGGCGTCTGACTGTTAATGATTTCTTGACTCTTTAGTCAGAACTGTGATTTGTCTAACTTGATTTTAAATGATTTTGTTGTTGTTGTTGTATTTCATTCTGAACTACTTACATTTTTTGAGATAGTTGTTTTACAGGTTGACCATATGCGTAGCAATTTATTCTTTGACTGCAAAAAGACACAATACCTACCTTTTATACTGTTTTACTAGTAGCATTTAAGAGGAAATGTTTGCCAAATGATTTGCCTTTAAAAATTCTAAGTAAATGGATAAGCTTGAGAAATCCAATGGAAACTCTCCCCAGAGAGTATTTAGTATTTGTACATGAAATTGAAAGGCCTACTTTTAAAACAGACCTGGTAAATCATTCAATACAAAGAAGCTATTGGATTTCTGTTTAACTTCCTGGCATTAAGTTCTGGAGTACATTTAGGAAACCAGTGCTGGTAAATTCTATGGATATATTTATGGTTAATTCATACTGATGAAATTTTACAGTACTAGCTGCTCCATGTCGTCTGGAAATCAGCACAGCTATGCTGATCACACCAGAAGTCTCACCTTTTACCTATAATTTTCACTGAATACAATTTACATATGTTAAAGATACTAAGTGGTTGATACATAAACTCTCTTCAAAACCTTCTGGTATGCATCATTTTCAGCAGAGGCTTGTGTCTCAATCTCAAACTCCTCCAGTTCTTACAGGAATGAAGTTCTGAGCAGATGTTAAGATTTGTTTATCTGGACAGTGCTACTCTAAGATGGAGACAAAGCACAGTAAATTGTTAAAAGGAATATAACTCACTTCTAGCTTCCTTATCCTCTATCTTCCCACCTGTTCTGGAAGGCACAGAACCTAAATCCTAAACTCTTAAGAGAGAAAACTAGCCTTTTTTTCAGAATCATTGAAAGGAGCTCTTTCTGCACTGTCAAAGAGAGTTTTTGTGGAGAACAGTTAATGCAGGGACAATCTACCAGTGGGAATCATATGTGACAGCTGTATTTTAATCCGCATTCTCTTTCAGGCTGCCCTTTTATGCAGGTGAGCCACAGCAAATTTTTTGAGCTTCTTAATGATTTTCACTTAAAGCCACAGGATGGCAGCCATGAGGAACAAATAACAACATAGCTTTGCTTTTTACCCCATGGTATATTTTACTGAGATAAGAATAAGTCTTAATGTTAATGCTTAGCCAGCATATTAGTAAGCATATGGGGCCTAATATGTATGGGATGTTTAATGAACCTGAATGGGCTATTTCCTTTGGGAATATTTTTTCTGTGAAAATAAAAGCAGTAAGAGCTTTGTAGATGCTCTTCAGGCCTCTACATGGCAGGCAGTATATAATCAAAATGTGACTGTTCCTATGATAATAGAAGTTTCATTCTTAGATTATGCCTATTAAGAATAGAACAGTTTGTCATGTTTAAGGTTGGGGCTCCTCAGTTTTGTATCTAACTCTTACTGAGTAATAATGGTCATTCTGACTCATATTTTTCTTGAAGGATTCATTGTTGCTGAAAGTGGAGTGACAGAGTAGATACTACTAAACAGAATGTGAATAGCATGTATTTATTTCTTCTTAGTGGTGCAATTTTCCTCTAAGATCAGATATAATCTGCAGTATAAAAAAAAAGAAATTGGGAAAAGTGCTTACTGCAAGAAAGAAAAACCTCATCGGTTTTGACCTTATAATATACTCTTTCTGTAAGGAAGGAGACTTTTTTTCTCTCCAGGCCATGCTAAACATATCTATACCATGCCAACAACAGCTGGATGCAGAATAATTGGTCAGTCCTCTTCCATCACCAGGAACAGTACAGTAATCACTGGATACTAAATCAACACTTCATTTCCTGAAAAAAATGGGGTGAGAAGAAAATGAGTATTTACAGAGCTTAGCACAGCAGCTTTATTTTTTTTTTATTATTTGGGGTGAATATCAAGTCTCTTGCTCCACAAAATGTGCAGTTTAGATATTTGGATTGAGGCGCAGCATGCCTCTTCAAACACCAGTATCAAACTTGAGGTCTCCTTGCAGATCTAGGAAACCTGCATGTAGTAAGTTAGGATGAGACAAAATGAGCTGTCTGCCTCTCTGCCTTTCCTAGTTCAATCATTAGTGTATCCACCCAAGGAGGCAACTTTCCTGGAGAGCCCTGGTTGGCAAAGCAGCTCAAATTATTTACTCATGACAGACTGAATTGAGGAAGCATGACTTTCAACAGGGCAGCAAGCAAGAAGACAGTAGGGTTTAAACACCAATGTGTGTGAATCAGTGACTTCATATTCCCATTCAGAAAAACTGTGACACTCTCCACCCAAAAAATGATACAAGCAACAATTGCTATCTGAATTTTAACTTTTCATCAGGCTCTAGGCAGGGGGGGAAACTAGCAACAAAACATCCAAAATGTAATACAGAATTTAGTAAAAAACACAGAATCACAGAGTCATAGTGGTTGGAAGGGCCCTCTAGAGATCATCGAGTCCAATGCCCTGCCAAAGCAGCTCCCTAGCCCAGGTTGCACATGTCGACATCCAGGTGGGTCTTGAATGTCTCCAGAGATGGAGACTCACCACCACTCTGTGCAGCCTGTGCCAGTGCTCCGTCACTGCACCGTGAAGAAGTTCCCATGCACATTTGTGCAGAACTTCCTATGCATCAGTTCGTGGCTATTTCCCCTCGTCCTATTAGCACACACTGCTGAGAGTCCGGCCTCATCCCTTTGTCTCCTGCTCCTTAGATATTTACAGACGAAAATCAGCTCCCCTCTGAGTCTTTTTTATTCAAGGCTGAACAGACCCAGGTCTCTCAACCTTTCCTCATAAGGGGGGTGCTCCATGCCCCTTATCATCTTTGTAGCCCTCTGCTGGACTCTTTCAAGGAAATCTCTGTTTTTTTTGTACTGGGGAGTCCAGAACTGGAACAAAAATAAGTGAAATGCATAGAGCATAAGTGCTAAGATATTACATGCAAGCCATCCAGATATGGATATAAAAGATATGATATAAAAGATAATTAAAAGAAAATACCAATAGCATATTATAAAGGAAATAAAATTTAAATTGTTGAATTGGAAATCAACATGAGAAAATCTCTATTGAAAACATTACATTATAAGCTACATACATGTCTACATGCTAGAAATTTAACTTAGAAATGAAATACAGAGATAGTGCTTCTTAGGATAAAGTCAGTACTGCATGGGATTATGTGAGTACTGATCTGTTTTGCTGTTATTGCTAAATTAGATGGGGAAAGAAGCTTGATCTGTGAATGGAATATCTATAAAAGAGATTTCTAAAAGGAACGAATACATGATATATATTAATATTTTCCTTGTATTTAATATTTTAAAATTTAAAATAATAAACGTCAGATTTTTCCACTATATGTTAATGTCTTAATCATTTTAAGATTTTATTTTTTCTTTTTCATTCTAATCTTGCAAAATACTTCAACATATCAAAATTACTGAAAGGAGAGAAATGACTAGCTCTTTTACTCTTTACATCCTACCGTGGTCTTTCAGACAGCAACACTTAGAAGTCACAGCTGCTATTTCTGTGAAATATTTAGTTTTCTTGGAATAAGGTCATGGCATTTATTGTCATCTACTCTATTGAATTTTAAAGTGAAACTATTCCCTTTCTAACTATATAATAATTTATTGAATCATGAGTGAGAATACTTTAGATTTATAAATTGATATGCACATCTGAAGCGTTTTAAGCAGGAAATTTTTCTGCTTTTGTGAGAATGTTCTTTTCTAGAAGTAATTATTTTCTATAGAGCTTAACAGAAGTTGACTATTTTAAATGCAGGAATCTGCATATCGTGATCAACACAAGAGAAGTTGTTTCTTAGATACAATCATATCTAATTATTTTCATGCATTACAGTGTTCTTAAACTGTTTGGAAGATGGCAAATCAAAGAACAGTTCTGTGTAGGTATGTACAAGTTGTTTTATTTTTTTCCTTTGTGGAAAAAAGAAACAAAAAAGCATTATGATTGGTACTACCTGGAGGAAAATAAAGTTTAGCACTTAAATTTAGAAAGAATATTAGAATATCTTCTAAGGATCACTATAATAATGTAAAAGGATTCATTTCAAATGTTTATGATTTCTGACAATTGAGTTTTAATGAAAACTCATATCTTGAATTAGATACACATTTAATGTATAACAAGCTGCACAGTCCGTGATTTGGCAGGCTCCGCCAAGTACGGTATTTTCCACCATGAGTCAATAGAACTACAAATTGGCAGTTGTAAATACTTATTTTCTGGCTCTAAGAATACTTTCTTATAAACCAACATGTTAAGTTGCAACAGCCAACTGATTCTGGTTTGTATCTCCTACCTATAGCTTGATTAAAACATGCTTGACTTAAATACAGTATCCAGCCAGCTGGCATCTAATTCATGGGGCCTTATGCTGTTAGACATGCTTGAAGTAGTGGGAGTCTGTAGGCTGTTTCTGATGCAAATAGTCTGCAAGATTCAGAAAAACACTACTGTCTGGAGAAATACAATTACTTGCTGTCATAGTATGCAAAGCTGAATTGGTTGGGGATGAGTCACTTCAAAGTGGCTGATTGCTACAAAGTTTGGCACTAACAAAGAATTACTAATAATCTGCATATCATTAACACGTCTGGAAGATTATATTGGGAATGTTTTTAATGTAAAGATTAACATATTTGGTGAAGTTCAACATTTCACAATAAAGAATAATACGTTCTTCACCTAAAGAGAGAAATAAACTTTTAAATCATATTTGAATAATGGTTGCCAGAACTTAACAAATTTAAGGGAAAATTCTCACTGAAAAGGGTACCTGTGGAAGGGGAATCCTCTTATTTTTGTTAAGGAAAGAACATTATGGATCAGGAATTAAAATGTTCAGTAAGGACTCCTTGTCAGGCAGAGAAGGGAAGATTGTCCATAAGAAAATATTTACTTCTTAGAGAAGTTTGTGGTTACTCAGTCCTTGACTATCACCATGTCAGGAAAGAAGCTAGTAAGAGTTGAAAGAAGCCTTTCTAAAGTAAAACCAGATTATTTTATAAACCGGGAAATTATAAACTTTTTATCATCTGTGAGTTTTGTAAGCATTTGCAATTACATTGACTGTTCTTGATATTCACAGAATCTCAGAACAATTAAGGCTGGAAAATCATAGAATGGCCTGAGATGAAAGAGACCATAATGATCACCTAGTTTCAAACCCCCCCACCATGTGCAGGGCCGCCAGCCACTAGAGCCGGCTGCCCAGCACCACATCCAGCCTAGCCTTGAATACCTCCAGGGATGGGGCATCCATGACCTCCCTGAGCAACCTACTCTCTGTGTGAAAAACTCCCTCCTAATCTCTAACCTAAACCTCCCCTGTCACAGTTTAAAGACCTGTAAGATCATTTAGTCCAACTACCATCAACATTGCCCACTGAAACATGTCCCTCAGTACAGCATCTAAATGCTTCTTGAACACCTCCAGGTATAGTAACTCCACCATCTTCCTGAGCAGCCTGTTCCAGTACCTGATCACTCTTTCTGTGAAGTTTGTTCTAATAAATTTTTATCATAAATAAAACTTGCATTTTATCCTCACTAATGTTCAATTTTAAAACAACTGGCTAGCAGTAATCTAGTAAATGTATAAACTTCAGAGCCATAATCCAAGTACTCAACTCTGAAGAAAATTTCATTGTGTTCTAAAGTGCAGCAGAGGTGAACAAAGGGCAACGAACTGTCTTTCACTAAATATTGAGAATTTTCCAATACACAGGAAAATGTACGTTTGAAATCTCATGATCATGAAAAAAAAAAATCATGGAAATAAGTTTCACTCATTTTTCACAATAAATTATCTGTTTTCATTGTGTCATTGACAATCACTAGGTCAAAAATACTTAATTATGTACACTACAAGAGCTAGTGCGCTGGCGGATTTATTCTCTGCTTACGCAGATACTACCCAAGCTGATACAGCAGTTGTTTTGTTAGAACAAGACTAAGCAAAACAATTTTAAGAAGGCAAGTACTCAGCTGAGTTATGTATCTGTTGTATGTAGGACACCACACCAATGAATTGCATAGTACCTAATCCAGAATCAACTATGTCTTATAATATAGTCTTTTAAGATCAGAAGGGCATCGCCAGAAAACAAGTGGGAAGCTAGAAACTGAAAACAATTTCACATAGAACTTACTTTTAATTCTGCTGTCTATCAAATTTGCAAGGTTCCTTTCCCTTCTTTACAGCTGCTGTCAGAAAAGTTCTGCCTGAGAATCTTCCTCTTCTATCCTGTTAGAAGAGTAGAAATGAATTTTGGGAAGAAAATAACAACAAACAGCACCACTACTTTAACTTTCTGAGGAGTACCTCAACCTTTGAGTAAGAAAAGGAAACAATTAAAGACTTCCAGAAATACTAATATCCTTTAAGTGAATATCTTAGAAAACTATAGAGAGATTGCTCTTGTATCATTATATCATTACAGTCAATGTTTTTGATTATCAGGTGAGTAGGAGGATATTTTTAACTTTTTCCCCTTATATATACACTCAGTCTGATTGTTGAGGAGATAGATATCAGAATACACTAAAATGTGTGGATTAAAATGTTAACTCCAAGCCTTTGACTTCACAGAACAGCAAAAGCACAAGGCATATTGTCAGACAGAAAAGGAATATTCAAAACAGTAGTTTTGCTTTAATTGTTGCAATAAAAAAAAAAAAAAAGAAAAGTCTACTACCACTTTTCCTAAGCTCTCTGTGAGATGATAACCTTGAAAATTTGGCTAGCTTTTCTTTTAATTTATAAAGCAAATATGAGCATTTGTAGAAATGCTCATAAAATGTGCTCATACAATGTGAATAACATTCCTAGTTTTCAAACAAAGCTTTATAAGCGTTCTGCATTTCCTCATACTTTATGCATTCACATTCATCACAATTGTCAGGACTTCTTAAATTTTATTCCTGTCATTTTGATATTTCACCAAATTAAACTAAGGTGTTTTTACTTTTTCTCAGTAGCTTTTCAATGAATTGTTTTACTTTTTGTATTTTTTTTAGTTCTTCACATCCCTATGTTTTTCTAAAATGTTAATAGCTTTCATTTGAAATCAGTTCTAAGAGCTTATTGATTTATTGTATTTAGTTGTGCAAGTTGCCCTGACAGCTCTGTAGAGCATTTCCAAACACAATCTTCCTGACAAGTTTGGATCCAAAATAGGTTACTCTGAAGCTCTTGGAAGCATTTCTGTTTCTTCACAGTAGTACTGTACAGTATAGAGATAGAAAGTTAATATTTCTAATAGGTAGATTTTTTAATATCTCCCAATATGAAAAAATGTACAGAAAAACATGTACCTTATGATTCCATAAATCCAGCATTGTCTTTGCACTGCCTAGGATTTTTCATCATTCTGCCATGTTAAAGTCCAAATTCCACACAATTTATTAACAAAATCATTCCCAGTGGTATCAGTTTGCATTTTACTTGCAGAAGTGAAACAAATGTGTTTTGAAAATAAGGCTTAAGTTTCCTGAAGCTGGTGCTGAGCTGTTTGGCTACCAACTCTTCACGTTATTACTGTCATTAAAGCTGATTTAATGTGTTTCTTATCAGAAGACTTGTCTGAGAACCTGCCTCTGCTTTCAGTCTGATGTAACTGAGAAATTTAGACATGCTTAAACAGTGACTGATATTCCAAAGACAATGTTGGTGATATTGCTCTAGTGCTCTTCTTGATCACCGGTTTTGTTTAGTTTTCTTTTGTAAATCCTTTCAAACAATCTACATTGTCTTCCTTTCTTTAAATGTCTTTTGTCTTTGTTTCTTCATCAAGTGATCTCTTCTCACTGTTCCATCCACAGCTCATTAATAATTTAGCATTTTCAAAAGAATATGGACTACTGATGAAATAGTTTCTCAGAATAACATGAAATATTTAGAAGATATTGTACTGGAATTTGTTTAAAACTTCATAACTCAGTTTTCCTGTTGTTCTAGGTGTATTTTCAGTGGCTGTTTGTCTGGAAATTGCCAGAAATAGGAGTTATACCCATTTAAGGATTCCTGTGGAAAGAAGCATTAAGTCTTTAGAGAAAAGTAGCCAATAAACAGAAGTGATTTTTCTTTATATCTGGTCAGGAAAACAAAAGTTTAAAAGTATACGTTATAAATCTATGCAGAACTCAAACATTAGCACACAATGCCAGTAATTTAATGTAATTCAAACAAGCCATAATAATTACCTAGAATAAATTAAGAAAAAATTACGAGTTCCCTTCTAAAGATAGTAAAACTGTAGCAGTAATAAATGCCTTCAATAACTACTCTCATATTTCCTGATGCTACATTTAAGATTAATCTCTCTCCAGGTTCTCCTTCAGAAATTGAGAAGGAACTTCACTGCACTCCTTTTGAACAGATTTTTAATGAACGCAGTATCAACGGAAATAAAGGTATTTATCTTTCTTCACTAATCATTTTAGATGAGAATAGACTTGAAAATTAGTTAAGGCACATTAAGAGTGCTGAAGCAGAGATAAATCCTAACTACGTCAGTTTCATTTGCTCTTCTACTTCATATCCTGCCTCCTACAAACCTAGGTAGCTATCCACTCAGAAGGATGTGATATGAATCAGAAGACCACATTCAACATCTTTGAACATTTCTTACAAGTATCATCACTAAATTGTTTTTCACTGAGCAAATATTGTAAGCTTGCTTTAATTTCAGTGGAAATCTTTCTTGTGGCAGAAGAGTACACAAGCCATTTGGAGACATACTGAAAGAGCAGGCAGTAGCAATTAATTCGTATTTGCTACAGGAAAAATTAATACATTTGTGACACAATGTTGATAAAAACTTTTGTTACTATGAAGCAGACAGCAGCCATTGAATTATCAAGATTCCTCTGAAACACTGAGATATAAGTTTGTAGAGAGCAAAATCTTTTTTTTTTTTTACTGATTTATGCAACACCAAAAATAAAAGATGCATTTTACCTAGCACAGCTACTTGAATGTTGGTTAGGATATATGACAAATATAATTTGTTTTACACTATAATATTATAGCTAAACTTACAAGTTTAGATTGCTCTAGATGGTAGTAACATAATTCTTGTTCTTCCTATCACCAGTGCATATTACCTCTTTTTATCTTGCATACACATTGAAATTTATTTACTTCAAAAAGCTTTAGTTTAGGCACTTATTTATCTCACTGTTACTTGGTTATTTACAAAAATAGAAGTGATGAATATTTCAATCAGTAAAAAGGATTTTGTCTTAGAAATTCATACTTCAGTAGATTTTTTTCCTTTAGTGTGATTTCTCACAGCACAGGCATGGGTAGGAATAAAAGCAATGACCACTAAAATGTCACAAAAAACACATAAACACAACCTTATCTAGTAGAAGGTGCCTCTGCACACAGCAGGAAAGTTAAAATTAGATAATCTTTTAGGACTCTCCCAAAACCATTCTATAATTGATGCTATGAAATACACTGGTGTATCTTTCTTACAGCTACTGAGTCCACCCTGCAAGGCAAAGGAATAAAATTTGAAAATAATTGGAGGTTTGTTCAGGTGGAAATTCACTAGAAGACTGCTGCAGGTAAAAGAGATGGAAGAAGAAAAGCTATGTTATCAGAAGTTAATTAATGGAAAACTAGTTTCACAAGGCTGCAGAGAATGGAAAAAAACAATACAGTGCCATGTAGGAGTGATATATATGTAATCCTTAAATTGGTCACCTAAATGTAGTCTAGACTAGATTTCTTCTTTAGTCAGTGAAGAGAAGGAAGCATTCCAGAGAGTAACTTGCTCCAGAAGATAGCCAATTTGCTGAGATTGAAAAGAGACAGAACTCTGGTTGGAAGTTACTACTGTTATCGTAGATTGCAAGATTTAAAGCTGTCCTCAGCCTGTGTGTCTACCAGAATATAGAAACATCCTTTCTCATTTATGAGTTTAAAATTTGGAATCTGATCCTAAATCTGCTGAAGTCAAGGAAAAAAAAAATCATTTTTGAAAGAACAAGCTTTATGTATGACCACATGTCCTGCAGTGATAAAAGAAAAAGTAAGCCTTAAATAAGATTGTCTTTTTTAGTGAACGATTCTATGATTAGGGCAGCATTAGCAGCATTGAGAGCATAGCCATACCACTTATTCACTTGAAAGAACAGTTGTTACAGTAGTACCAACAACGTCAATGTTTTCTTTCACAACCTTATTTTCTTTCTATTTAGAACTATATGCACGTTAAAGACAGTCTAATTTATGTTCTTTTGCTTTGGCTTAAAACACATACTTGGCATGCAAGTAAGCATAATCATGAGTGGATAGTTATGTGTGTGCTTTAAATAGTGGTTAAACACAGCAGTGTATTACATTCATGTTTGGCACTAGAATATTTGTCCAATATATATGCACAGATAAAGCATATGCAAATCAACAGATGGGCCCAAAGAATGCCAACATTTTCAAAAACGTTATTAGAAATATATATATAATGCAATTGCCAGTGTGTCCTCTAGAGTAAGTTATAGAATCCTAGAATGATTTGGTTTGGAAGAGACCTTTAATATTATCTGGTTCTCACACCCTGCTACAGGCAGGGACATCTCCCACTAGACCAGGTTACTCAAAGTCCCAGTATAGTTTTGAATGTTTTCAGGGGGGGTGCATCCACAGCCTCGCCTGTCCTTGTAGATCCATTGTCATCTGGAATTTATTTTTAAGGCAGAGATATCTACAATAATATTTTAATTAAAATAAAGATTAATAAAAAAAACCCTTCAAATTATTCAGAATTTTACATGTGTGTAGACATATGTGTTTGTGAGCAGAAGCAGACAGCGCAGGTGTAGAGCATAATCAGAAGGATCTGAAGTTTACCAAAGGAGGTCACACAACTTCAGTGGAAAAAAATAAACACCATGTTACTCAGCAAAATGAGAAATTAAAGCAAAAACTAGAAATAGGAGATTTTAAATGTTGCTTCACATTCCTCAGAGTGGTGGCGAAAGACTTAAAACAGATTTATAACATTGTAATTATATGGTCACTGTGTTACCCTGTGTGAAGTCTGTCCTGTATCTTTTTTCCTGAGATGAAAATCTTTACAAGTTTACATATTTTTCTCACTAAGTAGGCCTAAATAAGTCCAGCCATCTGGGTCTCCAAAAATCACATTATGATCTTCGGTTCCAATTGTGATTAAAAGTCATTTCAAAGCATGAAGCCTCTAGTTATTTTAGACAAGTTTATGTTAGTTTATCTACATAGAGTATAAGCAGCAAAAAACAGTAAGTACTTAGATATTCTTCTAAGGAAAAATAAATGACCATTAACTAGTACTATTCCATGATTTGGAGAAAAAATACAAAAATGATTTTTTTTTTCCCCCACATAACATAAGCTATGCTGTTTTTTGCTTTTGTTTGTTTTTATGTTATTGTGATTTTATCTTAATTGATATTTTCAATAAAGTGTAAACAAATTCAATGTGGGTATTGCACCAGAGAACTGACCCTATACATAATCATGTAAGGCTTGAAGACATTCTGTAACGTTTTTCAGCTTTTAACATTGCATTAAATTCCTATAAAATGTACAGAAAAGTGCATGTACCTTTCTAGACACATTTTGTAATTTTTTCCATCCTAAGCCTCTAGATCAGCATAAATTTTCATTTCTTCTCTTTTTCTATTTCTCCTTTCCTCCCTTTCAGTAAGGCCTAACTAATCACTGGCCTCAGAGCCACTTTCTCTTAGTCCAGACTCACAAAAAGACAAAAAAAAAAAAAACAAAAAAAACCCCAAGAGATTGCTATCTGCACCCTGCACCCCCAAAGCATTAGCTTACACGAAGAGTTAATAACTATGCAGGCCAAGGGCTACTATTTTGGGAAAGGAATTCAGTGCAAAAATATGAGAATTAGAATAAAATATAATTTGAAACACAGGTTTGTTTTAGCAAATCACGTGATTCATTTCCTGTTCCTGCAGAAGCATGTGTGTGCGTGCATTCATATTAACTACTTGCCTGCTGCATCTGTTAGTAGTTCAGTATATCAAAACATCTTACATTATTTGTCCTATCAATACTGAGTTTCACAGCAGATGGAGAGCAGATTCTACGCAAATGGCATTTTTCTGGGAAGAACTATCATGGGTTTCAGTATATTAATGTATTAAGTGTAGTAAAAGAAACATTTTAAAGTAATTTATGAGATTTTTCCTCACAGATTGAATAAACCACTATTTTATCTCCTCCCCAGTAAGAAGAGCAAGTGTGCATAAAACAGACTACTGAGAAAAAATATGCTGACAAAGTAAAAGATGTTTTTCTGAACTCTAATATTTGAAATCCTCTATAGATGTCAAGGTAAGATTTTTATTTTAACAGACACTTCTGAGATCCTACTAAGAAAAAAAAAATTACTTGTCAGAATTGCATCTTTGTTAAGATATTAAGTTCTTAGTTACATAAAAATTATTCTCCTAGAAATTAGGACTTCTTTTTCAAATTAATAGTTACTGGGAGATGATACTTTTAACTTTGTATTTAGTAGGGATATTGCAAAATAGCTCATTAAGAGAAAATAAACTAGAACAGATCATGAATTAAATCAGTTTCAAAAGGTAATTATATTGATGTGGAATGTATAGCTGAAGAAAACCTACACCAATAAGCACTTCAGCAAATAAGATGCAACCAGATATCCTACAAATGGTTTGCAGAGCAGTAGATCTGGATAGATAGCTGGAATTCCTGGTGCACCTTTTATATACAGAATTGCATTTCATGCAGGAATATTTTCGGTGATTTGTTATTTCTCCTTTTAAACACATAGAATGGTTTTGGCAATGAAGCATGTGACTAACAGTAATAGAAATCCCCTTAAAATTCTTGCAAACACAAAACAGAAGACCCAGAAGGTGAGGTAGAAGGCAGTTTTCTCTGCTCCATTAACTTACACCTGACTTATATAAGAGTTATCAAACAGATTGAGCAAGTTCAAAAAAAGGCACATAATTGGGACTTCCCAAATCTCTGTTAAGTCTACAGTGATCAGGGCTGAATATCTTAAAAGAATAAAAGACCAATTATCCAAAAATATAATAGTTAAAGTATGTAATTTTCTCAGAGCTACTTCAGTTGCTCTATGACCATGTCACTCTTTCTACATCTCATAAATTAGGACATTCAGAATTTACTGTTTAGCTAATCTTGGATACCAGTAAAAAGAGATAATACTCTCTCTCTTTACTTAATTATCTTTGTACTCCATTAATGCACTATATTTTTGTTCTTTCAGGCTACTTCAGCAATTTTCCTGGGGAGCACCACTCATGACTGGTCACCAGTTGGTTTAACTCAGTTCACCACCACTCTGATGCTGGCACTCCAGCCAGTTCTTTAACCAGCAAATAGGATACCTGTCCAAGCCACAGAGTGCCAGCTTCCCCAGTAGAATACTGCAGGAGACAGTGCCAAAGGCTTTGCTGAACTCTAGGTAGACTACATCAACAGACTTTCCCTCACCCACCAGGCAGTCATGGAAGAGATAAGAGAAGGCAGGAAGACCTGCCATTCATGAACACACCAATAATAAACTCTCTCCAAATAGTATGATATCTAGAGAATTTTTGTAGACAGATTCTGCTTCCTTATCAAAAGAAGGATAAAAGGACGATGCGATAAATGTGAATGCAACATCCTAATTTCCTAAACATAAATTTTTATTCAGCATCTAAGGTGAACAAAACTTAATGGAAAGGAAGTGTAACCAGAAGTGAAATCTCAGGCAGAGAGGGTAAATTGTGTTGTCTTCTAAGTAATAATAAAAATAATTCATTGATATATTTGTAATTTAAAAAAATTAATATAAAAAGTAAATAAGAGTATTCAACGTAGCCCCTTACCAGTTAATTTTTTTTTTGCTGTTTAGCATTCTGCCAAGAAACATTTTGTTTTCAGTTCTTTAAAATATGCATCATCTATTTTCCAGTCTTAAAACTGCATATAATAGTGCTAGATCTAGCTGCATGACTGATTTCAAAGACTTCAAAGTAGATTACATTACTTTGGTTAATACCTGACATGTCAGTATGGATTGATTTTACTTTGAAATTAATTCTTCAGAGATCATGACAACAGCATATTCTCCCTTACTGTCCTTCTTCTGTGGGTAAAAGCTTAGGAAGGAAGATAGCAGGAAAAGCATTATCAAGAGTACAATTTGTAGGTCACAAGGAGACAAAATTAAGACTTTACGACCTCAAATATAGTTTATTACTCTCACAAGTTAAGAAATGCTAGTACAAACATATTAACCATTTAACTAGAGATTCTGGAAGACAAAGGTCCTTGAGGAATTAGAAGTTAAGTTAGCAGGCTTTGAAAGAACATATGTACAACCAGTGACACCTAAAAAGCTGGTCTCACAGAAGAGAAAGTTTGTGCGTATCCTAAACTGGTTTATTTGAGGAATTCTTTTGTAGAATGAGGTTCATGCTGTGATGACAGATGCTCCATAGTAGACTGGGAAAACTGGAACGACAATTGCCAAATGAAAGCTGCATCACTGAACAGTTGTGAAAGAAGTGTACTCACCCCCTACATCCCCACCCCCTTGCCTTGGAGTCAACTGCAAGAACACCAAAGCTCTACCTTTTATATACAGAGCCTTTGAAGTCTGAAGCAATCTCCACAGGAATTACTCATGCAGCTATTTTCCTCATTACTTGTGCAAGTTGTGGGCAAAACAATCAAAGGTTTTCTCATCAGGGAATTATAACTTGCAACAGAAATCCCTTAGAAAAATACGCAATGGAAGACTAGAGCATAGACCTAAGGCAAAGTGAGGAGCTGCCATAAATGTTAAGGCAACTTACAGTTAATTATTACTTCAGAATTATTTAAGTTATGGGATGAAAACTGAAATATTAGATTAAGCAGTGATTACTACTTTTTGTGGATACAGGATGAAATTAATAGAAGTTTAATTGAATTTGTAGGAAAAACATGCCAAAGATAATTTGTGCAATGACATACGAGTATTCTGGCATTCCAGAGAGCTGAAAAAAAAATGACTTTAGCATTGCCACAGATCTTACTCCAGGCTTTCAGTTCCTGTATATGGTCCATATGGTTATGATTTATAACCATTGTAAAGCATAGGCATTTCAACATATTTGGTACAAGTGTACCTTTGAATTGTAAATTTTTTGTTCCAAATAAATATCTGACAAAAATTTGTTCACTGTATACTTTTTTTCCACAAATCCTTCTACTTTATTGAGACAGTAATAAGGGACACAAAAGCTCCAATGGTAGCTAGAGGTCACCAGTGTGAACACAGTATGTTCTGGAAGGGTGTAGCCTTTGGCAAAAGAACATATCCAACAGAGTCCATCTGGCTTCAGGGTCCAGGACTAACCCCTGAAATTCCTGCATTTAACAGCACAGGTGTAACAATACAGAGCTTAGACTACTATGTTATATCAGTATCCACATAAGACATACTCATTATTAATTTTTATAAATATTACTGCTCTTAAAGTTTTGATCATCTGTTGTATTTACAAAAAATGTTTTTTGAGAACCTAAATAATTACCCTTCTTTTAAACTGGTTTGAAAAATGGAAAAGTTACAGAAACAGATTAGGTAAAAATGATTTGACACAAATTTTTCTCTAGTGAATTTTGCCCATTAAAAAAATAAAATAAAATATTAAACACTAATCAAAATCTGTTTTATATCTTTTGATATAAATTGATATAAAATTGTACTCTGTCCCTTTCACTACATTTTGATCAAAGTTCTGGAAGTGGAACTACCCTTTAGCTATGATAAAAACTAAGGTACTAAGGCTTTGACTTCTGCAAAAATATTTTAGTTTATTTTAGTTTATTCAATCTCTGATTTAAACTTCTGATTTTATAAGTTCATCAGAAATGTACCATCCCCTCTAACTTCCCATAACTGAAAAAAAAAACCTTCCAGGACACACCTGGCATGTGCAGCATGTCCTAAGTACAGCATCAGAATAATCAGAATATACAACCATTTGAAAGCAGAAAGCTCTACTTAAAAAAATAAATAAATAAATTAAACCATACTTGTTATGAACCACCTCCTGATAACACCTATTTTTTTTATTTTTTATTTTTTTGAGCTCAGAGAGCTCTACTTAGTTCAGATCAGCACAGACTCTGGTAGTGACCATACAGAGAAACAGTGTGGGCCATGAAGATAATCCAAACCAAAAAGTTTGGTTTGAGATACAGCAGCACACAAATACAATCATCTCAACTCTTAGAAAATCTAGAAATACTGTAAAGATTGCATCAGTTTCCAGGTCTGTTTAAGGTGATGTCTTCACATGCTTCTTCACTCTTATTTCCACTAAAATCATTTAAGGCCATATTCCAAGTTCTTTCATTTTCTGTCAGTATTCTGTCAATATTTCTGTCATCTATTCATTTTATACAGATACCCATTTTGAATTCTCAGCATGAGCTCCATGGTCTTTACCTCACTTGAATTAATAACTATTGAACAATACACTGTATGTATATATATTTTTTCTCCTTTTCTTATATTGGCAGGATGATTATAACTGTTTTATATAAATCAACAAAATATAATATTCTCTCTGTTGGTTTTCCTGGCTATGCAAAACTTGGATGCTGATTGGTAGGAGAATAAGACTAGGCAAAGCATTAAACAGCCCATTACCTTTGATTAATTAACAATAGATTACCCTCCATACAGAACTGGAACGCAAGTTGCTGTTTCAGGAAAAGAACTGAATAAATTGGACCGACCCACATGAATATATAGAGAATTATGGTAATAACATTTTGAAAATGGTCTCTATTTTTGATAATGGAAGACTGATAATTTAAGAAGAGTCTCTGTAATTGTGATGTGACACACATTTAAGTCAATCTAATTTTATATCCTTCCAACTGCTTTGTTTCTCTGGGCTCAGGGGGAGGTTTGATGTGGGTAGTCTGCAGTAACATGCATGAGCAGTCTTACACTGTATAATTTAAGTTGCCATCTGTTTCAAGGAAAACTTCTAAGCACGTGATTTCATTTTTCTTTTTATTTTTTAAACAGAAAACAGAAATATCCATGATGCACTGAACTTAAAGGAAGAAACAACTCTAACAACAAAAATCAGACAACACAGAACAGATGTTCTGATCTTTATCTGTTAAGTTATTCTGCAAATTTGCACATTATTCTATGATCCTTACAAAGCTTTCTTAGTTATAGATGAAGGTAATTTTCACTATGTGACTATGGAAAAATATACTGAAGGACAGGACAGTCCTTCTGAAGTCTGAGACTTTCTAAATGCTATGGACAATTCTAGAGGAGACAAGGTTTAGACTATAATAAAGTTCCAGAGAAGTATTTCTCTTCTAAATCCTGAATGAGCTGCTTCCTTTCAAGTAACTCTTGAAAGGAAAAGTTACCACTCTAAGTTTCCCTGTCCATTCTCTCTCAGTTCCAGATACTCCAATCTTAAATTATTGCTGCTCACTTCCCTCTACTACTACTTCTGTGTCTCAATACTCTTTTCTGTATGTCAGTGTACATACTCCCGGATTACAACCAGCAGTAACTGTAAAGGGAACAGCCTCTTCCAGTAACCTCTGGGAAGTCTGTATAAGCAGATATTGACCAGCTCTCCAGCAGCCACAAACTGAGAAGCTGCTTGCTGAACCACCAGGGGAGTATATGTGCCCACACCACACAGCTCAGCAAGAACAAGGTACAGACTGAAGTTTGCACAGGACACTTGCACAGGAAACACACCAGAACAGTTGTAAGTAGAAGCTGGTTAGTTGAGAGCAGCAGGTTAAACTGTCTTGTTCCTGGAGAATTTTGATTTTAATTTATTGCCACTTAATAAATACTCCTAATCATTAATTTGGGCTTTAAGAAAAAGGACAACATCACAAATCCCCTTCCCCCAAGCCTCAGCACTGACATCATATCCCCTGCCAATTCTCAGCTTTTCCTGCAATTTCCTGGCATCTCCATCAGTCCCTCTGACTGGTGAGGGGAAGCCTAGGAGGTGAGGGCTGGAAACAGGAAAATAATAACATGATAATACCTACAAACTCAGATGCCGGAGATACTTTCAAGCATACATTTGGAGTATATAATATTCCAGGGCAACGATGTTTTTTAAAATGAATAGTCCTCATATTCGCTCATCTGTTGTAACCAGGTGACTCATGTTAACACTGCTATCACTCCATCAACCCATCAGACTGCATCTGGAAGATCCCACAAGCATGCAAACTGGTGGAAAAACTGAATTTGGAAAATTACCCTGCACAGTGATTTTTAACTCAACATTTGGTTTTATCAAAAAAAGTAACATTAATTTTTTTTAATTGTACTGTAACTGTAAAAGTCAGTTGTCAGATGATTTGATATGATGATTTTTCCCCCTTTTTTAGGATGATTAATTTTCTTCTTCTTGTATCATTCAAGGGATACTGCAAAAGATGAATAGATTTTGGCTGACCCTGTCACAGAGCAGCTTTTCTTGATGGCTCCCACAGTGCAATGTATTAGGTTCAATGTAACCTATCTGAATGCTCTCAGTACAATATAAATGACATTCCTGGAAAGCAACCAGCTGAAAATGTTTTGGTTCCTTTCAACATGCAATACAACTTGGAGTCATCAAGCCTTTTTTTAATTTTTTGGCTAGTGTAACTAGATTCCAAAACCATTTAGGGATGTTGCAGAGATAAGACCCCTACCAATTCCATCTTAAAAATTAATCCATAGTGATGCATCAAAAGTAAAGAAATACCCTCTGTTTCCCATTTATAAGTTCTAGTGGGTAAAGCGTGATATAATTAAGTATAAGGCATACTTTAAGGATGTCTACTACTCTTGGGCCTTATTTGGTTAACTCTGTAGCAAAACCAGTATCAAATCACAGAATTGTAGGGGTTAGAAGGGACCTCTAGAGATCATTTCATCCAACCCTCCTTCCAAAGCAAGCTCCCTAGAACAGGTTGCACAGATAGGCATTCAGGCAGGACTACAAGCCACCCCTAAGTCATCTTGAGGGGAGGGGGGGGAGAGGGAGGGGGCAGCACTGGTCCCCAAGCAGAGTCACAGGAACAGCCAGAGCATCCCTCCCAGGGGACCTAGAAATGCCTGGTTTGAGAGACTTGAAGGGCAACACTTTGCAGGAAAAGAGTGATAGCTAGCTACTACTCTGCTTTTGGGAGGTCACCTCCATGTCAGTCCTCAGCCACACAGCTGACACAAGGACGTGGTGTACAGACAGCTCATCCCAGTGAGAGGGCAAAATCTCTGATACAAGGACATAGTCTAGAATTTGAACTTCTAGCGGGACTTAAACACTACCACTTCGTAAAAGTAAAATTCAGCAGTTATACCTGCTCCCTGAGGAAAAACTCCATTTGACCTTTGCTTCTACAACTCCACCCTCACTGCTGTTTAGGACTTTATCCTTCTTTGTTTCAGTTATTGCTGTAGCTCTGAACAGTATCAAAAAGGTTCTATTCTGTATGGACTCTTGCATTGTATTCTGGGAAGCACAGCGACACTGGATTAGTAAATTACAAATAGATTAAAAACCTTCATAAAGCTATCATAATTATGACTTCTGAGTATGTTTCTTAACTCTTCCAGTGTTGAGATAATGGAAAACTGACAGCAGAAAAGATAATGTGATAATCTTTCTGTACTAAGTATAAGCTTTTGCACCCACTACTTTGGATGGACAACTGATATAGCTCTGATCTGTTTTCTCTTACGAATATAAATAAGAATGATTGATAGGCATTTTCCTCTTGATTCATTTCCCTTATATATCTGCGGGTAGTATCACAGTCCATCTCTATGGAAATGATTGCAATATTATAAACAGAGAGCTGTGACATCACTGATTGAATCAACCAGGAGGAGGAATATTTTTAAAAAGAAAACAAACTTCTCTTAAATGATTTAGTAAATTATAGTGAAAAATCCAGCAGATCTATGTTGCAGTGTTTTAGGGCTTTTCTTTTAAGAAGTAGTTACATATTCTTTAATTTTACTGAAATGATAACCATTCCTTCAAGAACTGTCAATCTCAAACTGATAGTATGGCATACCTAAATATCTTTATAGCTACAGTACCAGATGTTGCAGTGAGTATGGGAACAGAAATTTGTCAATAACTAAAATTCTGTGTTAGGGTGAAAAAAACAGTGATTTAGTTCCTTATACTATAATCCATATCGATATAACTTGACATAGTTGAATTGTATTAGATTATAAATATCTTCCTCTCTCAATTTTTTTCCATTGTAATTTTCTGTAAGGGGTATATTTCACAGAATCACAGAGTAGCTGAGCTTAGAAGGGACCTAAAAAACAAACAAAACAAAACAAAAAAAAAAACCTAACAAAAAAACAAAACAACTGCAACCGTAGGCCTACCCAGATCAAACTGCTCAGGACCTAAGCGGCTTTAGGAGGAGGAAAACCCAGGGCAACTTATGCCACTGCTCAGACAACCCGCTGCAGTGCTCAGTTCAGTTCACCAATTTAAGGTATTTCCATTTCCCCTTTGCCTTACAGCATTTTTTTTTGTTCACTGTATTCTGCATTTACTACATTTGAAAGAAATTACACCACTACAAATAAATTATTTTCCCCATATTTTTCTGAATATCAGCATACGGTTCCACAAACATTGCTTACATACTCTCACTCACCTACTTGGCAACAGCTACCTTCAGAAATTAGCATTTTATCCTGTAGGATTTTTAGAAATGCTTGACATTTATATCTTGAATTTATTACTGTCTGGCGTAAAGTAAACTTTAACTCTTCATGCTCAAAATATTAAACCCTCATCTCCACTTAGAAAGTAGAAACTACTCTTGCATGCCAAAGCACGTAATTTTTTTATTGTTAATTATTTACACGAGTTGCAATTTAACCTAGATTTGGTAATAGAACTGATAAACCTGCTTGAAGTCTTAATCACCAGTTGTTCATCTAGATGTCCATAATTATACATAGGTGCTTTCTAGTCACTATCAGTTGCTAGAGTAGACAGAACATGCCAGAAGAGAATTGAGGTGTTGCTTTTTCTTATACCTACATCCTCCAGCTTATTTCAAGAAACTAGAGAAACACATTGTCACAGCTTTATGACTTTTGTTACTGGTATTCCACATCATAACATCATGTAGAGCATTGGGAGTTAAAGCTCCAGCTCCGTGGGTCACCAATAGCTCCAGGTGCATCTGGACCAGAAGAGAACTATGTACCCCAGAGGACTTTGCATTGCTTTGCATTTTCCGGTTTTCCACTCAGAGGGAAATATTAAAACTGTTTGTGTGTCACAAGACACAGGCTCTTTCCTTTCAGATCAACCCAGCAGTGAGCACTCCCTAGCCATCTCACCTTCAGCATTTAGCATAAGGCCTTTGGTTTATTGGACACTCATGATCATTTTATTTGACTTAGTAGCTTCAATTCCAATGATATTATGTTATTTTGCATTCCAGTATCTTATTCACTAAGTTAGCTTTTCTCCTCAGATTGTTTCCTGCTGCTTTGTTTTTAGACCCATCTCCCTTTTCCTTTTTCCCTTTCCTGGGGCATGGGTCCCTCTTCCCCAGTCATCACAGAACCAGGTCAAACCAGCCTGTAAACCACTGACAGACATGTAATGCTACAATGGATGGAAATACTGACAGATTCCTAAATCCCTTATGTTTGTCATTTATAGCTCTAGAAAGCCAGAGAACTGCCACAGAGATAAGCAAAGAATTCTATTTTCACAGTTATTGAGTTCACTGAATCATCGTCTTTCCTGTGCCTGATAATTCAAAAAGAAATATGAGAATCTGCTGATCATATTAAATACATTGAAGCACCTGTTGAACAGTGTAGTAGGAGTCTTGTAGAAGACATTAAGAGTTAGTGATCTTGAACAGGCCATGCTTTCTCTATTGATTCCTGTACTGAGGACTTGAGAAGTGTCTTCATTAGTGATCTAATCTATAAGTTATAATAACTCCAGGAAAGGTGCGCAGTCTGTGGATCAAGAGATAAAATGTAATGTTCCTGACTGGAAGATCATTGTACATCAGTAGTGGTCCACTTAACAGTGAACCTAAGAACGTGCAGGACTGTATTGCACTGCGCTGCACGCATATCTTGTTGTTCCCATTATGCTGTTCTGCATGCACTTATTGGCTGCAATAAAAACTCAGGTAAAAGAACCTGCAGATAACTCCCACTTGATACTAGCAGCAATGCCATCTGCATGCACACATTCATGGACACACATATACATACATGCAGACAAGAGAGAAAAGTGACAGAAGAACTTAAAGATTGGTTTTAAAAAGAGAAGGAATTAAAAAAAAAAAAAACAACAACCAGTGGCAAACAAGTGCAGAGCTTAACCAAACAAGCGATACACACCTTCACCATGACTATCTATCTGTTCTGTATTATTCTTCTACCCATTCATTTTCAGTTCTCTTTCTTCCTCTATCTACTTTGATTCTTCCCTTCACCCAGCCTCACTTCCTCCCAAGTAAACAGTCTATCTGTAAGTTAGTAGTCAAAACTTCCTACATCCTAAAGTAGTACATCCAACATACTAATATAGAGAATTACATGATACATAAGATACAAGTAGTTAAGTTACCTAATCAAACTCACAGGCTGGGATTACCAAGTCTCTATGACCTTACAAGTTGTCACTACCCAAGAGATCTCCAGTTCTAACAAGTATCTGAGGTTTGGCTGACTCACATCACTTTCCTTAACCTCCAGGGGTTTCTCACAGTGCCACCCACAACGACTACTCAGTATTATCTGCCTTATTCAGTAGTTTCTCATTATCAATTCAGTTAGTCTAACCACAGGCTAGTAATTTGTCATCAGCCAATTGTAACACAATAGAAAGAACCATAATGACAGCAGATAACAATGTCCTAGGTGACAGTTAGTGAGGACTTGCTCAAATACAACAGCCAAAGGCACAAAAATAAACAAAAGAAGCTTCTTGCCTTCAGAAGACCTCAGACACACAAAGACCTGCTCCAGCAAGATATACTTGCCTTTACTGACAACCTTTAAATGGATCAGAGAAGGGGATGATCCTGGATCCACCTTTTCCAGTCACTTAAATGCATTGAATGCACCTGAGCTCCCCTGGATTGGCCTTGCCTTCCCACTGTTTCAAGCTGTGATATTAACAAACTAGATGCTGACACTGTAGTGCTCTGCTTAATTTTAACTCTTTGAGAGTTTTAGAAATTCATTATTTCCATCATTTGGTGGACAAACTGACTTTTTACTATTTCATTTTCATGAAGTGAAATCTTCATTTTTCTGACATGCAGGATTGTATTCAGCTAAATACAGCTTCGTGGAAGATCTATTTGAAGTAAATAAAATATTTCTATAAATGCATATTCATTTAATTTTGTATATAAATAAATAAACTTTGACTAATAAATCTTCATCTTTGAATCTTTATCTTAGATCAAAACAAATGATTGTATGCATATGTGTACAAGTGTTGCTCTGAAAGTAACGCCTCTTATTTTATTATTTTGTCCCATGACATCAGGAGCAGATGTTGGTGATGTGGTAGAAGAGGCTGATCTTTCACACCAGTATTCTGTTATATTTTGTTGCTGTGTGACAGATGGCAGCAGAGAGGCAGTCTGACAAAATGGCAGCTGACATGGAAGTGCATATGAAATGAAGGTGTGGAAATGAATTACTTCCTGTAGAAAAATATGCCACCCATTTACATTCACTGATACTTGCTGAGTGTTTATGGAGATCAAATAGCAGATGTGAGCACAGTAAGGTGATGGGTGGTGTGTTTCAGTATGGACAACAGTTGAACAGTTTGAAAGACAACCCATCTTCCAGACTGCCATGAACAGCTGTCATCTCTGCTGATGAAGATTTTCATGCACAATTTATGGTGGTGACCATATTGTTTTAAGCTGAAAATTTGCTCTCTTGAATAGTGTTATTGCGCTCTTTGTTCTCTTTTTATATTTATTACTGACAATTACATGAAGTTTCATATCTTTATGACATTTTCCAGAGGAGGGTGGGAATGGAACAGACTCCCCGAGGGACTGGTCATGACCCCAACTGACAGAGTTCAAGGACTATTTGGACAGAGCTCTCAGATATAGAGGCTGAATTTTAGGTGTTCCTCTGTGGAGGTAGGAGTTGTATTTGATGATTCTTCCAACTTGGGATATTTTCTCATTCTATCCCTTGTGGATCTATTCCAATTTTATAGAATCATAGAAGGCTATCATAGAATCATTAAAGTTGGAAAAGACCTACAAGATTATCAAGTCCAACCATCCAGCTGTCACCAGTAGTTCTCACCGTACCATTTTCCTCTACACTTCTAAATGTTCCTTGAATACCTCCAGGGTCAGTGACTCCACCACCTCTCTGGGCAGCCTGTTCCTGTGCCTGACTGCTCTTTCAGAAAAAAAATATTTCCTAACTTCCAGTCTGTATCTCCCTTGGCAAAACGTAAAGTCATACCCTCTCATCCTATCACTAGTTACAAGAGAGAAGAGACTCACCCCCAGCTCACTACAGCCTCCCTTCAGGTATATTATATCTATAAAATCCCCTGAGCCTCCTCTTCTCCAGACTGAAGAATACCATCTCCCTCACCCTGGCCCATGATCCAGACTCCTCACCAGCTTTGCTGCCCTTCTCTGTACACACTCCACGGCCTCAATGCCTTTCTTGCAGTGAGGGACCCAAAACTGAACACAGTACTCAAGGTGCGGCCTCACTAACGTTGAGTACAGGGGATGATTACCTCTCTGCTCCTGCTGGCAACGCTGTTTCTGATACAAGCCAGGATGCCATTGGCCTTTTTGGCCACCAGGGCACACTGCTAGTTCCAAGCATCAACCAACACCCCCAGGACAGTTTCCTCTACACAGTCTTCCAGCCACTCTGCACCAAGCCTGTAGTGTTGCCTAGGATTGTTGTGGTCAAAGTGCAGGACCTGTCACTTGGTCTTGTTGAACCTCATCCCATTTGCTTCAGTAGAAAGCTATCCAGCCTGTCCAGATCCCTCTGTATAGCCTTGCTACCCCCAGGCAGATTGACACTTCCAGCCAACTTGGTGTCAAATGCAAACTTACTGAGGGTGCATTCAATGCCCTCATCCAGGTCATCAGTAGAGATACTGAACTGGACAGGCCCCGGTACTGACCCCTGTGGGGCACCATTTGTGACCACTCACCAACTGGATTTAACTCAGCTCATCACCTCTCTCTGGGCCTGGCCTTCCAGCCAGCTCCTTACCCTGCATATGTATCTGTTCAAGCCTTGGGCTGTCAGCTTCTGCAGGAGAATAGTGAGGGAGAGCACTAGGCACTGCTGAAGTCTAACTACACTACATCAGGTTGAGTTCAAATTTGGGATATTCTAGAAGTGTTAATTATTATAAGAAACATAGAACAAAAAAGCTTAAATTGGAAGATAAACATGAGATAAAACAGTGGGAGAATATTTAGGTCTGATTAACTTCTTCCAGGAACAATGAAGGTATAATATGGTTTGGTGTCTGAATTATTATTGATTAGCACAGACTTCTTGGAATTTGAGGATGGTCCCAGAGGACTAAAGAAAGTCAAATTAACTACTTATAGTAGAAAAGAGAGAACATCAGGGTCAATAAAATTAAAAAAAAAAAACAAACAGTGAGTCAGGTTTCCTTTTTGGAAAAAATACCTGAATACATTATAAAATAAATTACAAACTTCCAGAAAATAAAGCATGGTGGGAAAAAAAACTAAAAAGATTAAAAAATCTCAAATTGACCTCAAATTGACCTCAAATCAATCTATGCCAAATAATAGAAAACTATTTAACATCTTTCTTTTACAGGATGACTATGCTATAAGATAAAGAATAATCAGTAGATGTTTGTATCGGTACTACAGAAAGGCCACTGAGATTGTACATATGTTTCCTTTAAGTAATGCCTCCTATTTATTTCAATGCAGGGAAATCCCTTCCTTCGTCTGGTTGCCAATGCAACAACTGATGCACCCCAGGGTATGGTTGGCCCTTTGGACTGCCAGAGCAAACTGCTGACTCAGATCCAACTGGCCTAATTTCAATCAAAAGTAGTGCTTTGAGAAATATATATTTTCTCTTATTTCTTGGTATTTGAGATTTTTTTTTTGGAACTATGTATATATATGTGTGTGTGTTTCTATAGTGTTTCTTAGTATTTCTAAACATGTATGGGATATTAATAAATAAATATAGATGGTAACAAACTTGCAGAACAAATATATATTATAAGATCAACTTAACTGCTTAACAACATTGAAATCTTGAGTTTCTTCAAGTGTAACACAGGTTTTATTTAGTGAAAGTATCCTGAAAATTTATCACAGTGTAGGTAATGTGAGGTAAAGAAAGAAACGCTGAAGGTGGTAATGATGAGCTTTCAGGAACACCTGGCAATTATTTTTAGATTTAAAGGTTTTTAAAGGTTGGTGAGTGTGCAGCTTGCTGCTATACAGCAAAGTGAAGGAGTAACAAACTCTAAAGTTGTTCTGAGAAGTGAAGCAAAAATGTAGACTCTCTTTTCAGCAAGTTGTTAAAAAATACTGAAGGTGTTTTAAGAATTTTTCCCTAGATACATACAAGGAAAAAATAGACCTTGATGTAAATGAGATTCCCTAGAGTTATCATCAATAACAGAACTAGAGACAGACCCAGATATTTGGGGTTATCAACATGCAGAGAAACTCCTACATTTGTGAGCCATGTGCTGAATCATGACTTTGTGCGATGTAGTTTTTTTAATTGCACTAAAATATGACTTAAGTAATTTGCAGTCATGATAGCTTTCTTTGTTATCTTAACTGTTTGTCTGTCACAGTATCCTTTGATGTTTTTAACAGAACACTTCATGAAGAAAATATCACCATTTTCATCTAAGATTTTAATTTTTAATTTATTATTCTTAGATTTTTCAATTACAGACCTCTGCAAGATGCCTAAATTATGCTTTCCTGTTCATCACTCCTTGGAATTTGTCAAAGGAAAAAACTTCTCAATTCATGTTTCTTAAACTAGATTGAGATTTAAACAGTTTAATCACAGAATCACAGAATTGTAGGGGTTGGAAGGGATCTCTAGAGATCACCTTGTCCAACTCCCTGCCAAAGCAGCTCCCTAGCCCAGGTTGCACAGGTAGGAGTCCAGACGGGTCTTGAATATCTCCAGAGAAGGAGACTCCACCACCTCTCTGTGCAGCCTGTGCCAGTGCTCTGTCACCCTCACTGTGAAGAAGATCCCATACACATTTGTGCGGAACTTCCTATGCATCAGTTTGTGTCCATTTCCCCTTGTCCTATTGCCACAAACTGCTGAAGAGTCCAGTCTCATCCCTTTGCCTTCCACTCCTTAGAGATTTACAGATGTGGATCAGATCCCCTCTGAGTCTTCTTTTTGCAAGGCTGAACAGACCCAGGTCTCTCTGCCTTTCCTCATAAGGGAAGTGTTCCATGCTTTTATCATCTTTTAATGATGTTTTAACAGCAAGTAATTGTCCAGCAGTGAATTATACACTAAGGATCAATACCAGTAATAAAATAGAATAGCCACAGTTCTAGAGGGAAGGTTTTAAACATCTACAAGTTTATAAACACTTTTTTCTTACTATGAATTGATTTCAAAAAGCTCTAATCAGACTGAAAAGCACAAAGGCACACACACAGTTATAATTTTATCTCTTCACTAGCAGAAATCAGAGGCTACCAGTAGGCCCTTTCCCTCCTGGGTTGCTCTACTTGTCCATCCCTCCTATGAGGAGTGGGGAGAGAGAAAATAGTGCTGTGTTAAACCTGCTCAGTTAAACCACAACTGTTTATTTACTACTCGTTCTCAGAATGACTTCTTTGTTTCAAAGTTTGCTATTTACATTCACATTCACATTTTGCCAGGTTATCCCAGGCAATCGTTTGCCAAATGTTGGCCACACAAGAACCCTTAGAAGTTAGGCCTAAAGTTCTAACATCTGAGAACTGATGAAAGAAAGAGTAAAAGAGAAAACAGAAATTTTTAGAAGTACCAAAAATAAAAGCAATTGTATTAATTAAGAAGTACTTATTTGCAAACATTCAGAACCAAAAACCTAATGTTTAGCCTATCTTCACTTAAATGAACGAGGCCACACTCATGTATCTCTTTAGCAGAGACCAAGTCTAAGGAATAGTTTATAAAAAGCAAGAGTGAATTTAGGCACCATGAAATGCATGGCTTTTTCATCTTCCAGGAGAATCTCAGAGGGAAGCTTGCCTGCTGCCCTGCTGGGTTGAACAACAAACTTGTTAAGTTCTATTCCACCCTGAAAGCAACTGAGGGGCCTTTTAAACTCTTAGGTTAAGACACTAAGGCTCTCCCAAATTTGTTGTGTCCTCAAAAGCATTTAGGTTTCCTTTTATCAAAGCATTTATGTTAATCTTGTTACATTAATATGCTATATGAAATATTAGAACAATAATTTTTCTCAGGTAACTAGAGCTGCAAGACTGTGGGAACAAGTATATGAGACAGTCTATTGGAAGAGAATGCAAGACAGAAATTGCCTAGAAAATTGGAACAAAGTGATTTTAACACTACTGTTCCACCTTAATTTTGGGATGGGTCTGCTTCATGGTGCACTATGACTTGCCCAGAGTAGGCAAGCCAATAGAGCATTTTGTTCTCTCTCAGAGAACGCAAGGGATTCTGTGCTGACAATAGCCCTGCTGTGCTCAAGAAATGTTTAATGCATATAATCTGGACAGGTTCAGGACAGTCTTCCAGATTCATAACATTTAGTTTTTAAGCATATTAAAAGATTATTTCCTCAACCCAGAACCAAAAATTGTTTTTAGTTGTGATTTTCTTAATGCTTCTTTAATTCACTACCATTTCAATTTTTTTTTTCAGATTCTTTTGCTTATTTTCAGACCCACACGGATTATGCAGTTGATACAGTCACATTCAGAAGCCAAAAAGGATATCTGAATTCTAATCTTTTTGTACTGCATTGCTCTCCATTGTCTTCATTGTTAACCTGGATCACCCACACTTCTAGAATGTTCTTTGCTGAGATCACACAATCTAATTTACCTCTTTTTTTGTTCTATTATTGTAATTATTGCTTCTCAGCTAGTCTACTGCACTTAAAATAGCTTATCAGCTGTGCTCCTTTACAATTAAGAAAAAAAATTATCCCCTCTACATCACTCATAGACAATAAAAACATCCTTGTATCAAGTTGATAATTTATGCCTTGTTTATTCCCTCTTGTTTATGTGTATTTATCTCACTACAGCTTGAAGTTCTTATTTGCTGTTAAAATAAATAATTTTGTATTTTAATCTTTTGACATTTAGCCTTCTCTCTGGATTTTTCAAGATTAAATTCCGAGTCCTGTAATTATACAGCCCTCCTGATATAACTTAGTAGTTTCTCACAGGGAATATTTCTTTTTATACTTACTGCATATATAATAGAGTAAACAAACAAACATACAAAATCACAAATGCTGTCATACTTTTGCCTTTAAAGAAAAAAGTCACATAAAGGAAAAAAAGCATAAAATTTGGGTTCAAAATAAAAATTGTTCCTACCTCATTAGATGAGCTCAAACTTCAGAATGACTAGTACACCTGGGTACTATCTTATAAGTGTGTAAACATACAAATTTGCTCACAGTTCAAACAGAAATGTGAAGAAAACATTACAGAAACCCTGTACTACCAGACGAAAATAAAAATAAAAAAAGAAAAAGCAACAACAAAAATCAAACCTCATCTGAACAAATTATACCATGAAGGTAACAACCTCAAGACAAAAAGATAATGTTAAATTAAAGCATGCAAAGTGATTCTTTTCTGTAGAGGAAGAACTAAGACTCACCAACTTAATGTTTGATCTTTGGAGTTAGGATTTTGATACTTTTCCAATTTATCAGTTACATCTCTTTGTACAAAGCAGTTTGATTTTTTTTTTTTTTTGCCATGGAACTAACTGACATTAAGCAAGCATCTGTGTTTCAATAAAGAATATCACTGCTTACCACTGCAGAGAAACATTTTTTAATTGAACACTTATAGCAGGCAGTAGTTTCCAAATGAACATCCAAGAAAACAAAATTACCAGCGTTGTACACTAGTTATTGTACACTAGTTATTGAAGGCATTATAGTACAATCATGATTTCAGCACTCTTCTTATAAGGCCACATGTACTTTTTTGGTTTTTTTTCTTTAAATTATCATATATTCACTGCAAAGTTTTTTGTTTTTTTTTTTTTTTTTCCTGAAGAGGTAACTCTAACAGTAAAGGTTTTAATAAAGTGATGATTTAAAAAAGCACATCAATATCAGCGTAATTACGAGCAAAAATATTCTAAAGAAATACAACACTATATGGAAAATTATCCTTTTCCGTAAAATATTATGTTCTTGATGGCAAACTGTAGTTTAAAGCCACTTAGAAGAATTTCTAAAATCCTGATTATTTATAAAAAAATACTCTGAGATGCAATGCATACTACTTATTACTCAGAAAGTTACGTCATATATGTGGGTTGCTTTGAAAGTAACGCGTCCTACTTATTTTTTTGGAAACAACAACAGATACAAAAAGCACAGTAACACTGTTTGATAACTCAGCTACAAAACATTATTTTTCAACATAGTTACCACCATGAGCTATTTAGTTTTGACACAGATGAATGAGAGCCTGCATGCTGCAGTCATGAAAATTTGACCTAGTGGAGATGAACCAATGTCACTATTGTCACTACTGAAATGCACCAGTCTCCAACTCACTGTGTTCATATCCATTGATTGGTCTCCATAAATGTTCAGCAAGTGTTGATGAATGTCAGTGGGTGCCATTTTTTTCCATGTGGACAAATTCAATGACACATTTTTGCTTCATCCACACTTCCACATCAGGTGCCATTGTGTCAGAGTGCCCATCTGCTGCCATCTGTCACATGGCAACAGATGTAATGGAATATTGGTAGGAAGGACCTGGTTCTACTGTCGTACCACCAGCATCCACATCCAACCTCGTGGGCCAACATGATAAAATTAGTGGCATTACTTTTGGATCAGGCCTCATATTTCTTTATCACTAGCATACACAAAATTTTCAAAGAAACTGTTGACTGTATACAATTTTAATTCTTGCTGACTGTGATAGAAATATAATCCTCTATAAAGAATCCTGTATGTAGAAAGCATGATTACATTTTCTTCAGCTCCATTCATTGCATTCTTATGAAAAAGTATGGAAGTGTAGTACCATAGCCTAAAAAAAATTGTCTTTTTTCTTAGTTGATCAATTTCTATGCATTTTTCTTAAAATGAAATAAATATCAGAAAAAATCTAAAGCGGAGAAAGGATTACTTATTTTTGTTTCAATAGAACAATAAAAGCGCACACTAATTGTACATTGTCTGGAGAAGAGGAGGCTAAGGGGAAACCTCATTGCACTCTACAACTTTCTGAAGGGAGGTTGTGATGAGGAGGGAATTGGCCTCTTCTCCCAGGCAACAAACAGGACCAGAGAAAATGGTCACAAGTTGTACCAGAAGAGGTTTAGATTGGATATAAGGAAAAACTTTTTCTCTCAGAGTGGTCAGGCACTGGAATGGGCTGCCCAGGGAGGTGGTGGAGTCATCATTTCTGGCAGTGTTCAAGAGGTGTCTGGAGAGAAGCTATGAGAAATGGTTTAGTAGCCTGTAGTAAGAATGGTAATGGGTAGATGGTTGGACAAGATGATCTGGTAAGTCCTTTCCAATCTTGTGATTCTATGATTCTATGATAAATAAGTGTAATAGGTCCAGGAAGTAGCAAATAATTCAAGTGGACAACTAAATAGAATACAATAGAATATTAAAACAAGAAACACCTCACAACTGTGAATTCAGCTTTGAGTATCTTAAGATTTATAGTTTCCTTGACAAAATGAAATTACAGTTGATACAAATGGAGAGTCAAAAGACTTTATCAAACTCAGGTCAGTTTTGTGAAGAAAAAAAATAAAGAATGCAAAAATTGAAATTAAAAAACTCTGTTTCTTAAGTTATCTGTGTTTCACCATCAGAAATGCATCCAGTATCTTCATAAGTTGGACTGACTTTGTATACTATTGTGGAAATAGACATTTCTCTTGCATTTCTATCTGACACTAAATCACAAGAAGATTCAGAAATAGAAATAGAAAAAAAAAAAAAAAAAAAGAGAGAGAGAGAGTAGAAAAGCATTTCTTAATTTATCATAATGTCCTCTACCTCACTGTGTGTAATTTTGATCTCTAGCATACAAAACGGTCTGGCTAGTTAAGAAGTCAGTGGTTTTGGATAAATTCCACATTCCTTACTCTTGGGTAATGTCATTTTCTTTTCTGGTTAAGTCTCTTCAAAGCTATGTCTAGTTTATGCGCTCTTTAGAAATCCATTTTAGAGCTAAACTAGAGCTAGAAAGATACCTAGGATGTGTCCACAATATATGTCTTACCTGATTAGCATCAGAAATGGGTTGAAACTGAGGTCACTCCAGTAATCTGAACCTGTAAATCTATGTTGTCCTTGTAAGAAGCATGTGCACAGTCTTAATTTCTTTGAAGGATTTTGTTGTTGCTGTTGTCTTTCACCTTACTCTATCCCTAAAGAGGTCATGAGCTTCCATTGAAGATTTTCTGCAAGTTTTCAATAAAGATACACTGGCAGATGTGAAAGCTAAGTATTTGAAAATACGATGACAAATATAAGACACTTGGATATCACAATGACCTAAGCATGAAAAATTAATGTACAGAAATATGAAATGTTTAAGGACTGTTTTTATGCAGTGTCAAAAAGCAATGGCCTCAATAAGGAAGAGAAAAAAAAGACTAAGCATTATCATATTCTCATTTGGCTTGATGTCTCTGCTGATGTTAAATGGCATAAATTCAGCAAAATCAATGAAGCTGTCTTAATCCGCATCCTTTCAGTCCAATGGCCCGATACCAGTTTACACTATCAGGGAGATCTGGCTGCAATGAATTGCCCTTGTTTTCAGACATTTATGGTCAAAAGATCTGTTTCAAGTTTTGATTACTCCAAGAAAGTAAAAGCCTATAAAGTTTGAAAACAAACCCACAAGATAATAAAATAAAATAAAATAAAATAAAATAAAATAAAATAAAATAAAATAAAATAAAATAAAATAAAATATAAAATAAAATAAAATAAAATAAAACAAAATAAATAAATAAAATGCCATGCAGATTGACATGCAGAATCCACTTATAAAATGTTGTGAAGTCCAAAACTGTTTAATATGAAGAGATGTATGAAAGTGGTTTGCGGCAGGTACCCTTTAGAAAAGGATCTGCACGCATAATTGAAAAGTAGAGATGTTAGCATGATCATAGGAACATGAGGTAGAGAAGATGTAGAAAAATGGAGCAATGAAAGTGACAGTGAGAATGTGGATGAAAGAGGACAATGGAATATCTAACAGGAAATGCTGATAATTCATTTTGAAATTCCAAGATTTCTGAGAAACAAATGATGTTCAACAGATATACCCACAGAAGGATTCTTCAGAAATCAAGTAGGAAACATGTCAGAAGACACATTCTTTTTCAGCATTAATTTTCATTTGTTTATTAAAACAAACAAACAAAAAAAAAAAAACAACAAAAAAAGACTTTGTATTATATAGAATTGCATTAGATTTTTAGAAGAGCATTAGATAATTAGGCTTTGCACATGCCCGTTTACTATTTCAGCTGTTCTGATACACTGAAGCCTAGGAACTGATTGTTTTTGCAACAGCATTTGTAATCCAATCTATCTCCTGGCTTGTCAAGACCTTTTCATGTAGCTCTCACCAGGGGAAGTCACTGGGCATGGAAGTGTCCACAGTTTTCATGGAAGCTGCTGCTATTATTGGTCCTTAGATTTCTCCTGGGGAATTATTCACAACATAACTAGTCATAGAAATTAGAAGTCTTCTTAGTTTCTTTCACAAAAGACTCTGGTCTAGTGATCAATAGGAATATGAGAATTTGGGAAAAAAATAACAATAGTAAAACCCATTAAATGGGGGTGAGGGAAGGATAACTCCAAAAAAGGCTTTGAGCAATGATTTTATTTATTCTGTTCAAAGATTTGTGATAAGTTTCGTTTGCATGGTTTGTTTTGTATTACTTAGACTAGATAGATGTTTAAATGATGTGCCTATTTAAATGTGATTATAAGAACTAATTATTTACCTTTGACTTCCAGAGCTCTGTAGCCTGAATTGAGGATAGACAAAAGCATGTGGTTTTTTTTTGCATGTCTGCTAATCATAAAAAGTATATGTGGACTTTTTGAAGTTCACTCAAAGATTCATAACCAAGCAATTTTATGAATGCAATATGGTACTTGATTACAAATGGTGATTTACACATTTTTAAAGGAGTTCAAATACATGCACACTTCCTGTTTAAAGGTAAGTTTTTGCAATAAAGCAATAGATTTTGATTGGAATAGTGTTCTCCTAATTATTTGATGACTATGTATGAAATTTTAATCTTTGAATTATATGCCAAGGATAGTTCTAAGTAAAACACAAGTGCTCTTTTGCTTGTGATGATTGTACATTAGAATACAGCTGTCTGAATTGTATTTTCAGTTTCTTATACTAGTCTGACTGCTAGGGGTTACACATTTGTAAATCCTATGACTTTTCTTAAGATACATAACATCTAAGGCTCCTTATAACTGCAATAATAGAACTTTGAGGACAGTGAAATATTTAGTTATTGTTTAGTGTGAGAAGTGTTACAGACTTTGATGAAAGATTTTTTGTTTTATAGCCACAAGCACTCTAGAGCTAACAATAATTTTTCTCTTCTTTTTCTTTTCGAAATAACAACAAATTATTAGCAGAGAATATATGCACGGAAATAGCATCATCATAGCATTGCCTTAGATAAAACCAGTCCCTGATCAGAAAGATTAGGAGAACATGCTCTATGCATCATCTTCCAAGTTACACTTGAGAAAAGCAACTCCACAGAAAAGGATCTAGGAATCTCAGTGTGTGTCAAGTTGAACATGAATCAGCAATGTGGCTAAGAAGGGAAATGATATTCTTCACTTCATTAGGCAAAGCATAACTACCAGAGCAAGTGAGGTGATCCTTTCCTTCTACTCAGCATTGATGAGCCCATACCTGGAATTCTATGTCCAGTTTTAGGCCCCCAGTACAAAGAAGATCTCACTATTTTGGAAAGAGTCCAACAGAGAACCACCAAGATGATCGAGTGACTGGAGAACCTCTGGTAGGAGAAACTGTTAGAGATCTGAGACGGTTCAGAGGTGACCTAATCAATTTCTTTCAATACCTGAAGGGATAGTGCAAAGAAGACAGAGCAGGCTTTTTTCAGTGGTGTCCAATGTCTATAGATAGAGCAAGTGGGCACAAATCGGAGCATAGGAAGTGCCACCATCAAGGCTTTTGAAGACCAGAAAACATTTTTTTACTGTGCAGATGACTGAGCGTGAACTCAGTTTGCCCGGAGAGGTTGTGAAGTCTCCCTCCTTGGATATCTTCAGAAGACTCTTGGGCACCCTGCTCTAGATATCCCTGCTTGAGCAGAAACTTGGACCAGATGGCCTCCAAAGGTCTCTTCCCAAGTCAGCCATCTTGGGACTGTGGTTCTGACAAGAATTCCTAGCATGCTGACTCTGTCTTTCTTGTCCATTAGATGAAAAGCATGCAGTATTTCAAAACTGACTTACATAAAATCCAATTTCTTCTCTGTAAACCACAAATTAAGAAAGTAGTTCAGAGTGTTGTCACCCAAGGTAAGCACTTTTGCTTCTAACTGCTTTCTAAAAATGACACAGCTCACTTGTTATTCCTTTCTAATATACTTACCCAGACATTTAATGTTTCTACTTATAAAGACCTTTATTCATTTCTGGAGGAGAATGATCACAATAAAAAATGCTGTATGTGGTACACACAGGTCTTAAGTCTTCTGTGTGTAGTCTTACCTCCAATTTATGAATCAGAACTGCCTGTATGACAAATTTCAAAATAGTCAAAATGTAGCTATGATAAAAAGCATTTGTGCTGTGATCTGTAATATCCTAGAGCATTGGACATTGTGTAAAATACTGTTTTTTTAAAAACAACTTCTGCATCAGATCTTCATTTCCATCTGAGATAAGGTTTTTGAATGCAGGAATATGTGGAGAAAGTTTTTTGCTTTGAAAGCTTTGCTATACTTCATGCAATAGTATACTGGCTGTCTGTAGTACAGGCCAGGTGGTGTAAAGACCCTTTGGCAAAATAGTGGATCTGTCAAGCCCTTAGGATTCTATCCTTGTTTTCTGGTAATGAGTATCAAACATACAGGTCAAGGTTTTTCTCTTCTAGATCACATTAAAAAAGCCTCAATTAACTATGACCTTTTATTGATTTATTTTTTAAGGGTATCAGACATTCAAGACCAAATCTTACTGAATTTTACTTACATCTCTTTCTCCTTAGTAAAACATGCCAAGCTTACATTTGGCAGGAGATACTAGTACAAAGCAGTTTTCTGCAGCTGATGTCAATGCAATAGCAGAAATTGGTTGAGTCTCATATTAAAGTGGATTTCTTCTTGGAGCAACATCAAAAGAAAAAATGCTAATTTTCTGAGAGAATATAACATGTTTGGGTTTTATTTTTTGGTGCTGTTTTCATATGTGATAATTTAAAGAAAATTGTAAGAAGGAAAATAGGCTTGTAATTGTGTTTATGGAATGGGATAAATAAACGGCTTTGCACCGTAATCTTTCCTATAGATTCAACATTATACCTGAATATCAAAGAACAGTTTGAAATTCTAAAATAAATGTGTTTGAATTGTAATGCTATAAAGTATTTCCATTATTCAGTGGTGGGGAGTAATTGTTTTAACATATACGATAGATGTGTAGATTCAACTTTCACACTATAAGAGAAATAACAGGGGAAGAAAGGAGAGACTATATTTCTGAGAGACTTACTATATTTCTATTCTGAGATAGTGGTACATGTCTATAACTTCATTTTTATACATAGATATAGATGGAAAATAAAAATATTATTAATAAATAATAATAATAAACAGTTCTACTCTAGAAGAGTTTTAATGCACCTTAAAGAACCTAATATGACTCCAATAGATGAACAAACATGATCCTTGAAAATAATGAATAAGAAAGGTCCTTATTCTGTCATTAACTGCAAATGAATGAGCCAAGTGCATGGAACAACACAAACACGTCCATTGGTGGGGATGCCTGACTGATAAGCCTGTGCTTCTAGGATCTCTAGGAACAGTCTTTACTACTGATCAGATAACCACAGTGGCAGGTGACAGTTTAACATGATTCCAGATCTTTATCTACTGCATGCTGTTCCGTGAAAGTTGATGAATTCAAGATATTTTACTTCAGACAAAACATTTGGATCTTCAGAATGTTGTGTTTTCCAATGAAATTTCATTTCTGCTGGAACATTTTCAACTGGTTGCCAATTGTTTCTCAGTACTCTTTTAAGCTGAAAGAACTGTGCCATCTGAATTCACTTCAGTGTGATTGAAAATTACAGTGTTTTTTTGTGTCTTTTTCAATCTGCACCTATTATATCTGTACTTTCTTAGGTACTTAAGAAATTACGTGGTTAATTTCTAATGATCTAAATTTTAGTTTGCACATGCTAGAAAATGCTTACACTTACTACTGAAAAAGCAGTGAATATACTCTGAAATTCATCTCTCAACTGTCACTCTTCATTATTATAGTGACCAAAAAAGAAAAAAAGAAAAAGGGAAAAAAATTTCCTGGAAGTTTCTGTAGGTATATTTTAGAGTTAACAGGAATGGAATTCTATTTGTGTACATGGCAAAAAAAAAAAAAAAAAAAAAAAAAAAACATATGAAAATTTTGAGGTAAATTGATGAGACATTGTTTTTTAACCTGAATAGAATGATGATATATAGAGTACAACAACTACTTCTGGAAGAAACACACCTTCTTTATTATTGTGAATTCTCAAAAATGTCTTCACAATACAAGTGAATTCATTGTGCCAGTCTAAATAAAAAGCATGTTATACCTCTCAAATATTTAAATTCAGTGACTATTAACAATGTAGGCCCATTTCTTTTTTGTTCCATAATGAAGATTTTTACAGATAACTTCTTTAAATTCCTGCTACAAATATATCAAGTGCTACCTGCCTACAGTTTCCCTGCAGATGTCTATGAAAACTGACATGGAGCCAGCAGTGTATATGCTAGCTTCTTAGCTACATCTGCCAATGTAATGTGCTGGACATCAGTACCTGGTGATACTTGTTCTTTGTTGCTGGCTGCACTGCAAGGACCTCTGTCAGAAAGGCAGGACAGAAATCCAAGGTTCATAGTATCTTAATGTGCTGCAATGGGATTTGATAGTGCTACAGTGTCAAGGCCAGAAGCTATTTTTCACCTTCACATTAGCTGAGCTGCTCAACAATACTAAGAGATTGAGCCTAAAGCTATCTATCCCAGTCAGCTGTACACAGAAAAGAAGTATTCACAGGAAGACATTGCTTCTCCTTATCTTGCGGCTAAAGCACTTAACTTTACATCTTAATTAATGAACTGATACTTTTGTATAAAATTATGTCTTATCAGAATTTTATATGAACAATTTAAGGTTGCTTTTATTCTCCTTCTAACATAAAATGAAAAGTGCATTTGACCTCTTACATTAGCAATTATCATTAAAAAAATCTCACCCATTTGTCCTTGTAATTTTTCATTAATACCTTTGCAGATCAAGTGTGTTTACCGAATCATAACTATTGTTGTCATGTTGCTCCGCTGAATCTATGAATTCTTATTTAGTTTTACTTGATTTTATAATCTTGGTACAACATGATGAAGAATGTGATTGGTTTCATTTATGCCTCCAAGAATAAAGTTATGTTCTAAATAATGCTCATTGATGTCACAATATAAATTCATGGAAATATCTTGATCTTTACCTTAAAATAACACTGATCTAGAATGCTTATTCTATTATTTTCAGACTGAATTACTCTAAGATTTTTGAGTGTTGGAAAAAAAAATAAAACAAACAAAAATGTTTTAGTAAGTTTGATTTTAATGTCCTTGACTTAAATCATTTATTTCCTTTTCCCATCTTTGTGATGTATTACTCTCTAAAAGGCAACAATTAAACCAAAATGGTCTGATTTTCTGACACATAATTGGATTATACATCTGTATTTTTAAGGGGACTGATGACTAAATGAAATCTCAGTCTATCTTCAAAAATTCTGTATTGTGTAATATGATACAAAACTGAAAGATCTGCTGAAGAGAATAAAGATTTAGACTGATCTCCTTTCCCAGATGTTTTCCCACAATTTTTCAGGAACATATAGTTCACAACAGTGAGGCTGGTGACAGTGTTTTTTTAGGAGAACCAGGATGGCAGTGAGGTACTTCAGTTTTAATGCCATAGAACAATTCTTAATTTATTTTTCATTAGATTAAAGACATGCCTATATCCTAACCTAGATAAAAAGCTTGAGTTCTTATTAAATATTCTCTCGTATTGATCATTTTCTTTGTTATTTTATTACTTTGGTTCCTTTTGTTCTCATTTGCATTCAGCCTGTGCAAACGGATATGTAGCCAGCTGCACACCACTGCTTTTAGTTCATATACTTGATTTCAGAGCTTCCTGACTTGATTTTAACATATCATTTTAGAAAGGTAAATATGTGCATAAATGGTATGAAATGTGATAAATTATATCAAGGCTAATGATTCACTCATGACAACTTCAAAGTCATTCATTGAAATGAAAAAAAAAAGTGTTCCCTTCCAGACAACTTAATGACTTGAGTGAGGTGGTCATAATGGTAATTTCACAAATGGCTTGTAGTTATGTCAAATGTTCTGTTATCAAATGGACCTACAGTTTTTATTTAAATCTGCCTTGGAGTGCCCAATTGAAGCTGACTCAATAATTCACAATTTCAGTGGTTGGAAGTATGAATCTTTGAAAATTGGTTATTAAAAAGAAGATTGTCTCCAGGCACAAAAACACCTCTTACACCTGAAAATGTTTATTTTGTTTATTTATTTATTTTTCTTTTGTTAGATGAGACATATGACCATGATCTGGGCCATGTTCACCTCCTAACAGACTTAGAAATATGAATGTTACTGACACTTAGTTCAGTGAAATCTTTGCCATTCACTTCAGTGAAGGTAAGGTATATTTGTACGTAGACAATATACATATTTTGTCCTTTAAGAATGAATCTTCAGTGATCTGTAATTCTAATGTAATGAAGGACTTGAGTATATATCAATGTCCTAGTAACTTCCTCTCTGCCTAAAAGACTGATGAAATTCATTATGCTGAAAATCATGTTAGAAGTTCAAAGTATTGACCTTATTTTGAGGTTTTCACAGTGATTGCATTATGACTGTGCTGAGTCATAATCAGCTGTGGCCTAGACATGAATGACCTATCTTGTCTTTCATTGGCTTCACAGGTTCATAGGAATGGCAATTCCGTTTTTCCCTGTTGAAAACTCTTCTCCACCTGTGGTTATCATATAACTTAAATGTTTTAGTTGCTTATAAGCCTGAAAATGAAGATATATATCTAGAAGAATAAACTAACAAACATAGAAGGAAAAAACACCTGTGAAATTAAGATTACTGAAGCTGTGTGTAAAAAAAAGGTGATGACAGATGCTAAAACACCTCTTATAAAAAATTCCAGACTTCAGTATGCAGGAATCCATAGAGACTTGCATTCACCATGAAGAAATGAATCTATGAAGTCTTTCTATAAGTCAGGATGATGAGTGGTGTGATTCTGTTTTTATATGAGCTTAGCTTTATAAAGCTAAGGACAACTGTTTGCAAAATTTGAATTTTATAAGAGATTTTAAACATTTCAGGTAATTTATTTGATATTTATTATGTAGTGCTGCTTATGTTTGTTTGTTTGTTTTTTGTTATTTACATTTTAATCCTGAAGCCACTCTCCTTCAAAATTAAGTAAACAAATCCTCAAAAACTGATGCGTAAGAAAATATTTGGTTTTTCTGGTAATTCTATGAAATGTAAAAGAAAGCAATATTTCTTCTTTTAATTCACTGTATCTACTGTCACGGTTCTGTGGCTTATTATCAGGGTTCCACATCCTAACATCATGCAGTGCACTGAGAGTTAAAGAGTTAATGCTGCAGCTCTGGTCCTGGAAGAGAAGAATGAACCATAATTCCCAGAAGACTTTGTATTTCATTTCAACCTTCCAGAGAGAGGGAAAAATTATACTGCCTGGAAGACATAAAACTATCTCTTTGCTCCCTGGCAGATCAGAGTAAGAAACTCTCTTATTTATTTGATTTAGTAGCTTCAATCCCAATTAGCTTGTATTTTCACTATTATAATTATAATTAGTAAACTTTGTTTGTTTTCCTCCTCAGATCATTGCTATTGCTTGTCTGTTTGTTTGTTTGTTTCATTTCATTCTTTTTCCCCCTTTCTCCCTTTTTTTTGGCTGGTGGACTTGTGGCCCTGCTGTCTTAGTCACAGATACACAACTAGAGACAAAACTGTGACAACCATCCTTGCCATAACACTTGTGAAAAAATGTAGAATGACAATGTAGTCACCTCTCTACTGCTTTACACCCCAGCCTCACCTTACCACTCATATCTGTGTTTTTCTTCAATTAATATTTCAGTTCTGATTTTTTTTTTGTATATTCATAGTACTCTATGTAGATGTACCCTAATCAGAACTGCAGCCATTTGATGCCACAGTAGTAATAGTAAGATCAGGATTTGATAGACTAGATCAACTTATTAATTAATTACTATATCCATCAACCTAACAACTTTTTTGTGCATTTTACATTTTAATCAATATCACTTCTCTCTGACTCTTTTTTTTAATAAACTATTTTAATGTTATTAAAAAGACAAATAAATACATAGTTTTATTGTATAGCCTTCAAACCTTCTTTCCTATCCTTCTCAGGAAGCAACAGCATAGCATCTGATTCAATGAAAACATGCCTTTGAACCATGTCAAACTCCTGAATCAGCTATGCCAAATTTCCAAAAAATCTTACATTTAATGACAGTTGTAGTTAAGCAAGACAAAAATTGGATATTCTTTTCTTAAAAATCCATTTACTTTTCTGCCTTTGTGCTGTGTGACAAGTTCTTCTGATAGGGCTTTAACAATTAAAGGTATGAAAAACACAGTACATTTTAAAACAATGAGGCTTTAGAAGAGTTGGAATTCACAGTCATTCACAAGGATGTTAATTCAGTTGGTATGAAACTGACACAGATCTACAGGACTGCTGCAGCTCTTTATAAATCCAGCATTACACTGTGCTCAGTCAGGAAAATTACTGGAATGCTGTGTCTTGTAGAAATCAGCTTATTTGTTGGAGCAAGAACAGATACTGAGCATTTCAATTGTGCCCTGAGTGTCATTGGAGTGGTAAGTACACAAAGGAACTGAGAAAAGTTCCAACATCCTCCCATTCATATAAAGCCGTAAGTGTAGTACTAGACATAATGCAATGTATGGAGAGGTTTAAAATGTTAAAAATTGTTTCTTTTAGCAATTCCAAAACACTAGGGAAAATTCTGGGGAAAAAAAAGCAAACCTCACATTGAATTATCACTTAAAAAATGTATTCCTTCATGATACCTTCAACACTTACATTTCAGGTCACATCTCTGCATGCAAGATACAGCAAAACAAACAAAAAAACAACCAAACAAAAACTGAGTTCTCTTAAAACTTAAAGTAGTGCTGAAAGCAAAAGTAATATAAATTGGCTTGGATGCCCCACTGTACTGACAGCTTTACTACTTGTGGGTGAAGCATTTCTTCCCTGTCCTTGAGCACCTGTATGACCAAACTGCTGCCTGTTTGGACAGATGTAGATCATTCCCTACTGTATTATAGATATACCTGTAGGCTATAATCTAAAAAATCTGAAATGGCAAGCTTGAACAATAATACACTATTTAAATGAAACGTACTTTGATTCATGTTGGCCTTCATCAGTTCAACAACTTTCTTCCTTAGTTTGGCCTGGCATTCTGAAGGAGATGGCAATATTTAACAAGGCATTTTCAAAAAACTGAGGAAGAAGTTGCATATTTCAAAAATGAAAGAATCTGCATGCAAGCTAGCTATTAGAAACGTTTCATTTAAGAGTACAGTACCAGTGTGTACAGAGGGCAACTCATCTAAATAGAAAACAATCTAGTGTGTTATTTCACCAACAAGAATTACTGGGAATGAAACAGAAACATTTGAGATAACTGATCATTACTAACATAGCTGTAATTTTCTCCTCCAAGAAAGTCTGGCATATTATCTTAGAGAACTTACACAAAGAAAATACCAGTTCACTTAGTCAGTGAATTTTCTTGGTATTATGATTGTAAGGTCAGGTCCATTACCAGAGAAAGAAACATTTTGGTTGCAACGCCAACTGCTACAAACCACTATATCTATCCCATACGTAATATAAATCTAGTTAGTTATTCCTATTTGACCTCTATTGCTTTGAGGAAAATCTTTTGGTTGGATATGCAATGCACATCCAAAGTCATTGTACCTTTGACCTCATTTTTTTTTCCCTTGAGCAGAAAATCGAAGAAGCATCTCATGATCTAAGACATTCCTGTATTATGTTCATTTAGTACTCCTACTTTGCAGTCTCTTGATCTGTTGTGTATTATGTCAGTGCCAGATTTTCAAAACGCACTCAAGACTATGCACTGAAGACTTTCATATATGACGCTATGTTTAATACGGCTGTCAACCACAGTCTCACCGGGCAACCCAGTCCAGTGTCTTACCATCCTCACAGTAAATAATTTCTTCCTAATATCTAGTCTGAATCTACCCTCTTTCAGTTCAAAACCATTTCCCCTTCTGTCGCTACATGCCTTTAAAGAAGTCCCTCCACAGCTTTCCTATAGGACCCTTATTGCTCAATAACATCCACACAGAGCCTTCTCTTCTCTAAGCTGAAGAGCCTCAACTCTCAGTCTGTATTCATAGGGGAGATGCTCTAGACAGATCGTATTTGTGGCCTTTCTCTGGACTTGCTTCTTGTGTTGGGAGCCCAAAAGTTGGTATTCCAGGTATTCACGAGAGCAGAGCAGAAGGGCAGAATCACCTCCGTCAAACTGCTGGTCACCCTTCTCTTGATGAAACTCAAAATATGGTAGCCTTTCTGGGTTCCAAGTGTTCACTGCTGGCTCATGTTCAATCTTTTATCAATTGACACCCTCAATTTCTTCTTCTTAGGGCTGCTCTCAAGCCATAATGCAGAAACTTTTCAAAGATGTTATCTGTATGGTTGGCATAGAATTGTATCCTATATTTGGATGGTGTATTTTGGTGAAGTTTTACAAGTTCAGCGCAGTTGTAAATGCTTTAGCTTTATAGTAATACCACTATTTTTGTACATTTTGAACACAATTAAAGGCTTTTATAAATACAGTGTGATGAAAGCTTACACGGAAGTGTGCACCATTATATTTTATTTAAAATAAAATAAAAGGAACTTGTATAAGATTTTGAATAATACTATAGTTCTGTGTATAGAGGTTCATTTTCTCACAGATTGCTTGCATTTTGAACATTTGCCTCAGTACCATATTGTCTGGCATTAAGTTTGAGGAAAATCAGGGGTAGTGCTAGAGAAGACATTACCAGCTCTCCAAATTTTTTTGGAAGGTTGGAAAAGTATGAGCTATTATAATATTATATATTATTATAGGATTGTTAATGATAAAAAATAAATGCAAATATATATGTCACTTAGCAGCTAGAATACTTAGTAAAGCCAATTTTAAGTTTCATTTTCAAGAAAGTACAGATCTTACACTGAATCCTAAAACACATATATGTTTGGAGATGTGTTTGCTCAATAAAACAAGTCAGATTATCAAGGCTTTCAAAATTCTTAATGTGTAATCTGTTCCAAAACTGTGTATTTTGTTGAAAGGTCTTATACCATGGCTTTAAGTGGTCTATTTTTTTTCAAAAATAAACAATAATTCTTTTAAAATATATATTTGCACCCACGCACGTACAATTTAGTACAGCATGACACTAATGTCAGACAGAAAAATAATTTGAAAAACATGAAGACTCCTTAAATTACCTTAATTAGTCCTTCTTTATGTTTCTTTTTCTCAGTTTCTTATTAGGGCTTGGAGTAAGGAAATATGTTAGTCACATAAGGAGCAACAAGTCAATCTTTGTAGCATAAAACTTGGGATTAAAGAAGAATAGTGTAATCACTTAGAAGTAGGTAAATGTATTAAGTAATAACATCATATTATAATATCTATTACATAAACCAAAATACATTTGCATCACATCTGACAGAAATAACTAATCGTACTCAATATTTTTCTCAAAGGAATAATAAAATTTAAGGAAAATATCAAACAACTTTTAAATCGGTAACATAATTATAAGTCACAATGTATAAATCAGTGAAATGACTTCTAGAGATGCATTATTTATAAACTTATCAGATGATTCAGTGTGTTTGTCCTCTGTTAAGAAAACTGGATTGAAATTATATTTACCAGCTTTCAAATTACTTTATAAATGACCATGTTCTATGCAATAGCAGTATTAGTAACTTCTCCCAAACTCAATTTTGGAAACTGGGAAGAATACTTACTTGCAGAAATAATTCCTGTTATTATGAGAAGTTAATTTGATTATATATATATGTCTAGGTTGTCATTATTTTCCTAAGGTAAATGTGTTCACCTCTGAAAATTAGAATTAGGTGACATAGTCAAAGGCAAGGCTGCCATCCGGAGGGACTCAAAGAGCTTGAGGAAAAGACCAGCATGAACCTCATGAAACAAAGCAAGGAAAACTTTAACTTAGGCAGACAAATCCCCTGCAATGGAACAGATCAGGGACTCATGGGTGATATGCTATGATTAAGTCATTGGTCACTAGCTTTTGTAGTGAGCATATTGGACAGTATCAACAGGAGTGTATCCAGTGATGGAACTGATTATCCTCCTTGGTGCTTCTTACACCACATCTGGAATATTGCGTGCAATTTTGGGACTGATAATGAATTTGAGTTAGTTCAAGAGAGGACCAAAAAGATGGTCAGGGGCTGAAGCATTTGCACTGTGAAAAGAGGGTGGTTGAGTCTGGCTTTGCATAGTCAAGTGAAGGCGTGACTTTTGTCAGCAGGGAGTGGATGTCCTAACAGCCATGTGCCAGTGCCTGTGAGGGGTTTGTCAAGAAGACTGAGCTAGGCTTTTTTACTGAGGAGTAAAATGGGAAGCCCAGAGACAGTCATTAGCTGAAACTGAACTTCTGACAAGGAATAATGGGAAAAATAGTAACAAAATAATATCACATTTACTAGGCACTGGTAAAATCTTAATGTCTGGAGATTTTCAAGACAGACAAACCCTTGAGCAGCTTGTTGTGAGTTCAGAGATGTTTCTGGTTTGAGTAAAAGCTTGGTCTAGACAAATACCAAATGTCCATATCATTATATAAGAACCTATAATTCTATGGTTTTGCTTTTTTTTTTTTTTTAATTAAAATTAGTGCTATTCCAGAGAGGGGCATAAACCCATAATTACGTACCACTCAGTTAGGTGAGGAATATTACTTTAGGTCTTAGAATCTGGCTGAAAAAAGACTAGGAATTGCAAATTACAGTTGTGTTTTAGTAAAATTATGCAAATATACTACTTTAATGTTCCAAAACCTAGCAGTAAAAAAAGCGTACATTCTGTTGTTCAATCTAAAATAATGCAAATATGTTAACTTACATACATTATTCACTGTAAACTAAAAGTTACTGGGTTTAAGTAACTAGAGATTTTTAAAATGAAATTATAACGACTGGGCAATGCCTGCTTAGTAAGAAAAATTAATACTGCAACTGACAGCTTTGTCTGGATATGGATTCAGAAAAGTATAGGTGAATGGGTTATGTTTAGAGTTTGATTCACCAGAGATCATCAAATAAATAGTCATTATTTCCCAGTTTCTGTTTGAGAAAGAGGTTATGAGGGCTGTCAACATTATGAGTCTGCTGTAAGTCAAGCATGATTGAGGGTTGGTCCATACATAGAAATTAAGTATAGTGTAAGGGAGTGCTTATGGTTTGGACTGTTCAGCCTGGAGAATTAAATAGAGCTGGGGCTGTTCATCCTAAAGAAAGGGGGATCTTATCAAATACCTGAAGTAAGTGAGCAAAGAAGGCTCTATTCTATGGTGTCCAGTGTCAGGAAAGGAAGCAATATGCGCAAACTGCTCATTGAGTTTCCCTCTAAATAGCAGAAAGGACTTGTTTACTGTGCAGGTGACAGAACTCTGGCATAGGTTGCCCAGAGAGGTATAGGGAGGTCATATTCCACTCTATGGAGATCTTCAAAAGCCACCTGGACATGGACCTGAGCAGTCCACACTGGGTGACCCTGCTTGATCAGAGGTTGGACAGGGTAGCCTCCAGAGGTCCCTGTCAACCTCAGCCATTCTTTGTTTTTGTTTTTGAATGAAACTAGCAAAAAATTCTGTGACTGGTATATAATGGACTATGAACCAACAGGAATAGATAAGATGGATTTATTTCCTTTCAAGGGCCAAATTGAATGCTACTCCAAACAGAAGTCATCCATTAAATTTACCTTTGGAGGGAGCAGAATTGCTCTTTATCAGGAGTTTAAAATAGTTTTGAGAATTGAATTCAAGTAAACTTGACCTTTGTACTAGAAAAATTGACAAGAGATAAAATAAAGTCTGTAAATAATAAATATATGGATATATAATGTGTCACGGATTCAGTTCATATAGCATTCTTTTTCAAAAGGCTTTCAACAAGGTCATTTTCTAAAGGCTCTTTAATAAACTAAGCTGTCATGTTATAAAACAGAAAGGGAACTACAGAAAAAGAGAACTACATGGGATTTTTGTTTTTCAAAATCCAAGAGAAAGACAGCTAAAAGAGTAAAATCTCTGCAGGCACGACTTACTGACAGTGTTCTGGATCTTCTGAATGAATACATACCACCTATCAAAAACTTGACAAAGTCCAAAAGGAGTAAGATAAAGCTAAAGGAGGTCAAGAAAGCTTTCAGAAAATCTTTCTATCCAAAGGAGAAAACTGGAAAAAATCATAAAGGTGTGTTGGAAAAAAAAAATGAAAAGGAATTTAAAAGAACATTTGTCAAACATGACATGATCAAAATTTAAACCAAAAAAATCAATAGGGCTAATAGATTATAATGAAAGAAATCTTACAATAATACGTTGCAGACAAACAGCGGGATGCTTTTGCATAGTATTTTTCACAAAATAGTATTCCATGTAGAGTTTTTTTGGTTTGCGACACATTAGAACACCTGCTTTTAGATTACAGTGTTTAAAATGCTGGACATATGACACAATATATGACAAACATATATAGAAATATGTTATGAAGTAGACAAAATAAAAAAAATGCACAAAGTCAAGGATACACAATTGAGAAAACACAGTAGCTAAAGGAGTAATTATGCTCAAAAAACAGTTAAAATGGTCTCAGGTGTACAGTGCTTTTATCAAGGAAACTGCTTTTCACCAAGGAAATATTAGTTCTTATGACATCTCACTAAGAAGGCATTTATGCCAAAAGTTGGTTAATTAATTTATGGAGTAAAGGATGTAAATAATAGAAAAAATAATATTTTTGGGGAACATTATGCACTCACACACATGCTCAGTTCATATGAGTTCAGATGAGCAACTGGTGGTATTTTCAAAGGCAACCTTTTCTACTGCCTTCAGATTTGCTCAGACTTTGTAGTGGCCACTCATAGACATGGCCTATGGTTAAACTCTGTGGGGATTCTGCTTGTAATCCTGGTCTTCACTTTGCAATGTCTTCTAGAGCTGCCCACTATGGGTTGTATATATATTTTTACTGTGCAATATGTTGAACTATTGATTTGGGTGTGTAACTCTCAACATATCCCATTTACTAGAAAGATGCTAATGACTACGTTTTGTTTGTTTTTGTTTCTGTTTTGTTTCCTGGTAATGCTTCCTAGGGAAGGTGCAAGGAACTAAAATCCTACTAAGTCAGATCTATATGCTGGAAGAACAAGAAAAAAAATCTCATAGAAATCTTAACTATTTGGGAAGAATTATCATAACTTTTACAAAATAAACCAAAAAAAAGTTTCAAAATTGACTGGAATTCATGGAAGAATTTTCTTATATTCTTAATTATGCTTTGTGGATTAATAATCTATTGGATACTATGAGGGAGGGTTAGGGTATGGACAACTAGCTTGCAGAAAGAAAGGATTTATCAAGAATCCATGATCTAAGGAGCACATTCTTACATCGAGTTAGAGAAATCTTGAAAGTGAAATGAAAAAGTTTGCTGGTGATAGGAAGCTATTCTGAAAAAGTAGACCCTGAAGAACAAAACTGAATAATGCGGCATTTCTGAGAAAAGAAGTGGTAGGCAAAATTCAATGTTGATACATGCAGTAGTACATTCAAATCATCTTCTGACTACTATATAAGAAAAATAAGAAAAATAAGAATAAGAGAATATAAGAGAAATAGAAAATACTAGATAAACAGAAAAAACTAAGGTCTCTGAAATTTTCCTTATGCTCAGGAAAACATAAAAATGTAATTGTAGGTAAGTTTTTGAAAGCATCAGCTCCATGATTAACAGAAACCAAAAATAGCAAATAGAACCTGAGAATGATTGTGGAAGAAATAAACACTATTTGTAGTTCAAGTTAAACATGTTAAGATAAGAACTGATTACAAGCTTTCTATGTAATATAGCCTAGAAGGGAAAACACAGGATAGAATGTAAAGAAAGGTAAAAAACACTGGGGGCAAAAAAACATATATAGTCATATATGTAGATTTTTAACTGTTCTGAAGATGACTATTAGGCTTCTACACTAACAAAATGTTTTTAATTTAGAATTTGTTAAGTCCTTTGTCATTGTTAGATAGGTTAATGAGTAAACATTAAGCCTAACCATAGTTTTAGAGGAGTAAAGTTAATCTCAGATGACTATCATACTATAGGACTATCAACCTCGAAGCATAGTTTAGGCTATTTTGTTTTGTTTTGTTTATTTGTTTGTTTGTTTGCAGTTAGTTCTCTTCGGCTTCAATTAGTTAATGTCTTCTAAGTTTTGAAAGTTAAAATTTTTGATCTGTATCTCACTGAGTCCCAGAAGAAACTATGAATAGTGTTCTTATACTGTTATTTAGATATTGATATTAGAATGCATATTTTTTTACAGTAAGGTCTTATATGATTATGTTAATCAATGAAAAAAATCCCCACGTTACTTTGCTACACAGTCTTAAGTCTGGCTAAACTTACGACCTGTAGCCTAGCTGACTCCTTTGGGAACTCATTAGTCTGCATATCTAGAGATGGTTTTTATAGCAAATGTAACTGATTTGTGCACCCTGTACTTTTTCTTTTTTTTTTTTTTTTTTTTTTCCATCATCTGAAATTACTGGCATAAAAGTTATTAGCAAAAATCAATGTAGTTGATACTTTCAATCATTGATATTTCTTATTTCAGAGATAAATAGATAGGAAATACACAATTCTGTAGAAACTGTTTAACTGTATATTTAAGAGGAGTTACATATTTGAATAATTAATTATGCATATGGCCATCCTGCATTTTTAATTTTATATTATAGGGAACTTGAGAGCACAGGGACTAAATAATGTTTCATCACTAGTTGATGTGTATCTTGAACAATAAAGTTTAACTTACTGCCATATAAATATGGAGTAACAGTGAGAAACAAAGGCAAAATTAAAAATACCTTCCTCCCCTTCTTCCTAGGCTTAACTTCACTCTTTCTCTCCCAAATTTTTCCTTCTCCCTATACAATGAAGAGGGATGAAGATCAGGATTTTCTGTCCGTATCAGTCTGTCTCTTCCTCTCCTTTCTTGTTATGGTTTTTCCTGCTCCAGGATGGGGTGTAGTCTATCATTAACTGATCTAGCATGGGCTTCCCATGAGATTTCTGCATAGTAAACAGAGAAACGAAAGCATCCATAAATTATATATGAAACCAAATAGACCATGCTGAAGTTGAAATGACAGAACTATTGGAAATCTAAAAGGTAGTGTAAACCATATTAAAATGCCATTGCACTGGGCCATAGAGTAATGTTGTTACACACAGAACACAGTAGTGCACATTTGGATATTCCAGCTTCAGTCAGTATTCAGATCACTGGGAGTATGATGAACCTAAAAATATTGAAAACGAGAATTTTAACAAGGGGAAAGAGGCTAAAAGAAGAATGAGGAGAGTGCCTTCACTGTTAGTAGACTTATCTCTGACATATTCCTGCTATTCAGGTCTGAATAAGTTTAAATTACAAACATTTTAAAATGGAATGTAAGGCACTTTTGCTAAACCATCATTGATTTCAGACTCTAAATTTGGAGGAGCTCAAATATTCTATAAATCACCTAAGCTTAATCTTTTTTCTGGATAAGGAAGAAGAAAATCATAGAAGATAGAAAATGAATTTTTAACCCAGAAACATTTTTTCTCAAATCAGTCAAAACATTCATAAAGTCACAAGTTTATGTGACAGTTCTCAAATTCTGTTCAAAGCAGGTCGTTAGAACAGGTTGCTCAGGGCAACCTGAGATCTGAATATCTCCAGGGGAGGAATAGACACAGCCTCTCTGGGCACCTTTTACAGAGTTTGACTATTTACAGGATGGAAAACATTTTTATATCAGAGCAACATTTCTCAACTTTCAACTTGTGTTCATTGCTTCTTGTTGTTCCACTACATATCTCTAAACAGCGTGGCTCCAGCTTGTCTATACCCCTCTCTTAAGTAGATGTGGATATATATGAGGATCGGTCCAAAAGAATACCTCATGTATCATTGTGTTGGCCTACAATGTCAGAAATGGATGCTACTAGTAAATAGAGGTTGAACCTTCTGTCAGTATTCTGTTATGTTTTATTCCTGTGTGACAGATTATTGGAGAGGGACAGTGTGACATATTGAGGTCTGACATGGAAGTGTTTCTGAATAAAAGGTATATAATTGGGTTCCTCTATGTGGAAAAAAAATGCATCCAGTGATGCTCATTGATGCTGAATGTTTATAGAGACCAAACGGTGGATGTAAGCAGTGTGAAATACAGCCATGCATTGGTGTCACAGAACAAAATGAAGATAGTTTGGATCAGCTCATCTGCATGATTTAGCTAAATATTGTCTATGCTGAAAAATAGTGTTTTCTATCTAATAATTTCCTCTGTCAAATAGTGTTACTGTGCTCTTTATATCTGCTGCATTTCCATTAAAATAAATAGGAGGCATTACTTTTGGACCGTTAATATGTATATGTCTATGTTTATATACATACATATATTAAAAAAAAAAAAAAAAGTGGAAGTGCTGAACTGGATGCTCTCATCTTGTCATTCCATCACTAAATTCTTTACAGTACTCAGTGTCCATGCAAGGACAGGGAAAGTACAAAGAAGAACCCTTGTCTTAATTAATAAATTGTGTTCTGTGTTTCTGTTCAATTTTCCCCTACCCTATTTTTCCCAAGTTCCATCATATTCCTATGTCACCTGCAGGCTCTTGGCTTTTTGTCTCAATCACTGTTCCAGAAAATAAATAGATAAATAAATAAGTAAATAAAAATATAATAATAATAACAATAATAATAATAAAACAGAGTCAAAATCAACAGCTTTAGACTGCATTTTGCTGAACTCATAGTGATAATTTTTCAGTGTGACCATGTGCAGCTTTTCTGGGCAAGGGAGATGTTTTGAAGGTAGTATAGTAGGCTTCCAGAAGAAAAGAAAGGAGTATATGTTCAACATATAATATAAACTAGAGTCTTTGCTTTTGGAAAAATATTTCATTCTGAAACTTCCGGAGATTTTATTTATGCATATGGAAGTTCTCTTATGACATTTACTACAACTAGAACATTAGCAATACTCTTTTGCTAAGGACACCTCACAAAGATTCTCTTTTAACTTGTACACATTTTACATACCTAGGAGAGCAAATAAAACAACATACTTAAAGCTTGCTGTTGCTTTATTCTTTCTTTCATCTTCCCCTTAGTAATATCATGGTTTACTTTGTGTTTTTCCATTTATTTGTTTATTTTTTTTTTAGTTTCCTACTCATATATTTTTTTGTTTCCTAACAAAGTTTTTAGAAATTTTTGACTATGAAGTGACAATATTTATCATCTGTTGTGAGGGACCAAGTTCCTCCAAGATTTTTTCTAGTGTAATTTTTCTTACAGTCTATAAATGTAAATTAAAAAAATCAACACAGCATTTCATTATAAAGACCTAGCTGTACAAAAGAAAGAAATGACTTGGCCCACAGTCTAAGTGCATTCAATAAATTCTGAGTGATCATTACAGATTTAATCTCACAGATAATTTAGGATGTTCAAAGCAAGCAGTGAAATTTAAAGTCATGGCAATAATGCAACGAGTAATTGAAAGGCCATGTGCAATTATGTAACACAGTATAATTGGATCATAAGTAGAGACAGCTCAACATTTTATTCTGCAATGATCAGTCAGCAAAGCATATCTTTCAAATGTTGATGTTCCTCTAAGGAATCTTTATATGACACAATCCTTTCTGCAGTTAATCAATCTGGAATCTAGCAAAAAGAAAGGTGAAAACGTGTAGTTCTAATACATGTTTTCTGCAATTTATCCTTCGTACCAAACAAAATAATAAATAAATCGTATATGCTTGTACTTAATCCTAGATTGGAATTGTTATTCTAGTATACAACAGGTAGAAAACGCAACCAAATAATTACTCACAAAAGTTTGTCGTGAACTTCTTCGTTTTCTATGCGGAAAACTGTGTGCACATTGTCTACTTATTACTATTATCCTTTAGACATGTTTTAGGACATCCTTATTTTCCTCTAAAATGCTGGTGTGACTTCATATGCTATCATGAAAAAAGTAATCCTGGAGGAACATCAGTCTCATTTACATGCAGCAAAGTGTAGCAAATTTTGGAATAAATAAAAGCAAAAATATTTAGGTCCAAAGAAAAAATCAAGATTTTTAATACAGTAATAATAAAGAATGTGTAATGTTTTTCACAGAAACAAAAATATTTTTAGTTCAAGGTGTAATATATAGGGTCTAAGAAGACATATGCAAGAAAATCTGTTCTCACTCTGACTATTACAGTGTACCAGAAATGTTCAAAAATTGTTCTTATGATTCCTGTCAAGTTTCCTTGTTTTATTCCAGGGATTCCCTGGAAAGATATCCTGAGGGACAAAGGAACTGAGCAAAACTGGCAACTCTTCAAGGACACATTTTTGGATTGCAAAGGCTAAACATCCCTATGCATAAGGCATTAAGGCAGGAGAAGCTGGAAACAAACCAGCATGGCCGTAAGGCCTTTGACCTGGTCCAACATTACATCCTTATCTAAACTGGAGAGATATGTTTTTGAAGGGAATACTATTCAGTGAACAAACACCTGCTTGGATGGTCACAGCTAGTGAGTTGTGATCAAAGGCTCTATATCCAGACAGAGGTCAGTCATGAGTGGTGTCCCTCAGTGGTCCATCTTAGAATCAGTGCTCTTTATCATAGAAAGATAGAAAGATAGATAGAAAGATAGAAACTTAGAAATGTTGAAACATACAGAAACATAGAAACATATAAAAACATAGAAACAGAAACATAGAAGCATAGAAACACTAGTTGGAAAGGATCTACAAGATTATCTAGCCCCACCATCCTCTTATCACCATCCCTACCCACTAAGTTGCTAAATCATATCCCTTAGCACCTCATCTACTAGACACCTCTTGAACAGCTCTAGGGACGGTGACTCCACCACTTCCCTAGGCAGGCAGTTCCAGCATCTGACCAACATCTTCATCTTTACCCATAACATTGGCAGTGGGATTGAGTGCACTCTCAAAAAATTTACAGACAACACCAGGCTAACAGGTGCAGTTGATAGAATATATTGAAGGGATACTATCCAGGCAGACTTGGAAAAGTTTGGATAGTGGCCCACGTTAACTTAACGAGGCTCAACAAGGCCAAGTGCAAGGTGTTACAGTTGGGTCAGGGCACACCCAGATGTGTGTACAGATTGGCAGAAAAACCCATTGAGAGCAGTCCTGAGGAGGAGTTGAACATCCTGGTTAAAAAAGAACAAAAAAACTTAACATAGTCAGCAGTGTGCATTTGCTGCCCAGCAGGGCAAAAGAGGGGATTTTCCCCCTCTATTCTGCTCTTGTACACTATGCTCCCATCTGGAGCAAAGTGTCCAAGACTGGGGCTCCCAATACAAGAAAAATGTGGTCCAGGAGGGGGCCATGAAGATGATCAAAGGGCTGAAACACCTCTTTTATAAAGGAAGGGTGAGAAAATGATAGTTATTTAAATAGAGAAGAGAAGGCTCCAGGGAGACCAGCCTTTGAATATTTTAATGGGGGTCTACAAGGGACTGGACTCTTTATGAAGGAGTGTATATTGGATGCATGATAAGAGTTTCAAGCCTAGTAAGGGTAGGTTTTGGTTATATATACATATGAATTTAATCACAACGAGGGGGATGAGGCACTGAAACAGGTTGACCAAGGAAGCTGGAGGCATTCAAGGCCAGGATGGGTGGGGCCTTGGCAGCCTGAGCTGGGGGGTGGTAGCTCTACTCATGGGAAAGGATTGGAACTAGATGGACCTCAGGGTTCCTTTCAATCCAAGCCATTGTGTGATTTTATGGTTCTATGATTCTATGATTTATTTGACTGTACAGAAACATTTACCATACCATGGTTCTTTTTGGGTAGATGCACATTCTAGTTAACAGAACCTTACTATTTTTTGTTGTATTTGTAAGAGACTATTTTAATATGCATTGACTCAAAGTTTGCTGATGAACATGTCCGAACATGTCCAAGCTAGTCCTGGGCAAGGGTTGTGAAATCCTTTGTCTAAGAGACAAGCAGATGGGCATTTCCTGGCAAAACCAAAGAGAGATAAGCTGCAGCTCAGTGGCCGATGAACACTCTTTTGTTTGGTACTCATCTCCGTGGGGAGATAGCCATCTCAGGAGACGCTTGCAGCACGGGATTTGTCACGTAGACTGGAGGAATCTGGAAGATAAAATAGGGGTCCTGCAGCCACGAAGTCGAGGATTTTCTCCGGGGGTTTTGACTGTTGCTTTCTAGGGAGTTTCTCTTCGGAGAGATTACCCGAGCTGATCACTGCTGTTGCCTGGAGAGGCCTTCTCTTTGGAGAGTCCTCACGAGCTGATCACTGTTCTGCTGCTGCCCCTCTCGGGGTTGCCTCCCTCACTGCTCCTCCGGTTCGGACCTGGTGCTGACCCCTCGCTGCTTCTCCGGACAACTGCTTGCTGCTCAAGGCTGCCCGCTGCTGCTGCTGCTCTCCCCGCTTCTGCCAGCCCTGCCCTTCGGTCTCGGACCGTCGGAGCCATTTGCAACCAAACCGCCCCTAGGATCCTGACTGGTGACTATCCCTGCGTTGTACAAACTCTTGCTTCTTTCCTATCTTTCCTATCGCTCACCTTCCCTTCCCCATCACCCTTAACAGTGTCCGCCTCCCCCTTCCCTATTATTCCTGACCAATATTGGTAATAAACTGGTCGGACCAACATTTGAACCGTTGCTTCTTAATCTCACGCTGGATATACACATAATCTTAAAGAACCTTGTCTCCCTCCTTTATATTGGGGTGTGACAGTATTATATTGGAGACATATTCTCTCTTTTCAAGCTTATACGGTATTTCCATGTATTTCAAATGTGTCATTTGTTTGTAACATAAAAAGATATGTGATAAAAAGACAAAGGATTCTGTCCAAGATGTGCCAATATGCTACTGATTATGTTTACAGTAACATTTAATATATTCTTGTAAACAAGAGTAGTAAAAGAATGTGGAATAAAAAAAAAGTTATGTGTAAAAAAATCTGTGAATGGTAGCTGCAATAAATTTTGAAAGTATAGAGTTGATTTTTTTTTATATAATTTTATTTCCATATATTGCTGACTTTCAGATATCAGAGTATAGAAGCTACAGTTCTTCTTTCTAACTTAGAGAAAAAAAAAGAGAAAAACTTCTGAATTCAGAACCTCGTGTTCTTTTCATTGTTTTCAGTGTTTTATCATAGAAAAGGAAAAAAAGGGGAGGGAATAATTATTACAGTTAATGTGAAAATGGAACAGTGAGACAGTTTTGTTTCAGAAAGGGAAAACTACTGAAGCATGTATTTTTAGATCTGAGGATCTTTTAGCCAGGTAAGACCTGACTGAGACTGAAGCGTGGAAGGTAGTTTGAATGAAAGTCATCATAAAATATCAGCTAAAGGGAAAGTGTGAGAGAAGCACTGTAATGTGCTCCCCAAAACAGTCTTCTGTAAAGTCAGATTTGGAACTTAATCTAGAGAGCATACTATAGTACAATTATTATCAGCTAATATATATTTAACAAGACTGTTCAGAAAGGATTACAAAACTAGCATAATGCTGGAGAAAGGCAGCAACACTGGAACACTGCTACATAAGAAAAGAATTTCTGGAAAGTGGCACACATCTAAGAATAACTCTGTAAAAGAACAAATTTATAAAGGTAAGATTAGAAAATGTAGGGAGTGAAATGACTTAAAGATAGCAAGAGCATATATACAAGAAGTAAGGTCTGTAAGTGCATCATAAATTGGAAAAATTCAGCACTTATTTCTGAATTGAGATTTGAAATGTCTTTAAGTCTGTATGTGTTTATACATATTAGCACAATGGACAATTATTTTTCTCTAGCAAACTAAGAATTTTACATATGAACAAGCTCTAACAGTGAGTTCTATAAGCTGAAGTTCTATATTATTTTTCAGTTTATACATGTAACATTTATGAGGATAACAGGTAAGAAATAAGCATTTAACCAGGAACTCAAGAAAAGTGAAGAAAGATCAAGAGAGGATTGGCTTTTTCAGACAATGAACTGACTCCTTTGCTCATGACAGCTTAAATTCAGATTTAAAAAATCACACACCGCATTGCTGAGAAACAATGAAGTGCAAAAGAAAATGTAAATACAAAGACTTTACAATGTCTTAATCTACTTCATCTAGACTCATTACGACAATGGGTGCATGCAGGTCAGGGCAAAAATACCCTCCCCTCCAAACAACATTTATATTTCTCTTAGACACAGCACCCAGTCATGGAACATTCAGCCAAGTGGTGAAACAAAATTGTCAATCATCAACAGTTAGTAGCTGCCCCAAGAATGGAATTTTAAGTGCATCGTATATATTAAATCCTACATAATGCAAGTGAGGATACATTTAGAATTCATGTGTCTAATATTGTTCTGAATCTTGATAGTTCTTTATTGTCTGTTCCATACTTCTAGTTATTTTTTTATCTTTGTACCTCCTTGCTTCTGGTAAAGCTGTTAGAATTGTAGATCCAGATATGAGCTGTTATTTCTGCATATTTGAACTTACAATGACCTCTTTAAGCATTTGACACTGGGATTCAGCTGCATAGTATATGCTCAGAATTTCATATCATATTTTTTAATAGATTAGATTACAGATGGGAAAAAAGACAAAACAAGCATTATAGACCTTGTTCCACTTCTTAAAACAAAACAAAACAAAACAAAACAAAACAAAACAAAACAAAACAAAACAAAACAAAAAAACAGTGTTTGCAGATCCCAGTAACATATTTATTTATGTAAGTTGTTTTTATTTTTTTTCTCATAGTTCAAGGCACAAAGGAAAACATATTCTTAAGTTTAACTACCCAATTACTACCCAGAATATCTTTGTATTCTCTGTATTCTGTTAATGACTCAGACAACTGATTCAGTCTTTTTTAGTATGATCTATCTTTATAGAACCATACTAATAAATTTTGTCTTCTTGACCAGTGTAGCTGAATTAAAGAGAAATGCTAACTCTCTACAGTCCTCTTTGAGTTCCTGAAAAGTTCCTGAATTCATGTTTGGAGCTGGAGGATCTCAGTGCTCTCAGGAGCTTTCCTTCCTTTTTTGGCTCTTGATTCACTGCTAGAATCCATATTCAGGTCCCTGTTCTCACCATCTGCTCCATTTCTACCCTCTCAATGGGTTTCTGGTCAGGTATATGCTCAGCTTTGCCCAGGAAAGATTCTTGCTATTAGAAGGTGCCACCTCTTCCAAAGAGAAGCACTCAGGATAGAGCAACCACCATCCTTCTCCATTGCTCCCCAGCCACAGACTCTCAAAAGATCATAACTTGAGAAAAGATCACAGTCTGTGTCACTGTGCTTCCAGACATCAGTTATTTTCCAGTTAAAAGAGCCAGGGATTTCATGTTGTCTTCAAACCAAAGTTAAATCTGCTGTGCATTACAGAAGGCTTGCAGTATTGCTGTTCAGACTTTAAAACCCTGTCACTGACTGATTTACTTCACTTAGATCTCATCTGGATTATTTCCATTACACACAACAGAGATAGGTCAGTCTTTCAATTGACGGAACTATTGTTTTCTCTTTCACATGCCAGCCTATCCAGAAAGAGATTTTTAAAATGCCTTTGTCTAACAAGTTCTACTGAGTGCTTAAGGTTTTTTCCTGTGAGCTAAAATAAATGAAAGTTTTTTCATGTAATAGTTGTAATGAGAATCCTGCTCTGACACATCACTGTTAGGAGAATGGTAATTACAAGATTTCTAACAACATCAGTGTTTGAGGCAAATATCTTTCTGAAGAGGAAACAAGGTTAGATAGAACTCTGCTGGAAGTCCTTTCATTTTACATGATGCTGAATATCAAACTACAAAATCATTTTGCTCTCATTATTAACTTTTGCAAGAGATGTGCTACTTCCCATTGAGGTTTTTTTCAAGTCAGTGGGGAAAAAGACAAATGACTTTATCAGCAGAGAAGGAGATGAAAAGAATTAAGAAAAAATCGATGAGGTATAAACTAAGAAGCAGCTTGAGCCGGAGGGTGAACTGTAAGTTGCAACACAGTAGTAAGAAAATGAACAATTTGCAAAAATAGCTTAAAAACTGTTAGGCACCGAAACAAATAACAGTACATGTTCAAAGCTTATTTAAGCAATAAGCTAAAATGCTATTCAAGTGAAAACTGCAAACAAAACTGCTTCATCCTGAAAACACGAGGCAGTTTCTTCCTCATGTTGCCCTCACGCTGCCTCGGGGTTAACATTACTTATGGACTCAAGTATTGTGCCAGTGATTATACAGTACTGTTTTTTGAAAGGTGTAAAAAATGAGGTTACATATTTTAAATGAGTCCATCTAGATTTAGCATTACTAAAACATGATTGGAAACAAAATGCTTGATGCGCTTTTAGTATGTTGTATATTTTGTTATTTCTTGATAGAATGTCAATTGTAATAGCTTAAGTAGATGATTTCCCTTGGTATATGTAGATGTGCTATTCATTAAAACTGCCAAGGTAAAACAGAATTTGAGTTTGTCTAGACTGACATAGAAAAGCCTAAGTACTTATAGAGACAAAAATTATTTTCTACTTTTGTATCAAAAAAATTAATTTTCAAGGAAATACTATTTGTCTAAAGAAGCACACAGCCCTGTAACTTGTTCTCTTACTCATTTTGAAATAAGCTATGGATACATTCCATGCTGACATTGGAATGATAGCTCAGTTCCCACTGGAAAGAAAAGAAACACTGAAGGATCAAGAATATATTTTAAATATAGTTGTTTGGGGTTTATATGTACCTTTAATTCAAAAATCGAAAAAAAAAAAATAGCATGCATTTGTACCACTGAGAAATAATTCCATTTAAAATGAGATATCTGTGATTTCAGAGAGTAGAAGAAATTACAGAACTGTCAGTTTTGTGAAGTAGTGACTTGACATGTTGACTTTCCAAAGATTCAATATCATAACAGTTGAAAAGTTTCATAAAAATACAAAAAAGAAGCTGAACGGACAATTGCATTTAGACATGAAGAAAAGCTTTTTTGTTGTCATTCAAAATGAGTTTTTACAGCTACCTGTTTCAGAGTCACATTACTTCTTTTTTTCCAACATAAGCCTGTGCTTGTGTCTGTTGTAAAAGGACCATAATTTTGCTAATGTGTTCCAGCTACAGAAACATCAAAAGCAACTTTATAAAAATATTCTTCTCCAACTTAAACCATTATATATATATATATATATTTTTTCTTCTTGGTGTAACATGTTAAAATATTTCCCAGATCTTGGGGAATACTCGTACTTCAGAATATATCACATGCATTCAAAATGAGAACAGTATCAATTGTTGTCAGAATACCAGTTTTAAATGGTATTTAGGAAGCTAAACTACCAGAATGTCAGAAATCCATAAACTATGAAGTAAATAATAACAACAAAACAAAGAAACAAAACAAAACAAACATAAAAAGTAAAACAGAAACTCACTGAAAATAGTGAGTGCAACTCCATTCATTTTCATGTCTAATTTTTAATATACTGGGATTCAGAAGAGTTTTAGAATACCCATTGAAGGCAAATGAAAGAAAAACAAAGGTTGTGAAGCCCAGAGTTAAATTAAGACTTCACAGCTCACAAGTCCTCTAAACCTTAACTAAAAACAATAGTAAGACATTCTTATTTGTGTTTCCTGACTATTTTGGCTTCACACAATTTTTAAAATATTTTTGGCTTACTGACTTTCTTTTTTTTCTCATTAATATTTAGAAAAAGATGGATCACTAAGGATGCTTTGGAGTATAAGATACGCTGCTATTGAAATCTCCATAGAAAACATTTGGAGTAAGACACACTACAAATATTGAGGAAAAGTAATATGAAAGGACAGTATATCTGTACACAGTTTACACTTCAAGGTATTTAGAAATATTATAATGTTGCAGGATAGTTGAAGTTAAACAATTAACAGTTGAATTAAGAAGAATATTTTTTTTTGTGAGTTCACGGACCTGGATAAGTCTGGTCTGTCTGGTAATAATTCATGTAATTTCCGCTCAGATAAGAGGTTACAGTTTTCACAAAAGAAGTGAAAGAATGGAAAAGCAAAATGATCTTGTAAAAGATCTTTAACAGCTTTTTCTTTTCAACTGTGTCAACTAGAAATGAGGCTCCTTCCCTCAAGAACAATCTAGGTTTTCAAACTGGAAATAGTCATATGTAACCCTAGGTAACAGTTGCATTGTGTTAGTAGCTGCAAGTACTTCCAAAGGCAGCAGCAACTAATAGGAAAACTGTTGAGGTGCTGGGAGTTCTAACCCCATGGCAAGTCACAGGCAGTCACAAGATGTTCATCTTTGTATCTATTCTCTCAAAACACACAGCTCAGTTCCCTAAACCAGGATCCTAATCTTGTGCTTTCCTTGTCCTCACCTTTCTTCTGCACTACTACCGCCACCACACTGCCCAAACCTACTTTTCTTATTGCAAGCCCTGTCCCAGTTCCTCATCTTTGCACTTCACCCAGAGCCTTTTCCACAGACCCACACTGGCTTTTACAGTATGTGTTATTAGGGTGGAGAGAAGATTTTTAGATTCTCTGCATTTTTGAAAACTTCCTCAAGAAGTAAGAGCAACAATTCTTTCTTTATTCAAAATACTTTGTATCTTACCAAAAGCCAAAAAATCTTAGGCTAGGTGTTAATCTGGTAGATTGCAGAGAGGCACACTTTCCCTGTATATCTGCTCCTATAACATTGTGATGAAAATCATTCAAACATTATTGAGAAAGACTACACAGAGATGAAACTGTTTTTTCAATATAGCACTTATTCAGTTATTCAGTTATAGTTATTCAGCTAGGAGAGGGAATTATAACCATAGTTTCTGCTCATAATGTTGAATTTTACTCAAAAAATTGAAGAATTTAAATATAGATAGAGCTTTAGAAACAAGAATCAGAATTGCCTTTCACAGGCAGTGAAATATCATACATTACTTTTGTCTCCATATCCTCTGCAACATCAGATCTACTCTCTCACAGCATCAGACTTTGGAGAACTTCAGTACAGCCTATATATTGATGATAGGGTGCTTTTGAGAGATATGTAGGCTGGATCTCTGTTAGGTTTTTGACTGAACTGAACTCCTACTCTTAGATAAATTCTCTAAGGTATTACATAAAAGATAGACAGTGGTACTGTGACAGTATTTTAGGGAAAAAAAGAAAAAGAAAAAGCAACTACAGCTGCATTTTATAGGGCTGAATGCATTTGAAAGTCTCATAGTCTCACTTACCAGGGTGGGATTCTCAGGATACTTCAGCAAAAGAATACCACATTTTTTAAATTATATCAGGTCAATACAGGAAACAGGGAAAGGCTTTTTCAGTACTTCTGCACAGACACAGAGACTTAACCCAAGATACCATAGGAAAGATGAAGTGTTATCTTACATATTTTTAAATCAAGTCAACAAATTCAATTTCATTCCAATTTAACATAAATAAAAATGAGATCTGCAAGTGTTTATAGAAGTTTAGTATCTCACTGGGTGCTTATCTCCTGATTTCCATGATTTCAGTTGAAACTCTTATGTATATGTATATAGGAGAGTACAAGTAAGTTGTTAGGATGTGCAGGGAGAAAATTAGAATGGTAAAAGCCCAGCTTGTACTCAGCTTGGCTGTTGGAGTAAAACAGAACAAAAAATTTTTTAGAAATATATTACCAGTAAGAGAAGGACTAAGGATAATCTCCATTCTTTACTGGATACAGTTGGGAACATCATCACTGAGGATAAGGAAAAGGCTGAGGTTTTCAAGGTCTTCTTTATGTCTGTAGTTATAAGTAGACCAGTTACCCTTGGGGTACTCTACCTCCTGACTTGGGAGACTCAGATGAGGAGTAGAATTAAACCCCCATAATTCAGGTGGAAACTTTTAGAGACCTACTCCACATGGACTGACACAAGTCTGTGGGGACAGATAGGATCCACCCAAGGGCACTGAGGAAGCTGGTGGAGGTAATTGCCAAGCTGCTTTCCATCACCCAGTGTTCCTGGTCAGCCAGAAAGATTGCAGAGAATTAGAGGCTTGTCAGTGTGAACCAATCTACATAAGGCTTGTAAGGAGGATCCAGGGTACTACAGGCCTATTAGCCTGACCTTGGTGCCAGGTAAGTTTATGGAACAAATCACCTTGAGTGAGATCACACAGCATGTGTGACCAGATCTGGCCAGAATGGGTTCATGAAAGACAGATCCTGCTTGACAAACCTGGTGTCTTTCTATGATTGAGTGACCTGCTTGGTGCATGAAGGAAAGACTGATGTCGTAGACTTCAGCAAAGCCTTCAACACCATCTCTCACAGTATTTTCCTGCAGAAGCTGGCAGCCTGTGGCTTGGACAGGTAACTCTTTGCTGGGTAAAGAACTGGCTGGATAGCCATGCCCAAAGTGGTGGTGAATGGAGTTTAATCCAGCTGACTGGACATGAGTGGTGTTCCACAGTGGTCAGTATTGGAGCCTGTCCTTTTCAACATGTTTATTGATGACCTGGATGAGGGCATTGAGTGCAGCCCCAGTAAGTTTGCAGATGACAAAAACCTGGGAGGGAGTGTTGATATGACAGGGGGAAGGACAGCCCCACTGAGAGATCTGGACCGTCTGAATTGCTGGGCTGAAATTCAACAAGACTAAAGTGCCAGGTCCTGCACTTTGGCCACAACAAACCTAGGCACTGCTATAAGCTTAGGTCAGAGTGGCTGAAAGACTGTGAAGGGGAAAAGGACCTGAGCATATACTGAATTCCTCCATGTAGAAAAAATATCATCCATTAACATTCACTGAGGCTTTCTGACATTTATAATGACAAAACAGTGTATGTGAGCACAATGAGGCAGTGAGTGGTGCATTTCAGCAGTGGCAACAGCAACAATGGGTCATTCTCACTGCAGATTTTCATGAATGTGGGGTGCAGTCTGTTGTTCTTCACAGATGAAAATGCACAGCTACTGGTGGAAACTATGTTGAAAAATACTGTTTTGTAGCTGAGCATTTGCTCTGTCAAATAGTGTTGTTGTTTTTTATAGTTGTAATTTCCACAGAAGTAACTAGAAGGCATTAATTTTGGACCAATTTACTTCTTCTCTGGGCAAGATCATGATGACCTGGGGAACTACAGGCCAGTGAGCCTCATCTCTCTGCCTGGGAAGATCATGGAGCAGATCTTCCTGGTCACCATGTTAAGGCACATGCAAGACATAGAGGTGATCCGAGACAGCCATCATGGCTTCACCAAGGGCAGATCTTACCTGACCTATCTGGTGGCCTTCTATGATGGAGTGAAGGCATTGGTAGACAGAGGAAGGGTGACAGATGTCATCTACCTGGATTTCTTCAAAGCCTTTGACATGGTCTCTCACCACATCCTTTTCTCTATACTGGAGAGGTATGCATTTGAAAGATGGGCTGTTTAATAGATTAAGAGCTAGTTGGCTGGTTGTAGTCAAAGGGATGTGATCAACGGTTCTATGTCTGGGTGGAGGCCGGTCACAAGTGGTGTTCATGAATCTTGGGACTGGTGCTCTTCAACATCTTCATCAGTGACACAGACAATGGAATTGAGTACACCCTCAGCAAGTTTGCTGACAATGCCAAGCTGAGGTGTGCAGTCAATACACTGGAGGAAAGGGAAGCCATCCAGAGGGACCTGGCTGGGCTGGAGAATTGGGCCTGCGTGAACATAATGAGATTCAGCATGGCCAAGTACAAGGTGGGGGAAGAACTCCTTGAGAGCAGTCTTGCAAAGAAGGACTTTGGGGGTCCTGATGGACAAGAAGCTGAACGAGGCAGTAGTGTGTGCTTGCAGCCTGGAAGGCCAACTATATCCTGGGGTGCATTAGAAGAGAGGTGGCCAGCAGAGAGAGGGAGGTGGTTGTTCCACTCTACTCATCCCTTGTGCGGCCCCATCTGGAGTACTGTGTCCAGGCCTGGGGGCCCCAGTACAAGAAAGAATCAGAGTTCTTGGTATGGGTCCAGAGGAGGGCCCCTAAAATGTTCAGCAGGCTGGAGCCCTGAAGAAAAGTTGAGGGAACTGTGCTTGTTTAGCTTGGAGAGGAGAAGGCTCCAGGGAGACCTCATTGTGGCCTTCCAGTACTTGAAAGGGAGCATATGAACTGGAGGGGGAACAGCTGTTTACAGGGGTTGATAGTGATAGGACAAGGGGGAATTGTTTTAAACTAAGACTGGGGAGACATATTAGATGTTAGGAGGAAGTTTTTCCCTTGGACTTTGGAACCCAGAGAGGTTGTGGATGTCCCATCCCTGGAGGCATTCAAGGCAAGGCTAGATGTGGCTCTGGGCAGCATGCTCTAGTGGTTGGCAATTCTGCCCAGGGCAGGAGGGTTGAAACTCAATGTTCTTTGAGGTCCTTTTCAACCCAAGCCATTCTATGATTCTATGATGAAACAAATCCTCCTAGAAACTATGCTAAAGCACACTCAAAAGACGGGATTGGTGATAGTAAACATGATTTCAATGTGCCTACCAAATTTTGTTGCCTTCTATGATAAGGTTACAGCGTTTCTTTCTTAACAGAAGAGCAGCAAATACCATCTACCTGTTTGTTTGTTTGTTTGTTTGTTTGTTTTTTCAAAGCATTTGACACTGTCTTGTGTGTCTCTAAATCGGAGAGACATGGATTTGATGGAAGGACCACTCAGTGGTAAGGAATTATCTCAGCAGTTGCTGTTAAAGTGTTGTGGTCAAAAATCAATGTTCAGGGGAATTCCAGTAATTAAGTGTTCCCCATGGTTCTGCATCTGAACTCGCACTACTTAATAACTTTACTGGTGTCATGGACAGTGGTTTTGAGTGCACCCTCAGAAAGTTTGCCAAGGACGCCAAGCTGAGTGCTGCGCAGAAAGGAATGGATATGATCCAGGGGGATCTGGACAGGCTCAAGAGGTAGGCCCTTACAAATCTCATGAAGTTCAGCAAGGCCAAATGCAAGGTCCTGCATCCAGGCCAAAGCAATCTCAAAGATTAATTTAGTCTGAGTGATGAGTGAACTGATAACAACCCCATGGAGAAGGCCTTGGGGGTATTGGTGGATGAAACACTGAATGTGAACTGGCATAATAAAAGTATAGCTTCTCATCAAGGGAAGTAATTCCTTCCGTCTAACATTCTCTTGCGAGGCCCCACTTCAAGTATTGCAGTCAGTTTTGGGGGCCTCCAGCACAAGGACATGGGATTGTTGGAGCAGCTCCAGGGGAGGCTATGGAGATGATAGGAGGTCTCAAGTACCTATCCTATGAAGACTGGCTGAGGCAGCTGGAATTGTTGAGAATGGAGAAGAGAAAGCTCTGAGGAGATCACATCATGAAGTTTCAGTACTTGAGGAGTCCTACAGGACAGGTGAATTGAGACTTTACCAGGGAGAGTGGTAATAGGACAAGGAGTGAACAATTTTAAACTAAAAAGAGGGAAGATTTAGATTAGGTGTTAGGAAAAAATATTTACTCAGGGGATGGTGAGGCACTGGCACAGGATGCCCAGAGAAGCTGGGGAAGCTCCATCCGTGGAGGCAGTCAAGGCCAGATTGGATGGGGTCCTGGGCACGTGGGCATCCTGAGCTGGTGGGTGGGAAGCTCTGCCTGCAGCAGAGTATTGGAATTGGGTGGGCTTTAAGGCCTCTTCCAACCAAAGACATTCTGTGATTCTATGATATATAGGGTTAAGGTGCTTAAATATTTTTGTGGGTTTGTTCCCTTGGGCATTCTTTTTTTTTTTTTCAGAGTTAAAACATAAATAACAGTGTTTGTTAGGAGTACATTACTGAACTTTGAAAAGTTTCAGGTTTAAATTCCCTCATTAATACAGGATTTTATATTTTCAGATTACAGTGTAAAGGATGTTTTAATAAGTGACAGCTTATGTTATTTCATTCTGCCTCCAAAAAGCTGCTGAATCTTACTGCACATCACTAGGCAGTTCAGCATTTGGAGACTTCACACTGAAGTCTGACAGTGCAACAGCAAAAGAAGGTTTAGAGAGAAACATATTTTACCTAGTCCAAAAGACTGAATACCATTGAAACTGATGGACATCGTCTAGCTAACGGCTGTAGTGTAACACACTTCCCTCTATACAGATCTCTCACCTTTTTGTAGTATCCAGCTAGTTCAAAGAGCTTTCAGTGCTTTTCCACTGTCTGCAGTCAGGGTGAGGTCTTGAAAGCAGTCAGACACTTTCTCCCTTCACTACCTTAGCTGTGCAGCACAGACAAGACTGAAACTGCTATTTGGCAGTGAATTAGAGATATGATTCAGAACAAAATGGGAAGTGAATGTATGCCAGTTTTTCAGAGCTCTTTTTCTGAGAAATCCTCTTTCAAGTGTCAAGTAGGTGAAATCACATAAAGGTATTTTGCTTTTTACTCAAGGGGTCAAGTATTTTAATATGGGCTTGTCTTTGTAGTTAATTTAGTGTAACACGTGCTCATTTTACCTCCCTTTCTTCCAGCACTCCAATTCCCGAAATATAAATGATGATGCATGCAGCACAAATAACTGGTTACCATAGAAACAACTGTGATAGTGATCCCAAAGCAGTTTTTTTTCTCTCTCTCTCTCTCTCTCTCTCTCTCTTTTTCCTTTTTTAAATGCCATTCTTTGCACTTACATCAAGTTTCTAACCTTCTTTCATTTGCGAACAATTCTGGAAAAAAATGTTCTCATTTAACATGATTTTTATATAAAATAAATTTATTTGATAAATATATCCAAATTTTCAGTGTGTTGGCACTAGCCTCCTTTCAAATTTTCACTAATAGTAAGAACATTAAGAACGTTTTCCAAGAGAGGATTTTGGTATCCATAACATTGAAAATGACAGCCTTATGATAAACATTACAGGTTTACATGTGAAAACAAGCCACATTCTGGATAGCCATGCATAGCTGTCACACCACAAAATGAAGAGCATCTCCATCAGCTCAGCTGTGTGAATCAGCAGATTAAAACCAGGGAACTATGCTTGGAGTTGAATATTGTATTCAAAACTTTGGAAACAGTGATGGCACCATTGGAATATTGCTAAGTTTGTACCAGGTAGGTCCCATGGATGCTCACACAAGAACAGGAAGAACACTGTGTACAAGTTTGTCAGGACCTATTGAAACAATGCAAGGCTAAAGTGTACAGGGCAGTTTTCTGGACTGTATCATTACCAGTGATGGGACATGGTGCCATCACTACAAGCCAGAGTCAAAATGCCAGTCCATGAAACAGCAATGTGTGCATTTCCCACTGAAGAAAAAGTTCAAGAAATAGTCCACAGCAGGTAAAGTGATGTGCACTTTTGGGATAGGAAAGGATTGACCCTTTTGGATTTCATGCAGCCTGGACAAACCATCAACTGCTATGACCGCTATGTAGCAATGCTGAAGGCTCAAGCTTCCAGAGTCAGGTCAGAGAAGGCAATCCTTCTGTTGCAACATGAAAATCCCAGGCCCCACACCAGTCTGAAGACCACAGAACACATTGCCTATTTTGTCTGGACTGTGCTACCACACTCACTGTATAGTATGGAATTAGTACCTTTTGACTTCAGTCTGTTTGGGTCAATGAAAGATGGTCTTCATGGGGAGCATTTTCCTAGCAATTATGACATCATAGCAGCTGTGAAACAGTGGGTCATGGCTGCTGGTGCTCTTTTTTAGCACTAGTGAAAATGCATAGCCAATGGTAGTGACTCACTGGAAAACAGTGTTTTGTAGTTGACAATTTGCTCTATCAAATAGGGTTATTGTGCTCTATCTTTTGTAGCTCCCATGAAAATAAACAGGTGACATTACTTTTGGAGCAACCTACATAGATCTAGGTTGATCTGTTTTATGAAAATCAGAATCTGCGTTTCAGTCACAGAATCATAGAATCACTCACTTTGGAAAAGACCTCAATGATCATCAAGTTCAACCATGACCTAACCATACTACCCTAACAACCCTTCACTATGTGTCCCCGAGTACCACATCCAAATGGTTTTTAAACACATCCAGGGATGGTGACTCAACCACCTCCCTGAGGAGCCTATTCCAGTGCATAACAAATCTTTCTGTAGATAAGTCTTTCCTGATATCCAACCTAAACTTACCCTTGCTCAACTTAAGGCCACTTCCCCTCATTCTGTCACTTGTCACCAGTGAGAAGAGACCAACCTTGCTCTCGCTCTAAGCACCTTTCAGATACTGGAAGAAATACATCATGTACGTCAGTGTATTGCCAGATCCCTATCAATAAGTGTATAGCAAAATAATCAGGGATAAATTTGCCTTGGAGAAACTACTCCCTTGTGTTGCCATCGAGCTATCCCTATTTTGCAACAACATTCAAATTTCTTGAGCACAGATTATGGACATCGGGAGAATGAGCTACACTATATAGAAAATGGAGATGTAACTAAAACCTATTGTGAAATGCTGTGTCATCTCTGAACTTTTTTTTTTGCCTATAAACTGCTTCACATTTTAGTCATAAATTTACCATCTTCATCGGTGAGGCTGTTTCAAAAGATTTATATCAAATTCACTTAAATGCTTCTATCTTTATCTTCAATTTATTCTCTATTCTGAGGAGCACAAAGGTGTAGAAGAAATATGAGGCAACGTTATACAAGGCTTCATTTAAAAACAAAAAGATGTTTTCTTATTGTTGTTTTTTGGTTGGTTTTGATGCATATTACAATGCTTTAAAAATTGCAGAGGAATTAAGAATAGTTGTAAAATAAAAATAAAATCTTGAAAAAGATAACCATTTGTGATGGGCAGAGATCTGAATGATTCCCTGCATTTGAATAGGCAGTTCTATATTCATTACATAAGAGGGGCTTAAAAAAAGATGGATTTCATGGGCAAATAGTGATAGAGCAAAGGAAGAGTGGTTTTAAACAAAAGAGAGGAGGATGTATTTTATGTTAAAATTCTGTACTAGGAGAGTGTAGAGGTATTTGAACGTGTAACACAGAGAAGATGTGGATACCTCACTCCTGGAGGTTGGATGGTGCACTGATCTAGAAGTGGGGCTGGAACTAAATCTTTGTTTCCTTCCAGCCCAAGACATTCTATGATTATATGATACGTGCCACATGAGTGCTGGGCTGTAAGGGTACATCTGTACTACAACCACAGATCATGTTGAATTTTCAGTCGTCCTGAAGCAGCTGTTAGCAGTGGATCTATCTGAATTCACATGAGCTGTATTGCAGTCAAGAAAGTACCTGAAGCACAGACCTACAAGTTATGATAAGTTGAAGTTTTCTGATAAAAATATTTTAGAAAAAAGATCCTTCAAGTCTGTTTCAAAACCCTCTTCTTTACTTGAGTAGAAAAATCAGAGGTATAATTCTGTCTACATATTTAAAACAAATACTTGGTGTTACAAACTTCTACCTTGATAGAACCTAAGGTTCTTGATGGGCAGGAATACTGTAAGCCTTTACTTCAGCTGGGAACAGATAAGAGAGGTCTCTGTTCAACAACCTGTCCTTTCTGAAGTGATATCTCATATAAGTTATTTTGGAGTCTACTGAAACTTATATATTGAAAGAAATTTCTGAGCTACTGTTTTAGCTTTTCTTTTCATGTATACTATTTAATTTAGTGAAAAAAAAAAGGTCTCATTGGTTTTATAGAGTTTATTTATGTATCCATTTGACATTAATTAAATGGAAGGTTTAAAGAACTCAATGTGATTTCTTAGATTTGGACGTTCACTGCAGTGAAGGTAATCATATTTAGGGATAAAAATTATATAAAAAAGCTGATTAACTTACATACACATGCTTCTTCATTAATATACGGCCTGCTCCAAAAGTAATGCCTCCTATTTTATTACATCAGCTCCTGACATCAGAAGTGGATGTTAGTGGTATGGCAGTGGAAGTTTAACAATTCTGTCAATATTCCATTATGCTGTATTGCCACATGACAGGTGAGAAAGAACAGAACTTTCTCTAAGGTGTCCAAATGACATGACTTTCTGAAAAAAAAAACCCTAAAAACAAACTGCACACACACACACACATAAAAAAAAAAAAAAAAAAAAAAAAAAAAGCTGGTCTCATTCTTGCTTTAGGACCACTTTACGACATTATGCTTACAGTCTTTAGGGGGTGTAGCAAAGGTTGGGTTGCAAGTAAAGTGCTATTTTGCTGTTTAGGTGGTTGTGATTGAGGTCACTGTTGCTAGTCTCACAATTTCTGTATCTGTTGCCATAGCTGCGTAGATTGTTCTCCTGACAAAGTGTCTGGGAATCATAGAGTCACCAAGGTGGACAGGGAATTCATTTATGCTGCCATTTTAAGTAGCAACCTCTAACAGTAGGAAATTGTGCGGAGATGCAGCTCTATGTGTGGGACATTAACAAAATGGAGAAGATGCCATCAGCATCCAAACTAGCAAGATGGTTAAGGGAGATCAGAAGTGATCTCAGTACAGCAAATTCACAAACTCAAATGTGTTAGCTTCTGTTTATTGCAGTAGTACTGCTTCTGCTGTCCCTTGGTAACACTGAATCAATTAGATGAATAATAGGAAAATGTAAATAGGATATTCTAGAGTGCTCACAGCCGTTTTCTCTGAGCTACATTGCCAAAGATGTGCTAATTTATGGACCTATGAACAAATTTTCAACAAAATATTCTTTGAAAAGTGAATACTACTGCAACTAATTTTTATTTCCTGAAAATAAGAGTATTTTTAATTTTTGAAGTATTTCCTTTGATAAAAATTATTCCACCTTGACACAATGAAAATTAGACTGTGCAAATCTGAAAATATTTTTCATTTGAAAATGAAATTGTGATAACGAAATACTTGTACTGTATATTTCCTATATAATTATATAGTTTTTATCTGTGAGGAGAACTTTGAACTGTGAATGTATGTGTTTATATTTATGTAAAATTTTATTTTCATGGTGAATTGGACAGATAGTGTAAGAGTTTCACTTTTTTACATTTTTCTTCATAAGTCATGGTTTTATGATTTTTGTTATTGGTTTTCCACATCATATCATGTAGTGCATTGGGAGTTAAAGAGTTAATGCTCCAGTTCTGTGGATCATCGATACTACACCTGTCTCAGAAGAACTACGTACCCCAGAGGACTTTGCATCGCTTTGCATTTTGCCATTTTCCACTCTGAGGGAAACATAATAACAGTTCATGTGTCATAGGCTCTTTCCCTTTCAGATCAACCCAGCAGCAAGAGCTCCCTCACCTTCTCGCCTTCAGCGTTAGCATAAGGTCTTTGGTTTTTCAAACACACTCTCTCATTTGACTTGTTTCATTAGCTTCAATTCCAATTATATTGTATTACATTATTTTGCATTCTGGTATCTTATTTAGTAAATTAGCTTTCCTCCTCAGATCATTGCTGCTGTTTTCTTTTTAGGCCCATCTCCCTTTTCCCTTTTTCCCTACTGCTTTCCCGGGTCATGTGTCTGTGGGTTCCCATGCCCCATTCGTCATGGAACTGGGCCAAATCAGCCTGTAAACTGTTCAGTATTTCCTGAGTTTCCTGACACTTTTTGCTCTTTCTGTGCAAAAAAGAATCATTAGTAACCAAGAAGTTCTGCGAAATATGTTTATTTATTTATTTATTTATTGACTGATATTTCATAAAGCTTTAAAAGGAAAATATTGTTCCGGGCTAATCAAATTTAAACTGATTTCAGCATTCTTATTAAATACCAAATATTTTTCTGAAACTGTTGAGAATAACCATTTAGTGATGTAAGCTTATCAGCACAAATAGAGAAAGTATAAATGTACAAAATTCACACAGCAACAGTGATGGATTTTAATAGACATGATTATGAAGTTAAAAGTGTTCTCTGAGTGTGTTGAGGGATAATTTAAATTACTTTTAAATAGCAATGAAAAGCAAAGAATTTTCAAATAGAGAAGCAAGATATAAAGAGAAGCAAAAATGAAATACCAGTGGATAAAATAAAACTAATGTATTCCTTCTGTTCTATACATACTTTTAGCACAGTTTTCTTCTTTCCTGTAGATCTATTGAAGTGCTAATGGTTTCGGCATCTTTCCTTTACTCATACCTTTCACAATGCTGGATGATGAAGGAGGCAATAAGTTTCAGTAAATTCAAAGAGAACAAAAAGTCCTGTTCTAGTATCCTTCTGTGTTTAAAACAAACTGTTGAAAATAGTTATTCAAGAGTGCAGTCACTGGGAATGGGAAATAACACAGCTTCAATATATCTTTGCACATTATATTCGAGGCTGTCAGTGCAACAATCATGGTCTGAACCCTCTGCACCTTCAATAGAAGTGGGAAACTCAATTTCCATTGTCTGAAGAACATGCACGATGGTGATTAGCATTTGATTTATGTGTCTTCTGTGTTTATTTGTTTATAAAAAACTCCCTGCCTCTTCATGGTAATCCAAATCCTATGTTGTAGCAGTTTCCATAGCAACTATGCTTTTTTTTTATTGAATAAAGAAAAAAATATGTAAACCAAAACCATACATAAATTATCAATGCATAAATTTTTGCTATCTTGGTTTCAAGTCCAATTCTCCATAGTCTGTATATCAGCAAGTAAGTAAGACAGTAAATCGACCTTTCTTTTTGCAGGAACATAGGCAAATGAAAAGTAGAGGGATTCACTCAATCTTTCATTTGCTAACATTATGAAGCCAACTATCAGTATTGAAGTTCACGTAACATCTGAGTGAAAGTATTCAGAAATCATGAGCCATTCCCTTAAAGTCATGAATCTGATTGTTCTTGAGATGGAACAAACTAACTAACCAGAACAAAACAAAGCAAAACTCTCTTTTTTTTTTTTTTTTTTTTTTTTTTAAATCTATTCAGTGTGCAGTGTGGAAAACCATAATAAATTTTGAGGAGGTAGCTTTGGCCATCTACAGAAAATACATTTCAATGATGGGAACTTAGATTCCCAATTAATTTTAAGTTCCAATAGCATGTCCTACCTTCAGATAGATAACAGTTCTGATTTCCTTTTTAGTGTTCTTAAATACTGAGTGGTACACTCAAACATACATACATTTTCTCTCTGCTGTCTTCCATTATTTGGCTTAATCACTGCAAAACATCCAAAATTTCTTTATTTGCAACTAGGTGTAGTTGAAATTAAGAAACTATAGCTAAGATTCCGGCATTTAATTTCTAGATACTATCTATTAGAGTAAAAATCTTGAAATTTTTCAGCAGATTAAAAAAAAAATCCTTCAGATCCTACTGCAATATTTCAATTTTGAGAGTTAAGCTGTTGAAATACAGCATTTTGACATTTGCTGGTATTTTATGTTTTGAAACTTCCACTTGAAAATATTTGAAATGTTGTTCCTGTGAATCAGAAGAAAATTGTTCTGTTAGAAAATTTTTGGCCAAAATTGCAAATCCACATGTAACAGCTGCCAAACTTTCTGAAGCAGTCAGCAATATAGGAGTTCATACATTTAGCTATACTGATTGTAGCTAATCAAGAAAAATCACACATTACTGCTCGTCTTTCTTGACTTCGTACAATCTTGCTTATGTAATCATTGAGTATGCCTCAAACAAAAGTAGATCCTCCCAAATGGGTAGCAACTTACTGTGCCTGCATAAAATCTCTACCGTTATGCATTACAGGGAAACAAAATAAGATACAGTGGTTAAGAAAGTTGTCATTTTGGTCATCTACATATGCAGTTTTTCTTCACGTAACAATCCAATTATCTTTACTTACAAAAGCAATGTAGTAAGACAACATAATACATAATTATTATTATTCAAGACTTTGACTAGAAACAGAATTTTTTGTTTACCGTAATGATTAATCTCATTATCTCAGTAGGGTATTTAATATGTTTTAAAGTAATCTTGATTCTTTATAGAGACAGAAGGATGAAAAAAATCCCAACACATGCCATATCTAAAGTACAAGGTAGAATTATAAACTGAAAGGAGAAAAGACTGTGTCACTGTGTATTCTGTGATTTATTTTGTCTTTTCAGTGATGCTTTTTGTCTATTCAGTACACTGACACATGAAGATTGAACTCCAAATTAATAATCTTCATTATATAATGCTTTTCATTTGTATCTGTTTTCATTTCATCTTAATATATTATGCTAGTACATACCTCTTAGAAAATTTTTCAAATTTCTCCAAGTAAATTTCTCATTAGTAAAGTCTGAAGGAGAACTCCAAACCTTTAATTCATATTACCTTCTTAGAAAATAGCAAGTACTATTTAAGTTTCCAACAGTCAAATACCTTTTTATTCTATTTCCTTGTGAAAATACATTTTGAGCCAAATACCAAGAAAAGAAAAAAAAAAACAACAAAAAAAACCCAACAAAACAAAACTCATGACAACAAAAAACAAACAATCAAAAACATTATAGCTGTGAATATGCTGTGTTGGACTTCCAGCTGAAATAAAGTACCTCCTAAAAATCCTTTTCTGTAGAAGACAAGATGCAGTGAAGTGACTGAAAACTGTTTTTACTCTCTACACAAAGCAATATATATATTATATTTAAGGAAAACATCATAATTTCTCTATTTTTAGCTTTTTTACATGAGATATTATGACAAATTGCACAATAATTATATAGGAAAAGTTCTATAGTGGAATGAAAAAAATGCATACCTTGATCAGAAAACTCTTCCCCACCTCTCCATTCCAATTTAGCTTAGAATAGAGTATGGTATTAACTATATAGAATACATATTTGGTGAAATTCTTCCTTCTTTAGGACAAATTCAAACATCTGAACTAGTAGTAAAACGACTTTGAGTCACTGGAACCATTCAGTTCCAAGCTTCATCATGTATTAGCTAATGAATATCTCAGATGAAATATTTTACAGTTTACTTTCAGTTCTATTGAAGCACTAACATCACTGGATTGTTTTACTACCTTTGATGAACTAGGGAAAACATCTTAGTTTTCCTGGAAAAAAAAAAACAAAAAAAAAAAACCACAAGAAATCTTTTGTGATTTCAGAATTAATTTTAGTAAAGTTTAAAGGTTTGAAGAGACTAGATCTAAAGTATTCAACAGAGTCATAATAAAAAACAAAATAACTGATTTTTTTACATGTTTAGTTTTGATTTTCACCTTAAAAGAAATCTAGACCCTGAATATATAAATACCACCTGGGAATAAATCACTCAAATAACTCAGTGTTATGAAACAGTTTGTATTTTTTCAATGTGTTCACTGATTAGATTAAAGTCAAACTTTCTATTATATAAACGGTTCCCTAGATGATGTACTGTAAGTTTCAATTATATTAACAGTGTCTGTTCATCATGATAACGACTCCATAGCTCAAACCTAGGGGATTAATAATAACAGGCATTTCAAGTATGGTCTACTCTTATCAGCATGTGTAGTAGCAAGTTCTATTTTTCTTTTATTTTTGAGGTATAACTAGTGTCTGTATGAACTCCAAGCCAGTAACTGTTTCCCTAATATGACTGAATAGATAGAGGTATTTTTCAGAAGATAAGAAAAAATATTTTGTGGAGTTTTACAAACATTTCAGAATTCTTTCAAAATATTTTAGAGTGCATACATATTGTCAGAACATCAGTTCTATTTAAATTTTCCTACCAGCAATAAAAATAATGATTGATGTATTAGACCATTAAATATTAACTATTAAATAGAGTGATGCACAATGTAACTGCTCACCACCCAGTTACAAGTGGCCACCCAGATCCCGAGCAGCAGCAGTTCTCCCTGGACAACTCCTTCCAGTTTTACTGTTCCACATTATGCTATATGATATGGAATATTCCTCTGGCCATTTTGGGTTAGCTGTCCTGGCTGAGTCTTCTCCCAGCTTTTTTTCCACCCACAGCCTCCTCACTGGCAGGGCAGCATGTGAAGTCAAAGTTATTGATTTATTGTTAAGTACTGTGCAGCAACGACTAAGACACCAATATGTTATAAATATTATTCTCATCCTAAATTCAAAACACAGAACCATATCAGCTAGTAGGAAGACAGTTAACTCTGTCCCAGCTGAAACTATGACACTGCTCCTGCAAGCCACATTCTTTCTCTTGTATGTCAAGATGCCATCGGTCTTATATGTCACCTGCTCACATTGCTGGCTCATATTCAGCAGGATGTCAAACAATGTCGTCTGGTTATTTTCTACAGATCAATTTTCCAATCACTCTTCCCCAGGTCTATATCACTGGACGATGTTGTTATGAACCAAATACAAAATCTAACAGTCTTGCTGAGTGTCACATGACTGAATGTGTCAACTGGTCTAGACAATCCAGATCCCACTGCACAGTGTTCTTGCTCTCAAACACATCAACACTCCCACCTAAACTGGTGTCATCTGCAAACTCAATTGCCTCATCAAGACTGTTGATAAAAATGTTAAACAAAACCTGTCCCAGTACTGAGCCCTGGCTGTAAACTGGGTTTTATTCTATTCACAATAAATCTTTCCATCCTGACAGTTTTTAAAAAGTTCAAGCCACGAGTAGCCACTTTCTCCAGGAGAAGGCTGTGGAAAACAGTATCAAATGCTTTTCTAAAGTCCAAGTAAATAACATCTACAGTCGTTTCTTCATGCACTAAGTGGGTAATATTGTCATAGTTAGAGATCAGTTCTAGTCATGCAGGACCTGCCTTTCATAAATCCATGCTGACTAGTTATATACACCTGTTGCCCTGTATATGCTGTGTGACAACACTCACGAAGATCTGCTCCATAACCTTCCCTGGCACTGAGATCTGAACAACAGATCTGTACTTCCCCAAATCCTCCTTCTTACTCTTCCTGTACATGGGTGTCACATTTGCCAAGCAGCAGTCTGCTGGGACCTTTTCATATTCTTTGTGTCTTCCGATATGGCCAGAGCTGTTTCTTATGCAGTGTTACAGCATCCTGAACAGTGGTCCCAGTTAGGTCTTTAAATAGTGAATGAATATTCATTAAAAAATCATATTAACATGCTTATATTGAAAATATGCTTAAGTGTTGGAATTATAAAGAAGAATTTGCTGTAGCTCATACTTTTAACAATTTTTATTCATAGAAACATAGAATGACTTGGGTTGGAAGGGATCATCAAATTCCAAGCCCCCTGGTACAGGCAGGACTACCAATCTCCAGATCTGGTACTAGATCAGGTTGACCAGGGTCTTATTTACCCCAGTCTTAAACACCACCTGGGACATAGCATCCACAATTTCGCTAGGCAGCCTGTTCCAGCACATCACTTCTCTCTCTGTAAAGAACTTGACCCTGACATCCAATCTAAACCTTCCCTCCTTTAGCTTAAAAGCATTCTTTCTTCTCCTATCACTATCTACCCTTGTAAAGAGTTGACACCCCTCCTGTTTATGATCCCACTTTCAATACTGGAAGGCCACAAGGAGGTCTCCTTGCAGCTTTCTATTCTCCAGGCTGAACAAGCCCAGCTCCCTCAGCCTGTCTTTGTACAGGAGGCGCTCCAGCCCTCTGATCATCTTTGTGATTCTCCTCTGGACCCACTCCAACAGCTCCACATCTTGTGCTGGAGGCCTCAGGTCTAGATATAGTACTTCAAATGAGGCCTAATAAAAGCAGAGTAGAGATGATCAATCCTCTGTCCCTGCTGGCCACTCCTAATCTGCTGGAGCCCAGGATGCCATTGACATCTTAATTTTCTTAAAAAAAAAAATAAAAATAAAAATAATAATCCAAGAATCATTTGTAAGTGTACTGTCAGGTTGGACTGAAATCTATTACTTGTAAGATTTTCTTCTCAAAATGTCATCCCAGCTATTAAGATAAGAAGCACACCTCACAAAGCATTTAATGATATGTGTATTTTTGCATATAGAGTCTGGACGTTAAGCATTCTACCTTAACATATTCCTTTAAGCAACATTAATCAATGCAAAATTAAATATAATTATGGTAATTAAATCTTCTCAAAACAACAAGCGTCTGTGGCAGTACTTAGGACTAGTGTGAAGGAAAGAAATAAAAAGGGAACATATCAACATCCTATTCATTAGCTTTACATTAATACAGTGCCATCCTAATGCCGCTTCTATGATATGCATTTTAATAGAAAAGCTGAATTTGTTTGTGACATTTGATCTAAACGGGACATATGATTGTATTTGCACTGTCACTATTGGTCTTTTTTTTTTTTTTTTTACAATGGCTTTTACTCAATTTATACAACTCTCAGTCCATAAAACTGCTACATTTTGATGCTTCATGTGTGGTGTGATGTCCTTGAAATAGTTTCAGATGAATCTGGCATTAAGGAGGTGTCTTGTACCAATAATGTGGAGCTCAGATCTTGTTATTACAGTGACCATACCCTGAGCAGTAATCATTTCAGACTGGATGTCAGTTTTGTATCTTAAATTTGTAGTAACAAGTAAACCCTTGACTTCTCTCTGGGCAGATCTAACTCTGTTGCTCTCTCCGTCTCCAACACTGAGAGAGACATTGATAAACCTGCATTCTGGCAGTCACTAAAACAGGTATCATTTTGACAAAAAAAAAAAAAAAAAAAAAAAAAAAAAAAAAACAACGTGGAAACAAAAAAACAAGCCCTTTATAGTAATTAATGAAAAAGGATAATTATTGATATCAGCAATGACATTTATTTTCATCAGAGTAGAAGTTTGAAAGTTCTTTTTTGTCATGTTAATTTTCTGTTCACCATTTTTAAGTCCTATGGCTCACATTTTATAAACAGGCAAACCTTATTCTCAAATAACCCATCCTTCACCCCCCCGTCCCCTCCCTCCTCAAAAAAAAGAAACAAGCATAAAACATCAGCAGTTTCTCCTTCCACAACCACATACTGCAAATACTGTTTTACAACAAACAATATGCATATACGTACAAATTTGGAAGAAAAACAATGTCTAACCATTTGAGAGAATCACCACAGTGCTAACCCATAACTGAATAATTGTGCAATTGTGCTTTCCTTAACTTCTGAGACACATATGGGGTTTTTTTTTTTGTGCTTGTTTTGTTTTTTTTGTTTTTTGTATTTTTTCCCGCTTCAAAAATAGTTTGCTATCTACTCAGAACATACTGATAATTGCAGGAGAGCATAAAAATCAAAGCATGAGAATCTAAAGAGATAAATGAAAAACTGCTCGATGAGTCAGTAGCCCATATTGTATTGCAGGAAGATAGAAAGATGCTTACCTTTATTCTCACTTAAATTCACTGTTGTCACTGAAAAGCTAACTGCTCCACTTCCTTACCAAAGCCATAATCCACAATGACTGCAATGCGAGGGCACATCTGCTTTGCATACTGCCAAACTAGACTATATTTATCTGATCATGTGGAATTAGGAAGCTGTAGGTATGATCAATACATAAAGAGAGGCCATCACAGAATGTTTTGGTATCATACACATAGAGAGGAATCATTGCCAAGCAAGTGGTTATTATCATATCACTATATGAAGAATGCGTGACATGGGAAGAAAAAAATCCCTACTTATACTTGGGGAGATATGAGGATATTACAAATCCAACTTCTCCACATGTGATTGATTTTAAGAAACAGTGGTAGCATCTGTGCTTCAGAGCAACAGATTTTGAATATATATTTCAGTCATGCACTAGGTTCAGATTCTTGCTCAGATCCCTACTTCGTAGCTAGGCTTCGTAAAAGCTCTAATTTTTGTTCAATTTTTACATTGGAACAATGAGGTTTCTCATTTTCCAAATTCTTGTATACTGAGCATTCCCACAGTCAAATAAACTAGTACTACAATTTTCTCTTAAACTTTCATATCTGTCATGATTTTATGATTTTTGGCATTGGTATTCCACATCATAACATCATGTAGTTCATTAAGAGATAAAGGGTTAATGCTCTTGGTCTAGTGGTTAGGAGCCAGTGCTCTCACTGCTGTGGCCTGGGTTCTATTCCTGATATGGTATACCCAGCACATCATGATGTGGAATACCAATGCCAAAAATCATAAAACCATGACAATGTCACAATATCAAATGTATCAAAATGTATAATGCATAATGTGCTCTATTTATCTGTAAACATTGCACAGCATTATCAGAGTGGGTGAATAAGAAGGGCCATATAAGCATCAAGATCAGTCTTGAAGGGTTACTGAAAGAAACTGTTCTGTTGCAAGCTGTAATATTGTATTCATAGTCTTTGACTAGTTTCTTACTTAAATTGTTCTCAGTCTACCTGCAATGGAAACATATATTATGACACTGAGTTTTTCTCACCACTATGCTTATTAAAAGGAATAATATATTTTTAATATTTTTAATATTTGCTTTTTTTTATGGACTTCATTCAAGCCTGATAAGAAGTAAGCTTTGTTTGCTTTTGTTTTTGACATTTCTAAGAGGAAATAAGGGACAACAAGGTCAAATATGACTAAGATAACACTAATTTGGACCATTCAGCTTAAATGGATACTACCATCAGTTCAAGATGTGTTAGCAGCTTAGAGAATTAAAGAAAATGTTTGGACATAGCAGACTTTTCCCTTGGCAATAAATGCTATGGTACTACAAGAAAAATGACTACGTATTTGCATTGATTGAAATGGCTATCACTTGAAACAGAATTCTGAAAGAGTGCAAATGTAAACTAATTTGTTTTCTTGGACTGCTAAATCCAGTCCTAAAGAGTTGATTTAATAGCTATGAGAGAGAAGGAGCTTCATTAATTTTAAAAATGACATAATTTTTGTGAGCAAAGTTATTAAAGCAGAAATCCAGACTACCTTGTCTGAAAATAAACCTGTTTCTCCAACAGTAATAATGTCTAATCAGACATCTTTAAATTCAGGAGTTTGTTAGAATTCCTTACCTAAAACATCAGAGAAGTAATGGGAAGATGTTTATGTAAAAAATTTCCATGCTATGTTGATTTTGTACAGAAGAGGCTTACTTTATATCAGAAAACATATGGTGTCGTATTTATGAATAAAACATTTCAATTACAAGAAAAATGAGTCATAAGCCTTCACTATTTCTTTAACTCGAATAATATTATTCAAGGTAATCTACAAAATCAGAACCACTTTGAGGCTAATCTACTCAATTTATATATTGGTTAAGAATATTTTATTGGCCTGGATAGTACCCATAGGAGCTTACTCAAATTATATGTCTCTGACCAAATTTTGATAGTCACATAATAGATGTTTACATTATTCTAGTATCTGAAAAGATTTCATGCTGTGTGTAAAGTTGAACGTTAGAGTTTACTGAGAAGAAAACGTGGTGGGATAGTGATGTGTTTGAGGATTTTTGGTATTTATAAGTAAGAACACTATCTTCAGCTTTATAATTTCTAGAGAAGAGTTAACATAAAAATGATCTTACATACACTCACAGCATAGTTTGTAGACTTTTCTCAAGACTTTTTCAATGAAGTGCAATACCTCAGAAAATTTCAGACAATTAGAAAACTAAAGCATTATTAAACAATCAACTTCACATTAGATAAACTTAAGGTAATACCCGATGTTCAGCTAGCTTTTGGTGTCTTGAGTATGACTGGGTCTTATAACATGACTTCATCAACAGCAGACTGCACCTGACCAGTCTGGTGCTTTTCTTTGATGGAGTGATGACATTAGTAGACAAACGAAGTGTAACTTCTGTCATTTACCTGGACTTGTGCAATGCCTCTGATATGGTCTCACATCTCATTTTTATCTCATATTGGAAGGTTACAGATTTGAAGGGTGGGCTATTAGGTGGATAAAGAATTGGTGGAATAGTCACAGCCAAAGGGTTGTAGTCCATGGCTTTATACACAGGTGGAGACCGGTGACAAGTGGGGTTCATTTCAGGACCAGTGCTCTTCAATGTCTTTATCAATGAACTGGATAGTATGCTTGAATGCACTCTCAGCAAGTTTGCTGATGACATCAAGCATTGGATACAACAGAAGGAAGAGATGCCATCCAAAGGGACCTGGACAGTCTTGAAAAGTGTGCCCATTGGAACCTGAGATTCAAGGAAGTCAAGTGTAATGGCGTTTCTTGAATGAAAAAATGGAGTTTTTGGTGAATGAAAAGCTTGATGTGAGCCAACAGTGTGAGCCTGCACACCAGAAGTCCAACTGCATCCTGGATTGCATCAAAAAAGGTGGCCAGAAGGGCAAGGACTGTTCCCATTTTCTCTGCCCTCATTAGGCTCTATTTGGAGTACTGGGGTCCCCAGACAAGAGAGATGTGGAGAGATGTAGAACTGTTGGAGCGGTTCCAGAGGAAGGTCATGAAGATGACCAGAGGCCTTGAGCACCTCACCTATGAGGACAGGCTGAGAGAGCTGGACTTGTTCAAGTAGAGAAGAAAAGTTTCTGAGAAGACATCACTGCAGCCTTCCTACACTTAAAAGGAGCTTATAAACTTGATGGAGTGACTTTTTACACACATTGATGCTGACAGGAAGAACGGTTTTAAATTAAAGTTGGAGATTTGGATTAGATATTAAGAAGAACTTTTTTACTCAGGATGGTGATTCATAGGAACAGGTTACCCAGAGAATCAGGGCACTATACCTGGAAGCATCCAAAGCCGGATTGAATGGTGTCATGGGCAGCCTGATCCCTTCCCTTCCCTTCCCTTCCCTTCCCTTCCCTTCCCTTCCCTTCCCTTCCCTTCCCTTCCCTTCCCTTCCCTTCCCTTCCCTTCCCTTCCCTTCCCTTCCCTTCCCTTCCCTTCCCTTCCCTTCCCTTCCCTTCCCTTCCCTTCCCTTCCCTTCCCTTCCCTTCCCTTCCCTTCCCTTCCCTTCCCTTCCCTTCCCTTCCCTTCCCTTCCCTTCCCTTCCCTTCCCTTCCCTTCCCTTCCCTTCCCTTCCCTTCCCACAGCAATGGGGTTGGAACTAGATGATCATTAAAGTCCCTGCAGCCCAAATCATTCAAGAATTGCTCACAACTTTTCATAAGTAAGTTACTCTCATGAGAAACTCTTCATATTTTTCGGTGCTTTTTCACCAAACTCATGTTGACTCTGGACTCTGCCTCCCTTAAATACAGAGAACTCATGTTGTATCTGTTAATCATAGCAGATATATTAGAACAGTTTCAAACTTATCACTATATGTTTATTTTGATTTACAGTACATTAACAAGGTCACATCATGTAAACTGAACAAAAGAGATTTAGATAATAGAAAACTCCAGTTGGATTTTCCCTTTTCAGATAGACAGTGTTATCTTTTCCCTGCATTTTATATTTGTACACAGAAGCCCTCCTGCTGGCCTTCTATTGCCTTCCTCTGCAGGGGAGTCACAGTTTGTGCTCTTGGAGCAGCGACTCATCCCAGGGCTCTAGGGAATGGATGTGTCCTTTGTCTTTAAACATCAAGCACAAATATGGGAATAGATGTATACTAACAAAAAGCTAACAGACATGACAGAGATTACATCTTTCTGATAACATTTTGGGATGTTCCTTGCACAATTTGAACTAATATTTTACTCTGAAGTCAGATGAAATGCATTAAAAATACTTCTTATACTTCAGAGATAACACAATACCTACACTTGCCAAGAGACTTGGAATCATAGTTCATAACTGACACTTGTTCTTGCTGACATAAATACAAAGGAAATAGAGATTTATTTGAGATAAATCTGCATGTTTAAATTTTTGAAACTTCACTGATGAAGTATGAAACATTGAGGTACAATAGCACTTTATTCAGAACAAATCTGAACATACACTGTATTGGGTATTTTTACCAAATTCCTGTAATCTAACAGATTGATAGTGATAGAAGTAACATTCTCAGTCAACAAAGATGACAGTTATAGCTTTAACGTGTAGGGAGAATCTTACTATTCAATTAGTCTTGCAGAAATTCAATTTTTGAAATTATTTAACTTGATCTTCCGGTAGAAAAACATATGAATGTGTTAAGAATATTTTGTGAAAATCTACTCAGAAGTTCGGTATAAACCGTTCACAGCTATTGTTAAAAAGATTCTCATCTACCCAATATGGTCCAGAGTAAGCACAAATGTGATTTCTGCCTAGCTTACTAGAAGATGCACATATTTTTCAATTTGATTTTAAAAAAGGAATTCCAGGTTGAATAATCTGCACTCCCATGTTCTCTTCTCTGGTTCCTGCCTAATATTGTTGTATCTGGGTATTGTTCCTGTTAGTTAATAGCTACAGAGACATGGTTTGAGTTTTAATGTATAGACAGAGAAGTGATAAACGAATAAATGACAGACAATGCTGAGATATGCCTCTGAGATACAGATCAGATACAGGGGAGAACAGGAAATATTACCAGCAATGCTTTAGCCACAAGAAAGGAGTGCGACCTACTCTGATTGAATTAATAAGAATACTGATCACAGTTGACAAAACAAGAATAGTAAAAGAAACATAATACTTGAGTGGCTAAACTTGGATTACAAAACAGAAACACTTAGCAAAAGTAGTTCACCTGAGCATTGGAGCAAACTAAGGGTTCTAAATACTTTCAGGCTAACAATTGAAGTAGGTAAAAATATGTTTTTCTGAAAAGTTATACAGACCTGAACTAGTTTATTCCTTGCATAGAAAAGAACAATTGATGTTCCTTTACTTACCTCTTAGTACAGTGTTCAGTATAGTGACACATGAAATAAGAGATGTCACTGTTTAATAAAAGTACTAGAAAATTGTAAGAAACTGGGTAAAAAGCTTATTTCTTAGAAAATGAAAGTACTACATTTAAGGGAATTTAACAGTACATTTTATTGCAAGTCCATTTCAAAACCTATTTTGTCTAATGCTATTATTCTGGAAGAAACACAGGTGCGCTAAAAAGAAAACAAACATTTGGTAACTGATACTGAAGGGAACTAATCATGCTTATGGGAGCAAATAACAAACATTATAAGTCTTATAATTATGAAAGGCAAATTTAAATTGCATCTGTGTTCAGAAAAGGGCCACTGAAGGGACAATAATAAAGAATAAGAAACTACATGAACTTTGCTCTCCAAATCCAACAAGATGAACACTTGGAAGTGTTGCTGTCTGAGATGTGTGTCAGACATCTCAAACGTGCTACAAATACTAATAACAGAGAGATTTAAATTTAAATTTAAAATTTAAAACACATGGCTAAAGAACAAAGGATTAGAATCAAGTCACAGATAGATTTAGTAAGAATTGGATTACAGTCTCTAATTTTTACTGAGAAGGAGCTGAAGAACCAGAGAGATGATCAGAAAACTTAACTAGTTGGAAATAAGAGAAAATTACTTCAGTATTGTTTGTGAGCATAACAAGTTAATTTAATGATTAAGGTGGATTCCTCAAGTTCTCATGAATGTGTATGGCGGTTTCTTTAGAAGATAAGGTAACATCTTCCTATAGTGTTCCAGTTCAGCTACAAAGAACAACCCAAAGGATATGCAATGTGTCAAAAATCCAAAACTTTCTTACCACGTTTTAGATCTGTTGAAAGATTAAATAAGTACTGGATCTATCTTTAAAGAGAAAAGGTTAATCCTGTCAGCCTGTAAACTTCTAGTAGAGCAAGTGTAATGCACTGCCTTCAGTTTCAGAGGATAAGTGTGCTTCATGAGTGTTTTTTCATTTATTATTTAAAAACTTAATTTTCTTAAGTATGAAACATTGCTTCACAAGCACTGAGATTCAGTTTGCTTGAACAAAATCCTGAGTATGGTTAATAGATCATGTTTTATTGAAATGTAAGTTCACTTTAGGCAGATATTTAGAACCATTTATGGTATTTAAAGAAATTATTTTCTACTATAATGAATAAATGAAAAATATGATAATGTGATATACCTTTATCAATCTCTTATGGTATCAGTTAATGATGACCCTTCCTTCAAATATATGCCATACTATTCTTCTGGCACATTGGTCTCTCGTGAATGATTAATTTGTAAAAAGGATCTCTTGTAGCATAATCACACGTAATAAAAGCTATTTTCACATGCTTAACTGTCAGTGGAAGGAAGACAATAAACAGCTGATCTAAAAATAAGTTGATTTAAGTAAAATGCTAATTTGAACCAAAATTTTTTCTGAATCTCATTCAAGCAGAATTTTATGATCATAAAATATAGCGAAAAGAGTCTCAGTACTCAGTGCAGTGAAAAAAATGTAGGTAGAAAATGAGAAATGCAAATGATTTAATTTTAAGAGTGGGACAATTAATATTCATAGTGGAAGAAGGAGTTCTTCTGTTTTTCTGTCAATGAGAATTAAAGCCCCTGGTATTTATCTCTTCATTTGAATTTAATGACAAAGCTACTGGTTTAAACTTTTTTGGAGGACGTATGTTAGAAGTAAATGGTATTATGAACCCTGGGATTTACATTCAGTTCATCATACAGTGTTTGAGATACCTTCCTTTTGCTGATGGACATCCAGTAAGAAAATTGCCAGAATATTTGAGGATGGCTGAGAACAAAAAAGCAATTCAGTCCATTTTTTTTTTCAAGTCAAAACTAAACTGAAATAACTAGGACAAGGCCTAGTAGTCCACATGTCTTATTAGCACTTCTAGAAGGGTTCACTGATTAAACTGCTACAGATTATTATTTTCCATTGACTTTCATTTCTCAACAATGTTGAAAACCCACACTGAATTAGAGATTGCAGCATTGCAAGAACCGAAGCCATCTTGACGTTGTATTAGTGTCACATTTCCAAACAGTGACAGGAAAGTGACTGATCTTTCCAAAAAAATTGACTTATCTTTCCGAAGCAAGTCTGGTATAGAGATCACCTCTCAATTGTAATGCTGCAGCTGCATAAACATAGCAGTCCTCCCTGTTCTAAAGTTACTTTGAAATATTTCCCTGCACAAACTCCATTGGAAAGACTCCATGGAAGACTCCCATTATCTATTTTAGATAGTCACAGTTATTCCTTGAGTGTTATCCACTGCATAAAAAACAAAAAAAACCCACCATTATCTATTAATTTCATCCTTAATTAATTAATTAACCTTAATGACTAAACCTTACCCAATATTATTCACTCGTCCTAATTCATCATTTCCTTGTTGACCATCTTTTCATTTAGGAGATGGAAAACTGATATATACATTGAAAAAGTAAAGAAAAATATTTTGAATAGAAAATATACCAGTAACATTGTCACAATGGTGATTAAGCTATCACAGGAAAGAGATCATGCCTCAGAGATATGTAGATGAGCCAATTAAAGCAATTTATACATCATTCAATCTAATGGATATTCAATAAATAAATACATTTTCTTTTTGATGAATTGCAGCTTAAGGGAATACTATTTAAGAACAATTCAGCTGCACTAAAAATATTGACTAAAAAGCATCATGCACATAAGCCTACTAATATATCTCCATGAAAATATGTACATGAAGTGGAAATAGTGATGGCAATTTCTCACTGCAAGAAAGACATTTTTTTTCTGCACCTTAATTATTTTTTAGTTGATGTTAATAGCCAAAATGGAGTCCAAAGAGGAGCTACAGAGCTTGATTTATCTTAATACGTTCGTTGGGCCCAGAATGTTTTCACTGATTGAAATTATTCTTTTGTGTTCAGTTACCTATGTAAGTGAACTTGCCTACAGCAAGGAAAGAAGGTATACAAAGCTAGATCTCCAGTGAGAATACAAACAGCCTTTAAAATGACTAGTCAAAATTAGTGGTTTCCATTGAATATAAAATCTAAGAATAGAAATGAAAACTTGTAATCAGAATAACAAACTTACTCAGAATGTACTGAAAATCATGTACTCCTGTAAGTCTAAACTCATTTCTGACAGCAAATTCACAGGTGTTTTTGACAAATCATTTGAGTTAATTAAAACTTCTGGAAAAGAAAGATAATGATTTTTCTATGCTCTGAAAGCATTACGGCTGAGCTATTTATGTTACTGATGATAAAGCGCATTGGAGCACAAATGACTACAAATACCCATACAATAAATTAATTAATTAATATATTTTTTACTGGAACAGAACATTTAACTGCCTACCTTTCAAAGTATACACAGTAAATACTTTAACACATTCTTGAACCTACTTATTATTCCCCATACAACATCACAACCTTATTTTCCCTAGTGCTTCAACTTTGTCTTCCGAAAGAGCATTTGATGCATGTTTTATGTGTAAAATTAATTCTTCTGTTCAAATAGGACAAATGACTTTGGCTTAGGTAACAATTTTTGCCCTCACGAAGGGTCAGAAAAAGTTTAAATTTAGTTCATCTAGAAGCATATAAGACAACTATGATTTTTTTTCTGTACTTCAGTATGCATTAGTGTTAGCCATGCTCACCTGCTCTGAAGTTCTATAAACACATTTAAAAGTTTCAGAATAAGACATAGAAAAGTTTGGGTGTCTATATTTTTTCTTCCTCTAATCTTTTCTTTTCAAAATAAATTTTTTTTGCAGTTTGGATGAAAATCAGAATTTCACCATTTCTCACAAAGCCGAAACCATCTATAAATGCTAGAAAAGCTAGAAATTACCCAAATGTTATCTGTTGATAATTGTTTCAAACCAATAATTAGATGTAAACTTGAAATGCAACATAAACATAACAAAAGGGCTACCAAAAAAAATTGTTAGTTTCCTGTGCAGAATATGCTTGAAATCATGACAGTCAACTGAAAAGTTCACATCTGAGATTTTTTTTTACAATTACTGTTTGAGAAAATGTACTTGCAAAAAGCTCAGTTTTTGCCAGTTTAACATTGACCTTGTATACTATAGATGATCTGAGCTTCCTTTTCATATGATACTTTAAATGCAAGTTTTATTATCTAAAGGAAAAAATGCCTTCGTAGTATTCACTCTTATTTCTTTATTTATTTTTCCTCCAACATTTCTTATCAGGGCATAGGAAATGGCTAATATAAATTACACAGATAAAAACTTGTCCCTACATTCTCTATCTTGTCCTTTTCCCTCTGTTATTCCTTGTCAGAGTTTGCATTTATCGATTTTTCTTTTCTGCTTTTTTATTTTTTTATGATTTAATATTATTTTCCTACCTCTCTTCACAGCGCTTTTTAAAGCAATGTTGCAAAATGCATAGAAATCATTTTAAGATAGTCATTATATCATTGCATCATTTTGCAAGTTAGACAAAAAACTTCTGAGCAAAGAATGCAAAGGTGAAGAGACAGATTCCTTGGCAGATTTCCTTCCTTGCTGCTAACTTGGAGTGATCCAGTGAAAATGTTTCACCATGGTGCTTCCATACTGGAGAAAAGTCTTTGTCAGTTTGTGAATAGCAGCTTTCTCTGGCATCCCTGGGCTTTCCTGTTTCATACATGAGATGTAGGCTTTATATATAACTTCAGGCATACTCTGAAAAGGAGCTTCCAGCAGAAGTTGTGCTACTTACCAAATTTAAGAAGTCTCAAACTGTGAATATTCTGGCCCTCTGTTGTTTGCTGTAATTTGCATTGCTAAATCCCCTCCTCAGATGACAAACATCCTGAGTGATATTAATTCATACAGCAGATATTTTTCTCCTCTTCTGTAGCAGAATAAAGGTGTCATGGCTTACACATAGAGAAAAAATATAATTCCCGCTGCCTATCCACTTTAAAAATGACCACTCTAATAATCTGTTCAGTTCTTAATTTATGTTCAAAATCAGAAGAAAATTCCTGATCTGAAGTTTGGATTCCTAACAGATCATTTCTATTGTAATTTTTTGGTCCGTTATGTATAAAGGCATTTTTAAGAAGAGATATTAACAACATGCACAACAAGAATAGACAACAGAAGAAGTATAGATGGAAAAATATTCTCAAATTCAAGCTATTTTTTTAACCAAGCTCAAAAAATACAGTTAAGTCCTCAAAAGTACCATAAATACATATATTTGTCTCTTTGCATAAATTGATGAACACTAATTAAGACAGAATTGCTGCTTAATACGCTGCCTAGTTCTCAAACCTCTACAGACATAGAGAACCTTTAAATATGTAAGACCAGGCTTTACACATGGTTTTACATATGACTGTTCTTAAACTTGATTTGCACAAACAAAGACAATAGGAAGATTCACACATACCTGGACACTGAGTACACTGGATCATGCATCTACCTTAAATTTTGCAAGCTGTCACTGGGGCAAACTATTTCAGTTCCCTTTCAGAGACCATTAATGTTTACAGCATTATTAGTCTATTAGCAAGTTCTAGTTTCTGAAAAAATGTCCCAGCAATCTTTTATTTGTAGTATAGAAAATTATGGTACTTCCAAGGGAGGTGATTGTGTCTTGGCTGTTGTCAAAATACATTGAATTTCCCAGGAAAAACTTTGCCCAATGTTACACTTCTTGTAGCATGCATTCTCAATTTCAGATTAGACTCAAACACATTATGGTTTCTCAACTAACAGATCATATATGTGGGGGAGAAAAATGTAAATTGTACATCCAATATGTGAAAGAATGTACTTTGATACTGAGTAACATAGAGACACCTATCCATGTATTGAGTGAGGTCTAATTCTTTTACGCAGCAAGTAACGTAGTTCAATTAATGGAGTTATTTTAATCCATAACACCATTCAAAGTAAGTCAAGAAGGAATATTTGTCTCATAAATAAGAAAAACATGGATTTTAGCAACTTCTCTATTTTGGTGAATAACTTTGATGAACAGATTTTAGATAACTAATATATTTAGAGAAAAATAAAGTTTCAAATAAAAGTATATGGGACCTTACAGTGACACTGACAAAGTTTTGGCCATACTCATTTTTGCATAAGTATGGGATAGAGTATACATTCAGCAAGTTCGCAAACAATACAAAACTACAAATAGCTGATGCATAAGATTGTTGTCCTGCATAAGGACCATGACTGGTCTGAAAAATGGGACAGGAGGAGACTAATATTACTCTAAGTTCTACCCCTGGGAAGAAATAACCCTGGACAAAATGTTGACCATTAGCCAGAGCTGTGCCCTTTCAACAGAGAAAGCCAACAGCATCCGGGGCTGCATGAGGCAGAGAATCACTGGTAGGTTGAGTGCAATGACCCAACCCTTCCTGTTTGTTCATTGCCAGTGAGACCACATTTACTTCCAGTGCAAACTACTCAGTATAAGAATGTCAACGGTTTATGGGCTGGTTCTGCCTGATTCAGCGACAGTTGGTGCGGGGGACCCATGGACCCATGCCCTGGGAAAGGGGAAGGGGGAAAGGGAAAAAGGGAAAAAGGGGATGGGCCTAGGAGCAAAACAGCAGCAACAATCTGAGGAGGAAAGCTAATTTACTAAATAAGATCTCAGAAAGCAAAAGAACACAATATAATGCAATATAATTGGAATTGAGGCTAATGAATCATATAAAATGAGCAAGAGAGAGTGTCCAATAAACTGAAGGCCTTACGCTAAAGCTGAAGGCAAATGGCTGCAACAAACATCCACTGCTGAGTCGATCCCAAAGGGAAGAGAGACGGTCCCGTGACTGCAGACAGTTTTTATCTTTCCCTCTGAGCAGAAACACGTAAAAATGCAAAGCATCTCACAGTCCTCTGGGGAATATAGTTCTTATGTTCTGAGACAGGCATATCCATAACTATCGATGATCCATGCAGCTACAGCATTAGCTCTTTAACTCCCAATACACTACATGATGTTATGATGTGGAATATCAACAATATAACAGAAATCATGAAACCATGAAAAAGAGAGATGAAGACACAGAATCACTGAAAGTTTTGGGTTGGAAGGGACCTTTAAGATCATCTAGTTCCAACCCCTGCTATAGGAAGGGACACCTCCCACTAGACCAGGCTGCTCAAAACCCCATCCAAACTTACAAACTAAAACATATTGTTTATGCTATGCCTCTCAGACCTTTTCTGATGATAATGCATATAGCTTGAACACTGTGCATACAGAACTACTTTCATTTCTACTCGTTCATAGTTGTATAAGAAATTCTGCATAGTAGTTGGATGCCAGACTACTCAGTCTCATTGTCCCATTTCTTTGATCCACCCAAACATTATTTTAAGAACTAAAATGAGCAATTCCTGTAATAAAAATATATATAGATTAACTTCTGACCTCTTTAACTTGAAATTTCATTCTCTCAGGACATTTTAAAAAATGCAAATAAGTGTTAGTTATTCAGCATTGTCTGGCTGTCAGTAGAATTCTAGTCATATGAAAGTTTGTTCTTAATTCCTACAAGGTAGTACTGGGTAATAAAAGCATTTGTTTCATTTGGCAGACATCCTGTAACCAAATTTCTTCATTGCATTTCTCCAAAGATGGTAGTCAAGTTGTTTTCCACAGCAAAAATGAGATTTGACAGTAAATTTCTTGGGCACACAGCAGCCCATTAATTAGTTGTATTTACAGATTCCTTAAACCATCCATAACTGCTAAGAATCCATCCCCAGTTCCACAGTAAACCTAATTATAAGAGTGTGAGGTGAATTATTCTTTTGTCCACTTACATAAGAGTGGAAAGATCATCCATTATCTGGGAGGACAGTACAATATAATATACTCCTCAGCACAGCAAGTTTATCATTTTATTGATTATTGTAAATGATGTTGTAAAAACGTGTTCAGTTTGGCTGGTTATGTATTTTCTGACTTCCTCAGATCTTTAGGTGATGGGTATATTGAAGATTTCCAGTCAGAGAGATTCAGCCAGCAGTGACAGAAAACTATGGCAGCAACTGAATAATGATAGCAAATTCAGGGCCTATGCAAATGGATGAAATTTATTGAGCTTGACATATATAATAACATGAACCCTTATTTGATGCCTTAACAAAATAAGCTTTCCACTGGCTATTTTCAGTTTATTTCTGTGGTTTTAAAAGCAAATTGTTAGAAGAAGGAAAATCTGTAAGGAGTCTTACTAAAGAAGCTAAATGAATCGAGAGAGCATGGGGACAAATGAATGTCAGCTGCGTTACCATTTGTCTACAAGAAAATCAGAGAGTACAAAAAAAGTATTAGCTTATAATGTGCAAGGTTTTTTTGTTTTTTTGTGGTTTTTTTTTCCTGCTTTGTTCTACTATTATATAAATTATATATAATACTATAGTATATGAGTGCTGTCTCCAAGCTCTTCAGTGTTGTGAGAAAAGATAAAAAGAAATCAAAAATAATCTCAACAAAATATCTTCGTATCTGTCTCCTTAGTTCAGTCATAATTATAACTGATCACATCTGGCGTAGATGGGAATTTATGAAAAAAATTCAGAAAATATACTGGTATCCTTTAAAGTCAGTATACTAGTTTCAGTCAGTAAGGGCACGGTGCAGCAGTGAGGGTGTGGCATGGCAGTTGGAGCAGAATTTTGCACATGAGAGTGAGCAAGGAGGGCAGCAGACAGCCCACTTTATCTCTGCTGGTTGCAGTACACTTTCACAGTAGTCTATGCTGGCAGGGTGCTCTGCCTTGCTTAAAGGATGACAACTAGGGTAAGTACTCCTGATCTGCTCAAGTATGGTGCTGGGTACTCACCTGACGGCTAAAATCAGTTCCCTTGTAGGGAAATCCCCAGAGACAGCTAATGCATACCCACAAAGAGAACTGATATGAAAGGAGAATTCAGTTCAGGTGTTTGATTGCACTGAGAGCTTTGAACCTTCTCCTAGTGATAAGCACCTGTACAGGGTGAGCACAGGCAGATGATCTTCTACAAGTGGCTGAACTGCAAGAACCAGTTAAAAAGATGCATATCATTAGAGGTGCTGGGAGAGTGACAGATGAGTTGTTTAATAATCAGTCCTGCAGCAGACAACGCCTAGGAGGCACTCTATTCCCCCCCTCCAGTTCCACTACAAAAACAGAAATGAAGCTCTGAAGAGTTATAGATACCTATGGCCAACATTCAAAATATGAAACTGTACCAGCAGCCTGCAGTGAGTATTGTAAAAAGAAATGTTGTGTGCTCGTAGTGAGTGACCGTGTTAAAAGGCTCTGAGGCCTGACAAGGGAGTCTCAAGAGGTTTGCTGTCTCCTGGGAGCCAAGAGCAAGAATGTGCAGAGAGGGTGCCACAGCCTGTCTATAGCACCGTCTGCTAATATCTGCTGTTGTTCTTTCATGTAGGAGTGAATGACACGTGAAGCTGGAACATCAACTGAATCAAAGAAGGCTATAAAACCCTGGGAAAGCAAGTGAAGAACACTGATTCACAAGTTATCTTCTCAGTTTTGCCAGCTGGAAGGAAAAGAGAAGCCAGAATCACAGAAACACAGAATATCCTGAGTTGGAAGGGACCCATAAGGATCATCTCGTCCAACTCTTTGCTCCAAAGTGGATATATAATGCAGAAGTAGATGTATATCAACTCCTGGTTACATGACTGGTGCCAGAGGATTTCAGGTTTTATTACAATGGGTATTTCTTTGAAGATTGCAACCTGTTAGGGAGGAATGGGATCCACTTATCAGAAAGGTGCAAGGCAATCTCTGTCAGCAGGCAGGCTAACTTGTTAGGGTGTCCTTTAAACTTAAGGATCTGAGGGGTGAAGTCTAAAGTGTCAGTGTTCACTCCACTTCAATTGGACAGAATTCAGCAGAGGGCTACAGAGACGATCAGGGGCCTGGAGCATTTCCTGCATGAGGAAAGGCTGAGAAACCTGTTTAGCTTGGAGAAGACTGAGAAGGAATCTTACCAGTGCTTATAAATACCTAAAGGGTGGGTGTCAAGTGGATGGGGCCAGGCTTTTTTTAGCGGTGCACAATGACACAGCAAGAGGGAAGCTATAACATGGGAAGTTCCATACGAACATGAAGAACTTACATGACAGCGTACTGGAACAAGCTGTCCTGAGTGGTTGTGGAGTCTCCTCCTCTGGAGGTATTTTAAACATCCCTGGATGCTTCTTGTGTAACCTGCTATAGGAAACCTGCTTTAGCGGTGGGGTTCATTGAATCACTGAATCACAGAATTGTAGGGATTGGAAGGGACCTGTAGAGATCATCTGGTCAGTCAGCAGCCCACCACCAATCTGTGATGTAAAGGCAGTGGCTCCTCCCCGTGGAACTGCTCCACACCTGCACCCTGCAGCAACTGCCCAACTGTCTGTACAATATTAACACTGTATTGACTGAAAGCAGGGCACAGGGAGGGCTCTTTGGAGTTATTCTGAGGTGAAACTGTTCTAATAGAAGTTAATAAAATTTGTAGAGTTCTTTCAGAGTTACACCTGATATGTATGCTTTATCTTTTGGTTTTTTTGGTGTTTTTTTTTTTTAATTGAATTATAAAAGCATCATAGTCAAGTCACTTATTTGGTAAATAATTAAAAAATGATAGATTATTATCATATTCTTTATTTTTTGCTTTATTTATTCTTTTTTTTTTTTTTTTTTTTTTTTTTTTTTTTTTTTTTTTGTGATTTCCTGTTCTTAGGTATGCTTGTCGTCTTAGGTTTTTCAAAACAGACTATAAATGAAGTATACAGATTTTGTCTTCTCCATCTTTAACTATACAGATTTTGTCTTCTCCATCTTTAACTATTTCCAGTGATGTATTATAGTTCCAAATTCATGTCCACACATATTTCATGATTGAGATGAACAACTTGAATCTTATACCATTCTAGTTCCTTATTTCAAATTACTTTTCCATATCTTGCAAGGATGACTCCTAGAGAGGCATCTACAGGATTCTTAGTGGAGATTTCAGACCAATTTAATTCTCGTTTCCTTCCCATTCCTCTCTCCCTCTCTCTCCCCCCTCCTCCCCCAATATTTATCTATACATTCCTTTTCTTACACATTATTTTCCTTTCTATACAAACTACCTGTAATCATAATCTTAGGGTTCTTGCAAATTCCATAATTGTTCCTAGAATTACCAAAAATCATACAGACTCCCTGGATCCTTATTTGATTTTTCTGTGTAAAAGATATCAAAATTTGCTAAATTCAGTAGTTAAGCAGGGCTGATTTTGTTGATGGAAAATTCATGAAAAACATTTTTTTCTGTTTGACACTCTTTGTTTTAATAAGCTTTCCATAAAGATTCTCTCTTTCCCTTCTACCTGATACAGTTGATTAATATGTGGCAAACACTTTTAGTAGAGTGTCATGTCTCAGTATTGGTCCATTTACTTAAAATGGGAAATTTTGATTTTCAAATGGTTAGCTATGAAAAACAGTTACAGTATTTCCTACAAAAGTGTGTAGAATATTCACTGCCTTTTATTATTTATAATCAAAGTTCATAGTAGTAATTTTCAGGATTCATTTTTTTAGTGAAGGATTATAGTAACTAATTAAATGAGTTGAAATCATGCAACAAAATTAATCTCCAATGTACTTAAACACTGATTATTTTTTAGGTCAATACTCTTTGGATGGATCCAGGAAATGAAAAGTATTTCTGGAAAGAATACACTGTGAGATAAAACAATTAAGATCATGCTAATACAAATATGATAGGAATAATTACTGGCATTTGTTCAGATTCGGGTATCAAGAATATTCTTGATGCCATTTAAAGTTGATTTGTCCTTGTTCTACCACTGTGGAAAGGATTCTTCATGGTAAAGAAAAAAAAAGAGGAGAGACAAAGGAAAGGAGAAGGATAATGGAAGCATGAAGAGGAATAAAAATAGAAATAAATAGGAATTGAAAATGAAATGAAATGAAAATGGAAATGAAAAGGAAAAAAGAAAAAATTAAAAAAGAAAATGAAAGAGAAGATAGGAAAAGGAAAAATAAGACTGAAAAGAAAAAGAAGGAAAAAGAAAAAGAAAAAAAAGGAAAAGGGGGAAGCAAGAGGCATCAGAGGGGTTCAAAATGATTGTATCATTCTACTTTTATTATTTTTAGAAGTGGTGCAGCTCTGTATGATCCTTTACTACAGCTTTTACTTCATGATGATTTTCTGCTGTTTCCTCAGACCACTAAAATCCTTCACAATCTGTTAGTTTATAGATCAGAAACTCTACAGTCTGTTTCTGCATCCTCATATACTCTGTCTGAATTACAAGAGACCACCTAAACCTCTCAGCAAGCAACTTCAGAAAAAAAAATTGTCAGAAATTCGTATTTTAAAAAAATATTAATTAGAGAAATTGTTAGTAGAACTGTAAGAGAGAACATCCAGAGAATTAAAACTTTAAAAAGTTATAGCCTACAGCAATGTACTTATCATTTATGGACAGTTTTGATTTTCAGTAAAATATCACAAAAATTGAATGAGTGTTTTGGAAATAGTTGACCTGGTTAGCACCAAACATCACTGTTTTCTCTGTCATTCAGAGACACTGGCATCCTTGAAGCACCAGCTCTATCAGTCAAGCCCAGCTGATCATGCAGGGTTAGGTAACCAAAAATACACATGAAAATATGAAGTGAAAGATTACTTGAAAAACAGCAAATTGGAATTCACAGTAGTGATTGAGAGACACAAGATGCCACATGTTTTTTAACTAACAGAAAAAAATCAAAACCTGCCATATGTACCTATCCATTTTTTAATATATTTTAACACAGAAATGTTCATTTCGTTTACTGTAACTAAATTGTCTCAGCATTAAAGTCTTTTAACTTCCTAACAAATTGTTTGCTAGTACAACTTGATTTTGATTTTTATTAATTTTCTTTAACTGTATCTTTGGTATTGCTTACTAGTTATATCTGATAGACCAGACAAAATAATTGGACCCTGCCCAGCATTGTTTTTTAGTAAGAGAAGAATAATGAAAAAGAAATAACTTAATTACAGATGTAAATTATGAAAAGGCGGATTTAGTTTCTGAATGTTCTTTTTCTTAATTTTTTTTAATAATAAAAAAAAATCCTCTAAATTCTGAATGAAGTTACTGTACTTCTCAAAGGATTTTTTTTTTTTTTTGAACATGCAGTACATTTTATACCTTTATTTAAAATGCGACTTTTGACCTTCTCTGATGTAGTAAGCCGGTATGAGCACATCCATGAAAATTAAGTATTCTAAGTACTAATTAAGTATTCTAGTACTAACATGTAGGTATATTTTCCATGTAAAATTTGAGTTTCCCCAAAAAGCTATATTGCTGTAACAGGTATAGACTCCTTACACAAGCTTCATTCTGCATACTCTTTTTGGCCTTCATTTCCTGAGAATTAGATGATTGTAAAATACTATTCAGGCCTCTTTAGGAGTGCTTTTAAGACATATTATTAGGATTTACCATTTTATGCTTCCCTCCATTTCAAAGCACATTAATCAGTGTGTCTTTTCATCAATTAAAGTAGAAATGAATGAGATTTAGTCATTTCTATGTGAGATTTTTTATTCTGTCATTTTATTCTTCTTTATCTTCTTCTTTATCTTTTATTTTTATATCTTCTTCTGCTCATCTTATTATGTAAAACAGGACAATTGCTACATAAAAACGGAGGAACCCATTATATAAAATGCTCAGAAATATAATGCATAATTTAAACTAATCTCCTGAATCCCACTTGATAAGAAGAAGATCTACTTCATTATCTAAGTTTTTTGTTTGTGTGCAGCTATTGTTCCTGTCTGGTTTTGTTGTTATTGTTGTTTGTTTGTTTGCTTGTTTTTTGCCTTGGGCCTATTTCTTTTATTTGTATGGTAAAAATTGGAATCTGAGGTGAAATGGGACATGCCTAGTTTATATGTCTTAAAGATTTCATGTGCTAAATTGTCATCCCATATGCTTCTGTAACTACATCAAAATACAAATTTTAAGGCACCCAGGAAACCTTTATGAGTGAAAAGTCAATTGAGTACAGACTGTGGCTTCCTGAAACACCAGATGGCACTTGATCATGGTTTTTGATCATCTAAGTACTGGGGGAGCTAGGCAAAATGAAGAGGCATAAGTTCTCTGCTGAGTATAGCAGCTGTTTTTCTTTCATAGAATGCACATATTTAGATTTTGCTAAAGTGTTTGACCAAAATAAAACAAAGGAGAAAAGAAAACTTCGAAGTGTTTCTGTTCCTGTTAGATTTTCAATCTGAAATTCACATCAATGTATGTTAGTCTGAAGTAGCTTTATTCTTGTACCTGAAAGTTATCCAAAGGAAATAACAGCTCCTCCAACATATTCAGAGTTGGCCTTTGATATCTTGATGCCTGTTTTCTTTCTCAGAATCTGAGAACAGAAGATATTTTTGAAGAACTACTGTAGAGAAAAAGAAAAGAAAAAGAAAATAATAGTAGTAGAAGTACAGTTTAAAATATGCATTGTATAATTCATGGAGACATTATTTTACATAAATGCCAGACTCTATAAATGACATTGCGTTATATAACTTTTGTGTGGCTGAATGTTTTCTGTACAAGTTCTGGCAACATCCATATTTGAGATGTGGACCCCTTTTCAAAGCAGCACAACCCTTTGGGTAACAGTGTACCTATATACTTAAATTTTAATACCTGTATAAAATGTTCACTACAGTGAAAACAAGTTGTAAAAATGTGATATGTATGACTTTCTTTACAGTATTCTCTTACTTGACTTGATACAAGACTGGATAGCAAAAGCAAGGCCTGTAACAAATATCCATTACAAGGTATACATCCCTCAGTATGCCTAACTCTAGTTTACTTATAATGTAATTAGCAATCACAATTTGACCTTTCTAAAACTGGAATCTAGACTAGCATAGTGCCAGGGTTTTGTTTTGTTTTGTTTTGTTTGTTTGTTTGCTTGTTTTTAACAAAATCATATTTAGAAAGAATCAAGTGTTAGAGAACCAGCAGAGTAGCTGAAAGTCATGTCAGCTGTTCCTCTGACCTACTGCAAGTATATTTTTGTGCTTATAAAATTTTAGTTCCATGTCAACTGCATATAGATTCCCCCTTCTGGTGAAGAGTATTTGCCTTGGTTCTAGTTAGTTAGGCACATAACATACTTTATTCTGGAAAGCCTGATCTCTTAAACATATATAATAAATTTGTTCCCAGCTGACATTCCTTTCTCACATCTAACTTGTATGAAGTTAATTTTGCAAACTGTGTATGAAGCAAGTGTCATGTTTCATTTTTATTTTTATTGCACAGTTTGCATTTACAAAAAAGAGAAGGACCAGTACACAGAAAAAGGAAAGGTAATGTCAAATTCTGGCTGAAGAAGTTATTCCTTGACACAGACCTTGATCTAAGAATAATGCTTGGTGTGTTGCTAACTTGAAATATTTCAGTCATCTCCAAAGACAAATTTCAGCTTTGCTGAAGTGCACTGTCAATTCAGAAACATTATTTTTAAAGACTTAATCCTATAAAACACCTATAAACCTATAATGAGCAGTCAATGTTATCTGCACATTTGAGTGTGGAGCAAGTACGGATTGGCTCAGTTACGTAAAGCTGAAACTATATTGTGCCTTTCCTTTTAACAACATAGACATATAATTCATAAACTGGCAAATTAAGTAGGAATACATCATCACTGTCTTTGGCAGGGTGATTTTAAGTATCCTTTGGTGACTCATTCTATCTTATTTTATAATAAACTTCTTTTATATAATCTTTTCCTTGAATGTGCCATTAAAAGAGGATGACAGAAGGTAGGAGGTGAGAATGACTACATGAGGATGCAGCACCAGATTGGTATTCCATTAATATGAGTTACCATTTCCTTATCATCAAAGAAAGACATTTGTTTGAGTATCCATAACCATTACGTTTTAATTTTACGAGAGTCTTCCATTAAAATAACACTACATCCTAGTATTTTACCTTTTTAAACTGATAAATTATTTATTTGTTGTTTTGGTAGCGATTTAAACAGACACACTAGGATTTCTCACTACAGTGTTTTAAAAAGTGTATTACTATCTCCTGCACAAGACACAGAGCACCCTGTATCCTGCCCTCTCTTTGCTTCAACTAGAAAAAAAAGTGAAAGTGTATTAGTTACATTAAGGTTTGTAAAAAAAAATCATACTTATATATATATAATGTTTATGGATACAATTTTGTAGTAAAAACAAGCAAACAATAAAAAACAAACAAACAAACAAACAAACAAACAAAAACAGTGATAATCCAGTAATTATTAACCCATAATGAAAGTATGTTGCTAGCGTTTTTCTCCCTGTGGTTTGCTCCTGGAAAAGCAAATGGTCTTCCTCCTAGGAACTGAGCTCTGGTAAAAACCTTTAATTAGTGTTTTTCCATTCTATCTTATTGAGCATATCAGCTGTAGTGAATAGCATTTCACATGGTTGGCTTTTTGTTTGCTTTTTTTGATAGATTAAAGTGCAGAGAGTGAAGAAACACTCTCTTCCTTCTTTTTCTAAGAAAATCTAAATTGTTCTTTATGGATCAGAGTAACATTGTTGAGTTGTAACTGATGTATGATAATTTTGTGCAGGACAGGTGAGGTTTCCTTGCATTTTGGTTTTAATATTAAAAATATATATTTTAGATCAAGTAAGTAAGAGATTAATTATTTCCAGCAGCCACTTCTACCTGTGAAGTAGACACTCATATTCAAAATTTCAATTTTCTGAGAATTATATACTATACAAGCTTCCAATTTGATTTTCATTTTTCCCTTTTGTACCCTACTTTCCTAATCCTCTGAAGAAAGTAAGTGGTAAGTTTCATTCTGGTCCCGCTTTTTTGCTTTTTTTTTTTTTTTATTTAACTCTATTTTCAGTACATTTATTGTGTGGCACAGTGTTGGCAATCCAATTGCTATCTCCAAGGCAACTAATTAGTGGTCTAGTTGTATTTATGTTTCTGGAGTGGAGAACAAAAATACAGTATAATTTTTCATAATATTACTTCTATTTTTATGTCAATGGTGTGTAGAGGATAGATAGGGAAAGAGAGGAAGGAAGGGAGAGAGGAAGGAAGGAAGGGAGAGAGGAAGGAAGACAAGGTGTTTATAGTGCTCTGAAAAACAACATAGATATTCATTATAAACTTGTATAGATGTATGAAGTGGAATATCTTTGTTAATCTTGATATTTTCAAAATAAAATTCCATTTAGTCATACCATTTGAACTAGAACCTTTATTCATAATGCTAATTTAAATCTGGAGGGGTGAATATAAAAAAAAAATAACCTTACAAATGCTTAGCTATTATTCAGAAGAAGCAGCTGAGTAGAGCTGCTTCTATTTCTTCATGAACTGTGCTAACCAGTAGAGCTCATAATGTGTTTGGAATAACAGTGGCTCAGCCCTCGCCCCTATTGTGTATGCAAAATTACCACCAAATATAATTTTATATTCTTTTTTGGGTTATTCAGAATTATGTCATTTCCAGGCATCATTTTCTACGTGATTAAAACCTCCTCATTTGGGAGATATCTCCGAGATGAAGCCATTGAAAAACTGCTGGCATTTCCCTATCTCATCACCTTTGTAGAAATTTCAGTATCTTTTATACAGCTGCTGCCAAACTAGGCTGTTGATCAGTCAGCAAATATTTTATTAGTAATGACTCATCCCGTATGCTGCAGTAAGAAATTTCTTACATTTAATTCTTCTGCCTGATACAGTATAGATTGAAGGAACATACTTAGTGAACATAAAAGAGAGGAAAAAGCATAGATGGACCCAATGTATTTACACTCAGGGAGAAAATGTATTTTGAAGTGAATAAACTCAAGTGTATAAAAAGACTTCAAATTCATGCCAGTGGCTTAGGATGAAGTCTTAGCATGTATTTATAGTATACATCACATGTTTCTTTAAATAGATGCCTGTGTGTTCATTAGAATTCATCACTGTCAACTATCAAATTAAAATGAATAGAAATATAAATTGTATATTCCCTATTTTCTTTCTCTATTCTTGTATGTGGTATACTTCAATTATCATATACTTTAAAAGGAAGAACAATATTCTGTTCTTTTCATTTGCCTTCTTGTTTTGTTTTTTTTTTTGGCTTTTACAGATCTTAACCTCATGACTGCTCCAAATATTCTAAAGGTCAAACCAGAGAGACTTCATTACTTGTTTCAATTTTAATGAAAACAGAGATGGTAAGTTAATTAAGATAGTAGCAGATGAAGCTTTGGAAAAATAATAGACTATCATGAGAATCAAGAGGAATGCTCTGTAAGCACTCACTTTAAGCAGTTTCACTAGCTTAGTCTTCTTGAGTATTAATGTTAGGAACAGTGAAATAGAAGTTGAGGTAGAATCAAGTTTAGCTTCCTTTCTTAATTTAGAGAAGGTTCAACAGTGGTGAGTACAGATTAGTCATTTCCAATGAAATCTGACAAACCCTCACCTCTTTTGGACTTTAACTTATCAGAAAAGTTTCCATTGTGTTCCCTTTATTAACATTCTGTTCACAGCTTTGAATGGCAGGTGGAACTGAGGTCAAATGCAAGGTCTCATCACGGGAGATAACAGCTTTAGTTTTATGAAAGCCTTTATTCTGTATTTGATGCAAACTTGCTGAGCACATAATGGTTCCAAATTGTCTTATCTGCATTCCATTTTTCTTTATTTTAATTTGATGATGACATTAAAATTCAAGAAGCTATCACCTGAAAGCTGGCAGTATCATTTACAAAGAAGTGTACTAAACATCAAAGAGCTGACACAACATCTTTCACTTTAAGCTTTGCAACTGATATTATCAAAAAATCTGAAAAGTAAACTTTCATTAAAGTATAACGTGGCAGTATAGAAGTAAAAGTACTGTGTAAATGTCAGCATCCTGTCATGGTTTTGTCTGAGATAATCTTCACAAAAGCTTGTATGATGCTGTGTTTTGGATTTTCCTATGAAAATGTGGTGACAGTACATTGATGGTTTTAGTTGTTGCAGAACAGTGCTTAGACAGTCTACTTCTTGTGCTGCCCTGCCAATGAGGAGACTTCACAAGAACAGAGGAGGGGCCACAGCCAGGACAGCTGACTCCAAGTGACCAAAGAAATATCCCCTCCTATATGACGTGCTTAGCTGTGAAAGCTGGTGTGAGGAAAGAGGAAGGAGGCAACATTCAGAGTGATGTCATTTGTGTTCCCAAGAAACTGACTACTTGCAGTGGGACACATGTTCTGGAAGCATCTGGACATCTACCTGCTGATGGGAAGTAGGGGATAAATTCCTTCTTTTGTTTTGCATGTGTACACAGCTTTTGCTTTACCTATTAATCTGTCTTTATCTCAACCCATGCTTTCTCATACTTCTACCTTCCTTATTCTCCTCCCCGTCCGACCCAGGGAAAATGAAGAAGTGAGTGGCTTCGCTGCCTGCCAGGGTTAAACTACAACACATCCTTAGAGAATGGCAACAGTTTTCCCAGAAATTTTGGAAGTAAACAAGGGGCACAGAAGGTAGAAGCAATCCCTTAATAAGATTTCCCACTTATGTCAATGGAAATGTGACCACTTGCCATTATTTTTTCTCTACAATATTTCTTCCATATTCGCATTTCACTGTAAAAAATTGAGTTTATATTCTAGTTTCATCATCAGTCTCATTCTGACATCTACTTAGGGAGGAATAATTGATATGCACCAGTACAGGCTGGGGAATGACCTGCTGCAGAGGAGCTCTGCAAGGAGGGACCTGTGGGTCCTGGTGGATGACAGGTTGACCATGAGCCAGCAGTGTGCTCTTGTGGCCAAGAAGGCCAATGGCATTCTGGGGGGCATTAAAAAGAGCATGGCCAGCAGGCCAAGGGAGGTGATCCTCCCCCTCTACTGTGCTCTGGTAAGGCCTCATCTGGAGTATTGTGTCCAGTTTTGAGCTCCCCAGCACAAAAAAGACAGAGATCTCTTGGAAAGAATCCAGCAGAGGGCCACAAAGATGGTAAAGGGCCTGGAGGATCTCCCATATGAAGCAAGGCTAAGTGAACTGGGTCTGTTTAGCCTAGAGAGAAGAAAACTGAGTGGGGACCTGATCCAGGCTTATAAATATCTGAGGTGTGGGAGACAAAGTGGTGAGGCCAGACTCTTTTCAAAAGTGTGTGGAGACAGGACAAGGGGGAACGGACAGAAGCTGCAGCACAGGAGGTTCTGCACGAATGTGTGCAAGAACTTTTTTATGGTGAGGGTGATGGTGCACTGGCACAGGCTGCCCAGGGGGGTTGTGGAATCTCCTTCTCTGGAGATATTCAAGACCAGCCTGGACGCCTACCTGTGGGACCTGGTGTAGGGAACCTGCTTTGGCAGGGGGTTGGACTTGGTGATCTCTAGAGGTCCCTTCCAACCCCAATGATTCTGTGATTCTGTGGTTCTACTTCTGAGAAGATATAAACAGTAACATTATTTTGTTTGCAAATTCCTTGTTTACAATATAGAAAATAATTTTGTTTTATGTCAAATGAATTAAAAAAAATTACTGACATGATGCTTACTTTTAGAAATCTGATTTACAGTACATGTTGTTCTTAGAATTTCTAAATGCTTATTTATTGGGGAAATTCCCTGAATATTATTTAATCAGTAGATTAATCATTACAATAATCTAGATTAATGTATACAAATATCATACCTGTAAATGACAGTATATCATAAGAAGAAATGCAGAGAAGAGATACTGATGCTTCAGATATCCATTTTTACATCCATTCTTTAGGTCACTCTAGTAAAACATTCCATTTTTCACTGTATATGCTTGAACTATTTTACGCATCTCGAATATCCTACAAAAGCTGTTTCAAAGTTCATTTGTTTCTTAATTTCATGTGAAACGTTAATTTTAACAGCTCTTTAACCGCTATTGCTTATCAGTGCAGAATTTATTAAACTGTTTTCATTTACTGAAGTTTTATACATTCACTATGTTGACCTCTGTGACCTGGTGACTCTGTGACTAATGTGATATGGTTTAGAAAATTTACTTGCAGTCTATAAGATTTCCTTCATCTATGGCTACTTAAAAGGGTGATTTCTATGTTTTAAATCTCTCTCCACAACTTTGATCTTTGATCAGAATGTTACTGAAGCAGATCTATTGGTATGGCTTGGAGTGGGGTTCCCACTCTAACATTTTATTTTCTGCTGAAGATAAAATGAATGGAAACAGGGCTGAAATCTTTTCAGATTGATCGTAGGTAAATATTTTTTGCTGCTTTTAGTAACACTTGAATCTTATCCAGTAGCTCACTTATTACCTTGGTCATCCTGACTATAATTCCAGCTAGCTGTGGTTAGCTTCAGCTCTTTCTATAAGTATCATGCTTTTCTTCTTCACTCTAAGATTCCATAGTAAAGCAAGAGTCATTCTGGGCAAGAAAGTTATTCTCCTCTGTGGTGTGACTTGTTATGAGCCGTGGCGCTGCACAGTTCTCATGTGAGCTGCGTTGAGTGGCAAGGGAGAAAGGTGAAGAAAGTTGATTTAGGGAAGCAGACTATCAGAAATCAGCTAGAACATTGCCTTGTACTTAATCTGAAGTGCTCTATCCTGCTTTGCTCTATAATCCATGTAACCTGATTAGTATGTCAGGGTTGGACTGATATCATTGCATCTTTCAGCTTGGTTCTGGCAGCAAGCAGAGGGAAAAACGGAGAGACTTTTAGAAATATAAAAGATTAAACTCCATTATAACTATTTTCTACAACCTAACTACCAATAATAATAATAATAAATGTCTTCACAACAGCATTAGGAATTAATTTCCTTCATCTCTTCTTCATGTAATATAGAAAATTACATTAGGTTCTCAATGTTGTTAGTAATAAATGATTGTATAAATGTGTATAAAATATATGTATAAACTCTGTGTAGGTTATATGAGACAAACAAATGTAGGTTATTGCCTATTTGTTCACAGGCCTTATGGAAAAACATGTTCAAGATAGTTCAAAAAATTACCTTCTGTAAGGCGTGAATATGAAAATTAGATTTGCAGCTAAAAATAATCATATTACTTAAGAAGTAAGGGATAAAACTGAAGATGTCCTAATGTATTTTTAGTTGAAAATATTTTTATGTTTAAATGGTTTTAGTCCATGTTCTCTCCAGTATGATACAACATGATTAATGTCAGACTTGCAATGTTGTTTGAATCATTGAGGAAAAATACTGAAAACTAAAATTCTTTTAGCTGAAGTGTTCTTTCAATCACAGATATTATGCAGACTTTCATTTTGTACACATGAATACATGGTCCTGACTTGTGACATAAAAATCACCGAAAGGAACATCTTTCGTTCCCTTGTCAACTTTTCATCATTCTCAGATATCTTCATATACTGCATAGTAAGAACAGGTATTCTGGAAATATCTCATCTGTTCAGTAATCTATATATAAGGTATATTTTTTCTATATTTTTCAAAAAACTTACCAGTGTAATCTTATGGAACTCAGAAATGCAGTTTTAGAAGCTGATTGATAATGAGACCTGCTGGCTGGATTCTTTAAGGACCTGCAGTAATGCTAATCAGTATTACAAATCAGTGTGCCACAAGTATGACAACAGTCTTATAATTGCAGTCATTTGAGTAAGATGCCTCTGAACAAGATCTGCCATTGATTTTAATACAAATGAGAATTACTTTTAATGCCACTTACACATATTCAGGCATTTTGAGCATGGATAATCACTGCCATTACAAAGGCTTTACTACTGAAAGCAGATGCTTTCTGTTTTGAGGCTGTCCTTTGTCATAGAAATATGTTCTGCCTTTCACATTAGAGTTCTCTGCCTAACATATCTGTTAAAGGTCTGAGAATGTTTCAGTTCACTCTTCTGATTCATTCACACAGCAGGTCTCCATTGAAATTTGTGTTTCTATGCTTGGTCCTAATCAAACCTTTTTTATTATTACAGGCAAGAAAGCTTCCAGCAGACCTTTTTTTAGATCTTAATTGTGACTACTTTTGCAGGAGTGATTCAGAGAGCAGGGCTTTCAAGACCTTTATTCTCACATTAAATGAGCTGGGTTAATCATAATCCTTCAAATGCTAAACTGGAGTGTAGTAAAGCAGCCAGTATATGCAGATCTAAGATCAGCTTGTAAGATCAGGGTCACTTCCTTTCTTTCATCCCTGTCACATGTTTTTAGTCTGTGGATGTTCTCCAAAGCAGCATTCAGTGTAGGTCCAGATCTAAAACATTGCTGAGCTGGGATAGCTGGGATAGCAGGAACAGAGAGAGAGGGAAAGAGAGATATTTGTTTTTAAAATCACAGTCCATCAGATTAGATGGCTCATCTGAAAGTTGGGTACTCATATTAGTGCTGCAGAGTCTAAAAGGGAAAGATCTTCTGTTTTTAGTCAAGTCCTGCAGCAAATTCAAGAGTAATAGATGCCAGAGGAAGTTCTACTTACACTATCATTGGAAGACATTTAGCTATCAGTCCAGAAATCAGTGCACTTCCACAGCAAGGGGCTGATATAGGGCACTGTGAAGTGAGATATGTATGTGCAGTGTGGGGGACTTCCCAAGACAAGTGTGTCAGGATGGAATGTACATGACAATACCTCTCATTTCTGCCATGTCCAATGTACACTGGAAAGACATTCTACTGCAGTCACAATCCTGCAGCTGAGAGACACCCCTCTCCATCTCCAAGATTGTTACACTTCTCTGGGGTTGCTGATCTTTTTCTATCCTGCCTCAACACAAATGAGGGTTATCAAAATTTACTATTAAAAGTGTTTGATCAATGCCCAGCTAATTTTATAGAGAAATAGAGAAGGAAGAGCTTATCTGACAGATTGGAAGGGAAAACTTAGTTACTTCAGTTAGGGAGTTGGGAAAAGTCAGCTGAGAGAGAGATGGCATGGCTCCACTTTAGTCAGCACAGCTGCAGCCTGAAGAGGAGATCTTTCACCATCCAGAGCACTTCAAATCAGAGGCGGAAAAATTTTAAATCTAGTTTCACAGAATGAATTTGGATCTTGATGAAAGATGAATCATATCCCACGATGGAGGTCAGAAATACTGACACTCATTCTGTAGAAATAATATGGAATAACCAGGTTCAGAAATCTTGGTTGGAAAGCTTTTGTATCCCAGTATTTTTCTTCTTGTGTATGTCAGTTTGGTGAAGAAAGTAAATCTATTGCTTTGTGTGAACTTCTGCAGTGGCAAAGATCATGAATAATTTCTAGTAAGAAATGAGCCGTATGGCATGCTGTCGTACTTCTTTTCATTGAGTCTGTGTTATTGACAAATGGTTTTGTATAAATTATGGATAGATAAATCATAGAATCACAGAATGGCGTGGGTTGAAAAGGACCTCAAAGACCATCTAGTTCCAAACTTCCTGACATGAGCAGGGTCAACAACTACTAGATCAGGCTGCCCAGAGCCACATTTTTGCCATGAATGCCTCTAGGGATGGGGCATCCACAATCTCTCTGGGCAACCTGTTCCAGTGTGTCACCGCCTTCTGAAGGAAAAACTTGCTTGTAACATCTAACTTAAATCTCTCCTGTCTCAGTTTAAAACCATTCCCCCTTGTACTGTCAATATCAACCCATATAATTGTTGTTCCCCCTTCAAGTACTGGAAGGCGACAGGGAGGTCTCCCTGGAGCCTTCTCTTCTCCAAGCTAAACAGGCCCAGTTCCCTCAACCTCCTTTCATAGGAGAGATGCTACAGCCATCTGATCATCTTAGTGACCCTCCCTGGACCTGTTCCAAGAACTCTACGTCTATCTTGTGCTGAGAGTCCCAAGCCTGGATGTGGTACTCCAGATAGGGCCTCACAAGAGCTGAGTAGAGGGACAATCACCTCCCTCTCCCTGCTGGCCACCCCTTTTTTAGCGCATCCCAGGATACTGTTGGCTTTCTGTGCTGCAAGCACACACTGCTGGCTCATGTCCAGCTTCTCATCCACCAGGAACCCCAAGACCTCTTCCACAGTGCTCTCTTAATGAGTTCTTCCCCCAGTCTATATAAATACATTGGACTGCCCTGGCCCAAGTGCAGCACTTTGCGCTTGGCCTTGTTGAACCTCATTGGATTCACAAAGGCCCTCTTCTCCAGCCTATCCAGATCTCTCTGGATGGTTTCCCTTCCCTCCAGTGTATTGACTGCACACCTGAGCAGTCATCAAAGTTGCACTCAATTCCATTGCCTTTGTCACTGATGAAGATGTTGAAGAGCACCAGTCTCAAGACTGAACCTTGGGGGACACCACTTGCGACCTGCCTCCACCCGGACATAAAACCATAGATCACAACCCTTTGACTACAACAGTTCTTAATCCATCAAACAGTCTATCTTTCAAATGCATACCTCTCCAATTTAGAGAGAAGGATGTGGTGAGGGACCATGTCAAAAGCTTTGAAGAAATCCAGGTAGATAACATCTGTCATCCTTCCCCTGTCCACCGACTTCTTCACTCCATCATAGAAGGCCACCAGATAGGTCAGGTAAGATCTGCCCTTGGTGAAGCCATGGTGGCTGTCTCGGATCACCTCTTTGTCTCATATGTGCCTTAACATGGTGACCAGAAAGATCTGCTCCATGATCTTCCCAGGCAGAGAGATGAGGCTCACTGGCCTGTAGTTCCCCAGGTCATTGTCTCTCCCTTTCTTAAAACTGGGAGTAAAGTTTCCTTTTTCCAGTCACTGGAAATGTCACTTGACAGCCATGATTTTTCAAATATGATGGAGAGCTGCTTGGCAACCACATCAGCCATCTCAGAATCCTTGGATGCATTTCATCCCACCCCACTTGTATACATTCAGTTTTGTGAGGAGGTCTCTGACTTTTTCCACTGTTATAGTAGGACAGAATCCACTCTTCTGACCTACACCTAGAAGTTCAGTGTCCTGGCAGATACAGGGAGAGAGACCACCAGTCAAGACCGAGCCAAAGCACTTCTTGAGCACCTCAGTTTTTTCCACGTCTGAGAAAGCCAGTTTTCCATCCTCATTTATCAGGGGGAGCACTCTTCTGCCTCTGTACCTGCAGAACCCCTTATGAAATGGAATACAGATATAATACAGATTTATTTTTTTTTTTTGTAACTCAGATATTCTCTATATCCTTCTTTTTTTCCTTCAATAAACAAAGAATGGGATTTGAAATTAACTCCGTTTTAGTTGTAAGCATTAACTACTTTAATTTAAAATGGAGTAATTTCACATTTCATTTAGTGTTAAGTAAAAGGGAAAGATTGTAGTTTTGATTCCAAATAATGCTAAGAAAACACTTATAATGATTTTTGTAACACAGCATGCAGTTTTAAATTAATGCTTTCAGATTATGTTTAACTCAATTATCCACCAGCAAAATATACTTTGTTTTTCTTTTTAACCTTACTCATTCCTTTTCCTGTCATTATGAAATGCTGTGTTGTTTTTCTTAATGCTAACATAATGAAAGCATAAGGTAGGAAGGAGCAATCCAGATCAGATACAGGCAGCATAATGCTGTATAAAGACTGTGCTTTCAACATCTATGGTATTAGTATTCTCAGCTGGACTACCACCTAGCTCTTTACAAAATGTCAGCTTTCACCATCAGGCAATAATAAATATAGTCTGTCTGGCACAGCCTGAGGCAAAATTTATCTATGGGGGAGGGAATGGGAATCATGCCTCTCCACTTTATATTGATCACAAATATTTTGAAATATTTTTTGAAGGGCTTCAAAATGCCATGTGATGTTTGGTGTTGAATTTTATCTGGACAATAGTTGTTCTTTCACTTTCATGAGATAAAAAGAACAAAAAGAAAAGCAAGGAAAGCCAATTTATGATAGAATATTTCTTACTGTGATAGCACAAAGGACTTGAATAATTTATCTTGCAATGTATGAATTCAACATAAATCACTATATGATTCTTAGGAAACCTGATGCACTACAAAAAGATGAAAGACCTTAACTCTTCTTCATTCTTTTTTCTGCTTACTGTGTCATTTTCTTTAATTACAGTATTTTTTTTTTAATAGCACCATTCACATTGTTAAGAAGCTACAAAGAAAGTAAAGGAAGATATTTTACTTTGCCAGCTGTAGTTGTTTATGTGCAAAGAATAAGATGGTGAGGGTCCAACTGTAAGAGAAGTGTATGATGGAGTAGATAGCACAGATGGAAAATGCAAGGATATAGAGTTGGATGGGGATCCTTTTCTGATAGATGCACTGATAATACATCTAATACAAGGAACAAAAATAGAACAATAAACACAAAAAGATAACAAGGTATTTTGATACAATTTTAAATAACAAGAAATAAATACAAATTCATAATAAACTGATCAGCTAAACACAATAAAGAACAAGACAAATCTTAAAAAAAAATTCATGTGTAGGCCTAGCAAAAACAAAAAATATATATATATATATAAAGATATCTCTTGGTATAGATGTAAAACACAAGTCTTCCTATGACTCTTTCAGATTTGGTATTATTTCCCACCTGGAGCTCTGCAGGAAAGGATCCAGAGGCAGTGACATTTGCATAGTATGGACTAGTTGGGTAGGCAAAAACATTTTGCAGGGAATAGCACACAGTGTGAGTGTTTAAATGGGAAACTTCAGTCATATATGGGTTGAGATTGTTTCATTCTTCCCATAAAACATTCTTTGGAGTCTGACTGTCCTAGAGAAGCAGTTTTGAGGCAGCAATACTTTTAAATAAACACAGACTTTAAAATTTCTGGACACTATTGCCTGGAAGATCATATTTTTCAATGTGTTCACATTCTTATGTTTCATGGAATTACACTTACTAGACCTATTTTTGGAGAAGTTAGCATTTTTATCTAGCATTTTAAATATTTTATATATTTAACTACAGCTAGTTCCAACACTTCTGCCATAGACAGGGACACCTCCCACTAGGTTGCTCAAAACCCCCATCTAAAAGCCTGACCATGAACATGTCTAGGATACAAGCATTCACAATCTCACTGAGCAACCTCTTCCAGTGTCTCACCACCCTCACACTGAAGGATTTTGTCCTAGTAACTCATCTGTGTCTACCCTATTCCAGGTTAAAGCCATTTCCCCTCTTCCTGTCACTAGATGACCTTACAAAAAGTTCTTCCCCAGTTTTTCTGTAGACCCTCTTCAGGTACTGGAAGGCCACTATAAGGTCCCCCTGGAGTTGTCTCTTCTCTGGGCTGAAGAGCCCAGATTCAGCCTGTCACCACAGGGAAGGTGCTCCAGCCCTCTGATCATCTTTGTGACCCTCCTCTGGATCTGCTCCAACAGTTTGATGTTCTTGTGTTGGAGACCCCAGAACTGACACAACACTCCAGGTGGGGTCTCACGAGAGCAGAACAGAGAGGCAGAATCACCTCCCTTGACCTGCTGGTCCCACTTCTCTTGATACAGCCGACGATACAGTTGACCTTCTGGGCTGCAGGCATGCACCACCAGCTCATGTTGAGCCTTTCATCACCTGACAATGTCAAATCCTTCTCCTTGGGGCTACTCTCAAGCCACTGTCAGCCCAACTATCTGTGCTTGGGATTTCCCCTTTTCACTCATAAGGTCCTGTAAAATAAGGCATTCACATAACAAACTTGTGTATTGCATTTTGTCACGTCATTTTGTTTTATTTTGGTTTGTTTTGGTTTGGTTAATCACAGTAGTTGCTTTTCATTTCATACTGAAGTTATAAACTATCTCCTCCACTTCTGATATTTGACAAATATCTCCACAGTGCCTAGTGCAATAGAATAAATCATAATTACAAGTAATAGTGCTATTACTATTAATAATACTCTTAGTGTTCAGGTAAATCTTTACAGAACAAATTATTTTCAGAACAGATTATTATGTTGTGGTTCTGCTTGAGAAGAGATTAGTGTATGCTCTTTTCTTACTATACCAGAGAGTACAAAGGAATTGACTATGCTTATCACAAACTCTTGTCTAGAAAAAAAAAAATAGAAGGTGAAGAAAAAATAAATTAAGAAATAGATGTGGAAAAGGAAAAGTGGATACTAGAGCAAGAGGAAAAAGGGGATGAGAAGTAATCTTTTTTGACAATATTTTAGTGTTCAAGACACTGGCAACTGCAGATGCATTGGATTTGATTACACTATTAATTCTAAGAAGGCATTGATCTCAAAAGCAGAACATCAGAATTACTACTATCTCGATTTTTTTTTCCTAAACTTCAGTTTCATATTAACAAAACACATTTTTATGTTCTACCGCTCCAGATCTTAGCAAAGTAGCGATGCTCTTTTAGAATGTAGGGGAAATTATGCCTCTTAATATGCTTCAATGTGCTCATGGTAACTAAATGCATGGGTCCTCTGATGTTCAGGCTTTTCTCCCCAGGTTAAGTATTTTGATATAAAATTAGTTGTTTCACTGTAAGAAATATCTAGGGAATAAAATTGAAGAGGTACTCAGTAACAAAGGCTTCTCTGAAACTGAAACACCCATTTTCACAGGCACATATGAGACTATGTATGTGGAATACATCCCCTTTTTCAGACTGTAACTTAGTATCTACGAGTGAAATCGGCACTACATATCTCTGCTGATTAATATACTGATACAAACAATTCATTTAGACAAAGTTCACTGTTATCCTACTGCTTGTTAAATGTGAAATAAATTTCTCCCATTATTTCTCAGTATTCCTTTATGAACTTGGTCAAACCTCAGTAGCTCATCAAACTAAGGATTTATCTTAACTTTACAGGGAGACACCAATGATAAATGAAAAATGTTGTTTGTTTTGTGTTTCTCTGTTATTTTCAAATACACATGTTCTATGCCCAGACAAATAATAAGATTTTCCTTTATCTTGATAAAATGATAGTCTTCACCATCTCAACATTATTTCCTTAGCTTTTACCAACCATCACATCTTTTAACATACACAATAATTTACATTTTCACTGAAATATTATTCGATTTCACAGAAACTGTTTGTTTGTCTAGAATAACAATCATTATAGATATTTTAAGTACAGTTTGAACTAGGGGTGTTTTTTCTTCTATTGACATGAGAGTGCATATAAACTGTTTAAAAGGAGAATAAAAGAACACTTCTGCGATATATTCTTATCTTCCAATCTGCTCTCAAATCAAAGATGTCAGGTGGGTCAAGTTTTCTCTGAATTAATTGGATTTCTGGTCATCATTATCATGTAAAAATCTTATGCTACCTTACTTACCTAAACCCTGCTACAGTACACATTAGAGGGGAGATAAAAGGGAAAAGGAATATGGGAAAAGAAGAGTAGTCTTACTGCCCATTATAGATTATTTTAGGACAGGAATGTGACAACACAGACTTTGGGTTCACAAGAAGTAGAGTCTTTCATGGCTCAGAGCTCAGAATGTGCAAGGCTTTGTCTTCTTTTCTGCATTTCATCCAAGTTCTCAAACAGCTCTGTGGAATAAAATAGCAAACACTCTAAACTGAATTCCTGTGATGTGCTCAGTATGAATTGTTCTAGAATAATTAGAATACATTTATTTTTTATAGTGTTTTCTTTGTTTTCTGTTTGTTTTACCATCTCAACATATACAGCATACTTGAGCTTACAAAAGAATCAAAAATATTATTAAGATTATTTGAAGTTTTTCTTTTGTACGCATGGTTTTATTTTATTATTCTGTTATTCTACTATTCTATTATTACTTCAGCTTTTAGTAAAAGTTAAAATCCGTATGTCTGCAAATTAAGCACTTAATAATTGTAATGACAGTATAGCAGTTAGGTTATTACTTCTCACCAGGCTCATGAGGTACGTTAAGAGTGGCTCTACCGAAGAAAAAAAGAATACTTGCAATGCAAAAATGTGAGGAAAATGCCCTGTTACCATGTTTATTAAAGAATATTTCTGTTTTTTTTCCGTCAGCAAATGCAGAAACACAGGAACAGAAGGAGAAAGTGCTGAGGATATTGTAGGCGTCAGCTGAGAAAGCAACCTTACTGGGGAACAGTTCTGAAAAAGAAAATGCTGGGTTGCTGGCAAAATCAGCCTATCCTTAAGCTCACAGTTATGTCTCTGCTGTGAGTACAGACAGGCAATTGCATTGACAGTGAATGTGAAATGTCTCTCAAACCTATGGGATCATGTTTATGAACGCAAAGAAAGGATGGAAGTGGCTGGCATGTTACCTCGTTTCTTTCAGTCCACCCTTGCACATACATGCTATGCTACAGCAATGCTTTGTGCAACATTATAAAAAGGGAGAAAATTAATAGGTTTAATACTTTGTCATAGCAGGTTAGAGCCAAAGTTTCATCCTGATTGTTTTGGAGTGATATCTGAATTTTAACTGTGAGAAGATATCTTCATTAGAAAAACATTGCAATTCATTTCCATTCTATAAATTACTTCATAAACCAAGTCATGATTTTAATCTCTGTACTAACTATTGTCTGCATACAGGAAAAAGTCATGCAGCTTGTATATGGATTTCCAGGGTGCACAAAGTTTTCTTTGTGCTGGAGGGCCAAACTGCAGTTTGCCTGTTTTTCTATTTTTTCTTTCTTAAAGAATAAGAAAGAACAGAACAAAATGTGTGATTGCAGCAGTAATGTGAGGAAATAACTCTTTTTAATGACTATATAATAGTAGTTACATATTCAGTTCCCAAGCATGTTCTCTGAAAATATCTTTGGATTCTTAGGACCTTTATTTAAAATAATAATAATAGTATGAGGTTCGAATTTTCTTTTTAGGAAAAGTTTCTTGCAACGGAATCCTGTACAAATTCGGGCTTTCCTTATCAGAAACATCTTCACCTTTTTCTACAGCAATTTTTTTTTCTTTGTATCTGTCACTGGAAACAGCAGCTTCATTGGAGAATTTCTCTACCTTTTGAAACAGCGTTTGTATTCCTGATAGTGCATGGAAAAAATCACTTGGTTCCAAGTGTTCTTTGTTCAGTGTTATGTGTAGGCATATTTGGAGAGTCCAGTGTTACAGTCTAGGAAAAAGCAACTTAAATTCGCCTTCATACATGACTACAGGTAGGTCTCCAGAGATTTATGTACTTGAAATCTTTTCTAGGGCTGAATTAAGTAAAAATTCTTTCTTATTTTCTTTTTGTTGTCTTTCTTGGGCATATTTTCTTCCATTACTTGAAGGAATTGTATAAACAGGAGGTGGAATGACTATTTGCATAGGCTGATAGCGATAGGGGAGTGGCTTTAAACTAAGAAGGGAGATGTGTAATACTGTTGTTGAAATATAAGCCTTTAAGGTTGTTTAAAAGCAGCAATAATTTCATAAAAGAGGGCAAAAATCTCTGAAACAGATGTAAGTAAGAAAAATAGGTCTTCTTAGGTGAACTTTCAGTGAGCTTTGGCAACAGAGTCCCAAACTTCCATGCTTGCTTGTTCCCTGTATTTGGAAACAAAGTTTTTCTTTCATCTCTTGAAGGCCTCCTAAAGGTCTAACTCTCTATCAGCGATCATCAGTGCTAAATGTTCCATAGACCACAGTGGGATCCTGCAAGTAGGCACTCTGACATATCATAAACACAAATATGACGTTTTTCATCTGTGAGGATCACTTTTATCAGTCTTGATGGGTGTTTACAAAATGAAGAATAGTACTGGCTAAAGGGCTGCAGGACAAAGTGGGAGGAGTGGGTGATGAAGAGAAAAGAGAATCAAGTGGAGACAGGTAGATCCATTGCTCAGCTGTTGTCGCTGGATCTCTCGTCTTACCCTGATTACTGTCAATCATATTAACCTTTTCAGTTCCACATGACAAATTTACTCCTTTTATTCTCTTTTATGTAAACAAATTCACTGTCACTACCATTCTCAGTGCTCTCCTCAGTGCCCTTCTCCTGCTGCTCATCCATCACAGTGTTTTTACCAAGACTTTATAAACCCTGTCTCTTTAAATCCAAAATAAATACAATAGAATAATAAGCCTTAAAAATTAATACATTCCATTGTGTGTAGTGTCCCATGTGAGTAAAAAGAGAACATCTGACCCTCCTAAAGTCTGAAAAGAAATGAAAATGGCTGGTAATGTTAATTTGACCCTGGTACTTTTCCCAGGCTGCAGATTAACTAGAATGAATATGACTTTTATTAATTTTTCCATGAACGTGGACTTATTCCTATTGACAATGATTCCTTAATTTAGGCTTCATTTTTATTTCAAATTTAGAGAGGCACATGATTTTTAAATATCACACAGTTAGGTTTATTAGAAATCACTGTCAGATTTAACGAATTTGCAAATATATGTAGGTTAGTTTCTAATTTTAATGGGTTGGAGTAGTTTAATAAAATGTTTTTTTCCACAAACTAGTTTTTTAGGAATTCCTACATTAAAAAAGTATGTATTATTCCAAGCTTACAGGGGCTGGAATGATATTTTAATGTGAGATCAAGACTTATAATTGTAGACTTAGAACTTAAGGATTACTTTATAAAACTATAATCTTAACCATAAATATATCCATATATAATTTTTTTTCCATTGGTACCATCACATGACTGAAAAAACAGATTATAATTTCTTCATTAATGCTGAAATTTACTTTAGTGTAGAGGTGCATCACTAAATAAATGAGCAATTAATTAACTTGTGTTTCCACCCAGTTTAGATTTGTTAGTACTGGCCTAACATTAGTACACAGTTATTACTAGAAAAAAAGTAATATTTATGATTTTCTAGGCAAAATACTTTATGAAACAAGTTTTAATTAGAGAAACAGTTAAAAAATTTTGCCTAGGAAATCATAATCGTAAAGAAAAAATGCATTCTTAGGGGTATTGTAAGCAAAATATATATTTTTAAATAATTCAATTCTAAAATATAATAAAAGCCCAGTTTTTCAGCCTCCCATCAAGCTATAGTATAATCTCCCCAACAGAAAGGAAAATAAAACCAAAAGCGAAATATTTTTGTCTTCTTGGACACATTTAGAGGGAAGAAAAACAACAGTTTTGTAGATTCCTACTCTCATACAGTGTTACCACTAGACTTGGGCTCAAGCTTTCACATTCATAGATTCATAGATCCATTAGGTTGGAAAGGACCTACAAGATCATCTAGTCCAACCATCTTCCCACCACCATCCCTACCCACCAAGCTACTAAATCAAATCCCTTAGCACCTCATCTAAATGCTTCTTGAACAGTGCTAGGGACGGTGCCTCAACCACCTCCCTAGGCAGGCCATTCCAGTGCCTGACCACTCTTTCAGAAAAAAAATCTTCCTCAAATCTAATCTAAATCTTCCCCAACGCAGCTTGTAGCCATTCCCTATCATCCTGTCATTAGTTATCTGGGAGAAGAGGCAACATGGAATGTTGCATAATACTAAGTGATGCTGTTTATGATTTATAACTTTGTTTTTCATTACCATCAAAGTCCTTTTGTGTGTCATATACATACTGAATGATCTGCTGAATAGTCTTAGATTTAATCTGCCACTATATAGTATTTAACATATTTCACTTTTGCCTAGAGGCTGCTCAGAACCTTAGAGATTAGATTCAATGTCCAATTATCAGTCATATTTTGTAATCGCTAAGAAATGTATTGATTTATGTGAAATAATAAGTGAATACACCAGTTTGGACACATACCAATTATATGCTCAAATAGTTTGTTTAGAGTTATCAGTATAATATAAGGCCTGCTCTGAAGTAATGCCTCCTATTTTCTTACATTGTTCCATGATGTCAGAGGTGGATTTTTCACATTACATTTTGTTTCTATGTGACAGATAACAACACAGAGGCAGTCTGACATGATGATGTCTGACTTGGAAGTGCATATGAAGCAAAGGTGTGTCATTGAATTCCTCCATGCAGAAAAAATTGCACTTACTGACATTTGTCAATGCTTGTTGAATGCACATTGAGACCAAACAGTGGATGTGCTAACATCCTCATAGCACATGCATGGCATAGAGATTCTTGTTCATACTGGGGAAAATGCATAGCTAATGGAGGTTACTGTGTAGAAAAAGAGTGTTTTGTAGATGAGAATTTGCTCTATCAAATAGTGTTAGCATACTCTTTCTTGTAGTTTCCATGGGTATAAATAGAAAGCATTACTTTCAGAGGAACTTACCTGTTTACCCTCAAAATGTTTTTAAATTTTAATATATATGCACATTCACCAATTTGTTTGAAATTCCCCTTAATAACTTTGGAAAAACATTATTCTGAATGGAATTTTAAAGGAAGTGATTACAAGTTAGGTATTATTTCGCTTGAAATTCTGTTTAATAAATACTGAACTACCCTAGCATCTGAGTCACATTCAGCGGGGCTAGTGTAGTAAATATTTTTAAAAGATTTTCCCATTATATTCAAACCAAATTTCATTCTCATTCAATTTACGGATATTTATCCTGACATCTTTTGTTATGTACAAGAGCATATTTATGTTTCTAGAGGAAAACATATTGACAGAAGTATGCAGAAATTCTTTTTTTTTTTTATTTTGTTTCACTTTATGACATGCATACATATTGATAATACTATATCTGTTTTACCCTGGTATTGATTTTTCAACAATCTGATATCTCTCCTACTCTCCCTTTCTTTTATTGCCTCACTTCACAGAGTTTGTTGCAGCTCTTCCTCAAAACTTTTCACCTTAGAAGTGTAAGCATTGACTGTACAGAGATGCTACATGGAAAACAGATCATGGGATTTCCTGAGAGCTGAAAACCTGGGATGAGGGGAGCAGGAAAAGAAATGTGGCAACTCGTGTCTGGAAAAGTATGTTTGTATTCAAAACAGTTCCAGATCCCTGGAGATCATCTCCCAGGGCCTGCCAAATTTGGGAGCCCTTCCCTTCCTCCTTTTCTCAGATTGGATAACAGAAGGTCATCTCAGAATCGTAGACTCAGAATATCCTGAGTTGGAAGGAACTCATAAGGATCATCAAATCCAACTCCTGGCTTCACAAAGGACCAACAAAAAATCAGACCATATATCTTCAAGTGTTGTCCAGAAGCTCCTGGAAATCTGGCAGCTTGGGGCTGTGCCCACTGCCCTGAGGAATCAGTTCCATGCCCACCACCCTCTCTTGAAGAACCTTTTCCTGATATCCAACCTAAGACAAACAGACAGCATTTATCCCATATATATTACGTGACTGCAAATTCAGGCAAATTATTTTTGACATGAAATTAATTAATTTATTTTTCCCTAAAATGTATAGTTACAGCAAATAACAATCTCCTTATATATATATATATATATATTTATTTTGAGTGATATTTGCTCAAAGAATGAAGAAAGGCAGGAGTATTTAGCAAGTCTCAGTCACTAGACACGAAAGACACTGATCAGTACGACAACTATTCTTTTTCATTAATTCCCTAAGATATTTATTATTGTTGTGATGATTATTTTCCTTAAATTACAAATCACTCTATGTACTTTGAAATATAGTAAAGCTTTTCTTATGTCTAAATTTTCTATTACATACATTTAATAAATTTTTTCTCGATTCAAAATGGAACAGGAGTAAATTTTAAAAGATTACATTTCTGATTATATTATACACAGATTTCTTCTTACTCTCTTGTCTAGAAATATTCTTTAATCATTCTATTTACCTTTTATAACCTTAAACACAGTAGTAGTAAAAAAAGTAGAAATACTGATTTTATTCATAACCTGTGAATTCAAGAGAATTTCATTGAAAAAGACTTCTGAATTCTCAGCTTAACATTTAATAATTTAGGCATAATTAACTTTTCAATGCTTCTCTTTTGCAAGCTTATTTAACATTACTCTACAATAGTTTGTCTATCTACTCAGAACTCTATTTCTTTGATCAATGATATTTCATCCTGCAAGCTTCCTCTGTCCAGATTCATCTTGTTATGTTTTTGTATTTCCATTTTCCAACACATGGGTAAGCACACTCTCTATGACTGCAGGTATGAGAAGAATATGTTGTCTAGCAGACTTACTTGTTTCTCAGCTCTATTACTGACTTGCTCCAAGGCTCTGAGCTGATAACTTTATCTGTTTCTCACTTTCCTCTGTTTTCTCAGCTATGTGTACTCTTTGTGTCATGGTTTTATGATTTTTTGTAATGGTATTCCACATCATAACATCTTGTAGTGCGTTAAGAGTTAAAGAGGTAATACTCCAGCTCCATGGATCATTGATAATTACAGGTATACCTGCCTCAGAAGAAAAGAAGAACTACATTCCCCAGAGGACTGTGTGATGCTTTGCATTTTTATGTGTTTCCGCTCAGAGGGAAAGAAAAAAACTCTCTGTGGTGACGGGACAATCTCTTTCCTTTGGGAAAGAGCCACTCAGCAGTGGGTGCTCGCTGCTGTCTCACCTTCAGCTTTAGCGTAAGACCTTCGGTTTATTGGACACTCTCTCTTGCTCATTTTATTTGACTTATTAACTTCAATTCCATTTATATTGTATTATATTGTGTTATTTTGCTTTCTGATATCTTATTTAGTAAATTTGCTTTCCTCCTCAGATCGTTTGCCTCTGTTTTGCTTCTAGGCCCGTCTCCCTTTTCCTTTTTTCCCTTTCCTCCTTCCCCTTTCCTGGGGCGTGTGTCCATGAGTCCCCCACACCAATTGTCACGGAACTGGGCTGAACCAGCCCATAAACCGTTGACACTTGGAAAGGTGTTCATTTCTTATGTGCAGTGATGTGGGGATGTGATGTGGGATACTAATCACACGTGGGCTATCCAATGTCTTTTTGTCTCCTTAACTTTAATTTTTTTGCTCACTTTCCAGCATTGTCTTCCTATGGTTTTTAAATGATCTAGAACTGACAAGAAATTATATCTCAACAGCATATTGTCAGTTTCCCATGGGATTAATTATGCTCCATATGTTTTATGTTTCACACTGTATTTGTGTCTTTAAAAAAGACTGACATAGTATAGGTTTGTAGTACTTCTCCTTTAATTTTATTTACTTATTTTTACCAATGAATGTTTCTGTTTTGCTAAAAATCTTAATGTAGGGAGCCAGAAGTTACCGCAACACATTTCATTTGATTGAAAATAAATTAAAGGAAGCTTTGAGAATGCCTAGGAAAACTGACTTAGCAACAGCTGACCTGCCTTGGACTTCTCTGCACCAAGCTGTATTTCACTACATTTATTAGTAAATTTCAAGATTCAGCATAGAAAGAGAAGAAAACTTTTTAAACAGCCCTACTTTCAATATTTCCTTATAAAAATAAGTCAGAGAACTGGTTATTTTTGTTTGATTTTCAACAAACAGGTCAAGAGTTAGATCAGTAAAGCTGCTGCTGTTACCAAGAATATAGTTTGAGTTATTTAATTTTCTGTATGTATGTAAAATTCAGTACCTGATACTTGCAGAGTGAGATAAGTCAGGGAGCTAAGCCCCTTGGAGTAATCTAAGCAATGCTGTTTTGAATTCCATTTAACTTAAGTGACAGCAACTGCATTTCTTTCTACAGGTTCATTGGGAGAGTGATACACTTTGTTTGCTCTAATAGCTCATGGGGTAATTTCTAATCAGATTCCTGTGGTGACTTTGTCCAACGTGAAGTAACCTAGTAACACAGGATGTTGAAATGGATTGTATGATGCAAACCATTCCTCAGAAGGAATTATATGGAAGAACACAAGTGTTCTAAGGTTTCAAATAATTGTCAGAACTCCTCCAACTGTGGTCTCCCTTACCCTACAAATATAGCCACTAACAGTTGATCAGTAGAAGAAAGATTCAAATTAAGTGAGATATCAAAATGAGCACACAGAACATCATCAGTACAAATTTCTGTTTTTTTCCTCCTTCTTTGTCACTTCCCTTTACTCACGAGTCAACAAATCTGTGTCTAAATAGAAATAAGAGTAAGCCTGCTTAATAACTGTTTCAAAACACAGATGGAATCTGAAGGTTCTTTTTCCAAAGAAAGAAAGCATGTAAGACATAACAAATGTGAAGTCTCCACTGCAGTGATCCCATAAGAAACCTATCTATAAACTCTAAATGTGTCTAATGGGGGCAATAGTTTGAATCCTAAATAATAAAGCAGGAATACTTCATTTCTCTTAATCCCCTCTGGGAAGCCCAGTTAATTAAAACTGTTTATTACATCTTGATCAAAAAGTCTAAATTCTGTGTGTGTCCTACATCTAGCTACTACAATATTCTCTGTCATTGAAACCTCTTGAGGCCCTGAAGATTCTGACTTGGTAATGCAGTCATCAAAGAGAGAGACTAACTCACGCTTCAGTCAAAGCTATTTGTTTCAAGGTACAGTGCAAAACATGCTCTGGGCTTTCCAAGACTGTGGTTTATTTCCTCCTTAACTTTTATCCAGAAGCTCTTTGCCGTACTTAATATAGCGTTTGAATCAAACTAATTATTTTGTAACAAGACTGCTGTGAAGGACGTAAATTTGTTTTTAAACATGGAGCATTAATTGACGCAGTGGAGTTCTCTCTTTGAGACACTGCTGTTATCATTTATATGTTTCAAATAGGTAAATAAATGCAGTTCGTGCAACTACACATATACACAAGTGCTTATGAAATGTCAGGATGAAGCAGCAAATTGAAGAGGTGAATTCACAAGTCAAATAGAAAAGGAAACATGAGAATTTACTGATGCATTTCTGTCTTTATTGTGAGGAAAAAAAACCACAAAAACATGGACAGCTTTATGATATCTAATTAATTTGAAAGGAAGTGTGATTACTGATGAATATTTTATTACCTGCACTTAATAAGTATTAACCAGAAATATGATCATTATCAGCTTAAGCTTAAATAAAAGTAACAGTAATAAAAGCAGCATAAATCCACTCTGCATACATTTTCTTTGATTCAGTTGACAGTTTGCTTTGGAAACAGCAAAGATTCACATTGAAGAATACAAATTAAAATAAACTTACTAATCTGTGAGCAATTTGGAAACTTTCTGTTACTTTTTGCTAAAAACAATCCATAAGCTAAGTCCTACATTGAATCATACACTAGATCATACGATGGGACAGGCAGCACCCAGAAATGATTATCTAAAGAATGAAAAATAATCTTACCCTATGATCAGTTCCCATTTTTTGTGGGATAAACTCACAAAACACAACAAAATACAAAATACTTAGCCCTTGAGTACCTCTTCTAATACAAAGATTCGTTTCAGTTTTGGACAGTTGAAAGTAATAAGGAAGCTTTCATTCCACCTAAGATTCTTGTGGCTTCTGCCTGTATCACGCAGTGTATTTTACTAGACAGTTCTAAATGTCAATTGCTGCCATTTTACATTAAAGATAAAGCTTGCAAATGAAGTCTTAATGCCTTTGTTGTTGACAGCCACAGAAAAAGCCAGATGATTTAATCCACCTTAAATATCTCCCATAACAGCTTCCCTTTGCAAAAGGTAAGTGGATTTAATTTCACTGTTTTCACAATAATCTAAACCACCCTTGTGGCACAGAAAGTCAAATACGCATCTTTAAGCCTCACTTTTGTCTTTTTTTTTTAGCTGAAATTCCTATAAAGTATGTATGTAAGAAATATAAATAAGAAACTGCTCTTGGAAGTATTTCTTGCAATTGCCTGTGAACATTGTGAGTTTAAATATAACCTGAGTTTGAAAAGGACAGAAATTGAAATAGTTATTTAATGTTCTTATATGCAAGCTCTATTTCCCAGCAAAAGAACTACCCCATTCCTCAACAAAAAGCTTAACACCACTTCACACCTTACTGTATACTTTCTGGCACTGGATAGAAGTGTGTCAACACTGGGGATAAAGTTCAACCTCTTTTCTTTCACTGGCTGTTCTCTTTTGAATCTTTCATTGTAGAGATTGACAATGTGCATCCATCTACATTTGTCTCTTGGAAAGCACTGTGCAAAGAGCTCTATGATATTTTGGTACTTCCTATGAGAATTCCATGCTCTTCTGCTTCACCGGAATTAACATTAGCCCTGTGAGGGTTTTTATGTAATCCTGGCCGTGTGCTCATTTTGCCTGCTTCAACCAAGCACACCTGAGGCTCTCTCAGTACAACTGAGAGATCTGTACATACTCTTTCTTAAGAAATACACGAGAGATCAATTTTCTTCATGGTTTGATATCATCACTCTGTAACTGCTAGTGGCATACATGGGAGAAGAAGAGGCATTCACTTCCCCACTGGAACTAAACCTAATACTTCAGCAGACAGGAAAATCACCAGATCATGGTCCAAACCAACAGATCTGCCACTCATCACTATGGTTGCAATGAGTTCTCTGTCTGATGACATTCTTTTGTCCCCTCGTTTTCTTGTTATTTAAATGCACATTTAAGTATATAATACCATGATAACATTTAGTGAATTCACATACACCCTAGGAGAACATAAATGCCTTGTGCTGTCCTTGAATAACATCCAATAGATGAATATTTTAGTTTCAGAGAAGCCTTTGTTACTGAGTACCTGTTTAGTTTCATTCCCTAGATATTTCTTACAGTGAAACAACTAAGTTTATATCAAAATAGTTAACCTGAGGAGAAAAGCCTGAACATCAGAGGACCTATGCATTTAGTTACCATGAGCACATTGAAGCATATTAAGAGACATAATTCCCCCTTTATTAAAACAAACTTCAGACTAAGTCAATCAGTAGATTTTGTTCAGAACTTCCACTGTCATATACAGCAGTAATGTAAAACAACTGAAAATGGATAAGAAAAGGAAGATCACACCCACATTCAAAAAAGAAAGAAGAAAGAAATCCTTTTCAGTAGATATCATTAGAAAGCAATTCATATTCAGACCAACACAGAAGAAAAAAAAGATGTAATTTGTGTTGCATTCAGAAATTAGAAAATTGAATTTTTAATTGAAGATAATGTTCTGCACATTCTAAAGGAGCATTGTTGCTTTGTTAAGATCTGGAGAGCTGTCGTGGTTTCATGATTTTTGTTATTGGTATTCCACATCATAACATCATGCAGTGCACTGGGTATAAAAGAGTTAATGCTCCAGGTCTGTGGATCATCTATAGTACCATATATACCTGTCTCAGAAGAGAAAAACTACGTACCCCAAAGGGCTTTGCACTGCTTTGCATTTTTCCTGTTCTCTGCTCATAAGGAAAGATAAAAACTGTTTGAGTGTCACAAGACACAGGCTCTTTCCCTTTGGATCAACCCAGCAGTGGGTGCTTGCTAGCTGTTTTGCCTTCAGCAGTTAGTGTAAGGCCTTTGGATTCTAAGTAAAGGGGAGGGGAGGGGAAGGGAGGGGAGGGAAGTGGAGGGGAGGGGGGAAGGGAAGGGAAGGGAAGGGAAGGGAAGGGAAGGGAAGGGAAGGGAAGGGAAGGGAAGGGAAGGGAAGGGAAGGGAAGGGAAGGGAAAAGGATGATAAAATGCAGTACACAAATTTGTGTGGAGATGTGTTATTTTTCTGGACATTTCAAGTGCAAGGTCCTACACCTCGATTAGGGTAATCCCAAGCACAGATGGCTTGAGAGTAGCCACAAGGAGAAATATTTGAGGATGTCATATGATGAAAGACTAAACTTGCAGCCCAGAAGGTCAACTGTATCCTCAGTTGTATCAAGAGAAGTGGGACCAGCAGGTCAAGAGGGGTGATTCTACTCCGCTGTTCTGCTCTTGTGAGACCCCACCTGGAATACTGTATCCATTTCTGGTGCCCCCAGCAAAAGAATGACAGCAAGTTGTTGGAGCAGATCCAGAGAAGGGTCACAAAGAAGATCAGAAGGCTGGAGCACCTCCCCTGTGGTGACAGGCTGAGTCTGGGCTCTTCAGTCTAGAGAAAAAACAACTCCAGGGGGACCTTATAGTGGCCTTCCAGTACCTTAAGAGGGTCTACAGAAAAACTGGGGAGGAACTAATAAAATAAAAAAAGTGAGAGCACAATCTTGGTTCTGAATTTGTCCCAAGAGACAGTTACAAAAGGCATTGAAGTCAGCCAAATGTTCTGTAATAAAATTGGTTAGACTAGGTACACAGCCACTCTGTCCCTGAACTGTAGTGTTTCCTGGGGTTGTTGTGGACAAAGTACAGTACTCAGCCCTTGGTTCTGTTGAATTTCATCCCATTGGCTTCAGCCTGGTGATACAACATGTCCAGATCCCTCTGTTGGTCCTTCTTACCGTCAGGCAGATCAATACTTCCTCCCAACTTGGCGTCTTCTGCAAACTTAGTGAGGCTATACTCAATCTCCTCATCCAGGTCATCAGTAAAGATATTAAGCAGGATGGACCACAATAATGACCACTGGAGAACACAAATTGTGACTGGGTATCTGCTGGATTTAACTCCATTCACCACCACTCACTGGGCCCAGACTTCCAACCAGTTCTTTACCCAGCAAACAGTGTACCTATCCCGTGTTGCTAGCTTCCCCAGGAATATGCTGTGGGAAACAGTGTCAAAAACTTTGCTGAAGTCTAGGTAGATGTGATGGTGCACTTCTTGCTCCCCTCCCCAGTTGAGCTGTTAGGCCCAAGGCCTAATGCATGGTCATCCAACATTTGGGCTTTCTTGGATCACAGTGAGTAAACAGGAATTGCCATGGACTGCATATAAAATATATAATATATGCAATGTATATAAGTAACAAAACTTATTTTATGTATTTTTATTACAATGTAAAAAACAAGAAGCAACAAGAACATGAAACTAGTGGGATGTTTGACATTGTTTTTGTAAAAATAATGCATCAGGCTGATTCAGTGGCAGTGGTTGCCATTCCTAGTGAGTTTTCAAGGCGTTCCTCTGAGATTTTTGATCAAATATTACTGTTCCTGAGCTTTATCCTTGACAAAAATTGTTCACAAATGTATGTACTGCCAAAAAGTGATGACATGAATAAGGTGTGACTGTGAAGTGAGGGATATTTTTCTCTGGTAAGGAAGGGCTTTTGAAAGTCTGATAAAGAGGCATGACCAAATATTTCTTTGAACTGAATGTCTGGCTGTCACTCTGTTCAGTTCATGTGAAAATTTGCAATTACAATATTTATGTCAATCGAAACTGGATTCACAAATTTTCCAAAAAATCCAGTGATTTTTTGAAATCTTGGAACCTATTCTCAAATTTATTTATCAAAATGGAATGCACAACTGCATATTTTTCACTGTTCACAGGACTGTGAACATGTGACAATATATCAAAACGCATGAAATTATTTGCCATTACTTGACCTTGCCGTAATTTAAGTTTCAAACATAGCAGAGACAAGGTAATTTTCACCTTAAAGACACATGCTTAACTCTTTCAAGTGAGTGGTCAAATCCACCAAAAATTCTAAATCTGTGAGCCATATTTAAACTTCATGTTTTGTCAGAAATTTTACTTTTGATTCCATAAAGAACTTGATTTCATTTTGCAGAGTCTTTTTAGCTTTCTACCCCAACTTAGCCATCTTCCTTCAGAAAAGTAAGCTATGATCTGATAGTCAGCATCCATACTTTTAATGAACTCCTGGAACTGGTGATGATTCAGTCCCCTGGACTTTATGAATTTCATAGCTTTGATGACAACCAGGTCTCTTAGTGGGGCAGAGCTGCTGCCATGACGACAAAGCAGCAGGGGTGCCGGCTGCACTGTGAGTAGTGTGAAGCTGCACAGGGCCTGCTGGCTGCAGTTTGGACTTGCCTGGCCTAGTGCATACAATAAAGTGCAAAAGACCATGCCCTAGGGACTAATAACAGCCAGGGTTTTACCACCGGTTCTCAGACACTTGATGACAGACACCTGGTTCAATAGCTCAAATTTTAAGTTTTATGACTATGAGTCAGTCATCACATCTCATAAATAGGAAGCAGTCTAACAACCCTTGGGAAACCTCTTGGAAGCAGCTGGCTGCACACCAAAATCTCCCCTTGAGCAGGGACACCTCTTGAAGTTACTTAATGCCTGCAGCGATATTCATCTGGGATGTGGCGAAGCCTTGACGACAGATCCTAGATAATGGATTTATAGTTTTTAGGCTACACTAGCTTCTCTAACATTTGAGCTTAGATTCATTTGCACTCCCCACACTCTTTGTAGAAAATAGTCAACTATATCTAGCCATTTTTAATCTTGTAAAGTCGCTGTTGTTTAAATTACTATCCTATATCCGTTCATAAAAAAGTAACTCTTTCTGCCTTCCTCTTATTAGTGAGGTGTGCAGTGCTTTAGTCTCATTCTGTGACAGTAGACGACATCAACAATTTTCTTATGATCCACACTATTGATTTAAAAAGTCAGCCCTTTATCAACTTGATTATTATGAATTTCCATGTACTTGTAAGTATAACACAAGTGGTAGAATAAGAAAGTGAGAGAGAGAGTAAGGAGAGAGAGAGAATTTGAAATTTTTGCAGTGTGCTACGAAAAAACACCCTGTCACTTTTTACAAAATGAGAATCAGAAACATCAAACCCCTATTCTGTGGAGGGTTGCATATTCACTGTACTGTATATGGAGTCTATTCCAGCCAAAAATTTGTTCTTCTGTAAATCCCACTACTTGAATAATTTTAAACATTTCATATTCAGAACCACATTTTCTGTAAAAGGAAATCAATGTTTTTTTAAGAAACTGTACTTTGAAGCCTGAGATTGTTTTGCAGAGCATTTGAGGAAAGGAAACTGCAGCACTAGCAACAGCTCATGAGCATCACAACAGGCAGTAATGCTAGGCTGGTTAGAACCCTGCCTTGTTGCTAGGTAAAAATTTACCATCTCTGTGAAAATTTAAGGAACATTACCTTTAGTTTATATTTTTCTGAAATGCATTTTCCTTCAGGTAATTATATTTTAAGAGCAGAAGATGTCTTAAAAGTAATCCACTATAAAATTGCTACAGTAAATCACTTAAATAACACTTAATGTTATATCCAATAGGAAAAAGATGGAAGATGTAAAAACCACTCATAAAGTAGATTCTTCAAACGTTTACTTAGGCATCATAAGCTCATTTAAAGTGTGCATGACAAATACAATACAAGTTTGTAGTTTCAAATATGTTATTTCTATGAAACACCGATAAATAATGACTGCTAATAATTTACAAAATAACAAACTTAAAGTCTTAAAACATTATTGATTGCATAGCGATGATATACTACTGATCTGTATTGTATTCAACAATTTTTCAACAGATCTGTGTGACTGAAAGCTAATAAAACAAATCAATTTGTTTTCATTTACAATACACTGAGAGCTCAGTATGATGTCAGTAGCACTGTGTTTCTTTGAAAAATATAGAACATAAATAGGTGAAGACACTGTAAGTTTATATTAGAACATTTCTTGTGTAATTACTTTTACTGAAGAAAATACTTTTTCTATCGGAAATACATACATGTGGCTGTAGGTGGCAGAACAGTATAATTCACTGCATTAACTCACGTTACATACTTTGACATATACTGTATTTTATCTAGAGAGAATACGTGCAGCATTTAAAAATAAAGGAGAAATAGGTTTCCTGGGTTACTTCCCATAAGCCCTGTCACAGCTAGAAGAGGACTGTTGGCTTTCATGTTTCTTTTTTTTTTTTTTTCTAACTAGGGCAGCAGAAGCAGCACATTACATAGTATGATCATTCCCTCATCACACACGGTCAATTTCTACATATTTATGTACAAAAATCAAGTTCACTTAAAGGTGCCACACATGGAAGGAAGAATTTATAAATAGAAAATGTACATAGTTACCTATCAGTGTCTGTATATATAAAACAATACATTTTGTATATATCACTACATAATATTTAAACTTTATGATGAACATTAATATATAAAGTAATAATGTTAATGAATAGGTATTGATAAAAAGAAATATAATTCACCTGAAACTTTTACTAAGTAACTAAACAAAGGCAGAACTAATATTGATGAGGTGTTTTTTCCAAGAGGATGCTGACAAATAATTCTGATGTTTGGTATCTGTCAGATATTTTTGGCGCACTGTGCAACATCAGTTCAGGTAAGCTTTCATTAGAGACATCCTCTTTCCTCACAGAGGATATAGACCTTACCACTTAGGTCTCTACCACAATTAACCTTGTAGCATGTTTTGGCATAAATAACTTTGGATTCACTCACCAATTGAAGCAAGGTGTAAGTTGGTATAACTGAGTATGTAAATCTTACCTAATTGGTGTCCAGTAGAGGGAGAAGAAAACCTCAGCCTGTCAACTGCTCTCAGAAACCAGTGATGCCTTCCTGACTTGTCTGTGATGTTATCTTCCAAAAACTTCCTTCTCTCTCAAGCCATTCTCCCACTATTCCTTATTTTTAAGGTGAAGCTGAACTGACTCTTGTCATTTATACCATTGTTATGATTGCTGTAGAATTCTCTCACTTCACTTTTGAAAGACAACCTTAATAACAGTGTCCTTCTAAAATCTAATTGCAAAGCAAGTATACAGCTGTCTGGAAAAACAAATAACAGTGAGAATAAGTACATATAGAGTAGGGAAAAGAAAAAGCTACTCCTTATTTGAAGCAAAAATGTTGCATGCCTGACTTATGGAATATGATGAGTATTTACTATCTGAAAAACAAGCATCTTGTAAATTGAGTCACTTGAGTCACTCATTACTTCTCAGAACCATAGCCTGTATTTCTGTGTTGTTAAGAAGATAGTTACTTATCTATCTATCTATCTATCTATCTATCTATCTATCTATCTATCTATCTATCTATCTATCTATCTATCTATTTATCCAGATGAAAGATAGCTTTATCAATGTCGAATATGACTGAACTAGACTGAGATCAATAAAGCCAAGAGAGGGTAAGCTTCCAACATTCATCTTAGCAGCTCAATATGTTTGTAGTCTAAAAAGAGCCACAACCTCCTATTTCCTCACAAATGCAAGGAATGACCCAGTGGCATTTCAGTGATTTTCTGAAGTATCTGATCTCACTTTAAACCCTGTAGGAACTAAAAATAATACATAAATTATAGTAAAAAATTCCAGATGTCTTTGTGTTTCCTTTTTTATTTGTGGCTACATTCTTTACAGTCTTTGTTCCCTGTGTTGATGCATCCTGATTTCCATTTAGTTATTAAATATGCCTGATGGTCGTAAATTATGTAGTATCTGCCTGAATTACCTAGCTCTCTCTGAAGTACTTACATTCATACTCTACTTTCCTACTTCCTTGAATGGGAAAAAATATTTAATTTTAAATATCAGCAGCTATTACAATTCTGCCCTTGCCATTCTAAGTCATTATTGTACTTAACATCCCAAGTGAAGTGAGGTCTACCTACTGACTTGGCTTTGAGACAAGATCTAATATCACTTTTCCTCTAATGGGTGGGACAACCCAGCAATAGTGGTGACGTGGTTGGACCTGAAGTCCAGGGGATGGCAGCTCTTAGAAAAAAAAAAAAAAAAAGACATAACTTCACTCTTTTAGAATAACCAGAATTAATATCAAACAAACCATTCAGACAAGTATGATGGCAGGAATAGATCAAACTCTCCTTAGTTTCCTTGTCCATTTCCTGTCTCACCTCATGTTCATAGAATCAGGGAATTATAAAATGGCTTAGGTTGGAAGGGTTCTCAAGATTGCCTAGTTCTAACTCCTGCTGTGAGTAGAGCTGATCCCCACCAGCTCATCTACACCCCATCCAACCTGGCCTTGATTGCCTGCGGGGTTGGAGCACCACAGCTTCTCTGGGCAACCTGTGCCAGGGCCTCACCACTCTCCGAGTAAAGGATTTCCTCCTGACATTCAAACAAGATCTCAATTCTTTTGGTTCCCTTTTGTCCTATCACTATTAGACAGTAAAGAATCAGTCTCTCTCCTGCTTGTAAGCTCCCTTAAGTATTGGAAGGCTACAATTTAGTCTTACTTGAGACTTCTTTTGTCCGAACAGAACAAGTCCAGTTCATTCAGTTCACTTTCTTCATAGGGGAGGTGGTCCAATCCTCTGATCATCTTCATGGCCCACCTCGAGACCTTCTCCAACAGCTCCACATTTTTCTTGAGCTGGAGAATCCAGTCTTGGATCATCTCTTTGCCTTGCAGGTGCCTCAACAAAGCTTCCTGGAGGATTTGTAGTATGGTCCTCCAAGGCAAAGAGATGAGGAAGTCTGTTTCCTGAGTCTTCTTTTCTTCCCATCTTAAAAATGAGAGTGTTGTTTCCTTTTTTTTTCTTGTCACTAGGAACTGATGGTCATGGCTTTTCAAATATTATTGAGAGTGGCTCAGCAGCTACATGAGTCAGTTCCTTCAGAATCCTGAGTAGCATCTCATCATGCCCCATTGCCTTGTACCTATTCAGTTACATTAGTTGATCTCAGACTTTCTCTTCTCTTCCAGAGAGAGGAATTTTGCTTCCCCAGCCCACATCTAGAGGTTCAGGGACAATATTTACTACTCGCAGTCTTAATATTAAGATAACTCACAGATAATATTGAAGAAATGATTAATTCTTTCATTTCTAATTTTGGTGACTTTGTAAAGCTTTTAAGGCAAGAGAATTTTTGAAAGATTTTGTATGAAAAGTCTGTAAAATTTTTTAGAGCTGAACTTGATAACATTTCTTGTCTTTTTACACAGGAAATGGAATGAGTGTGGATTTTTTTGTGCTTTCTAAATGCAGCTGTATTTTTTTGAGGGAAATATCTAGGTGTATTGATCTTATATAAGCCTCAGAGACAGGATTCTATCTGTTTCTTGCTCTCACTGGGCTGTTAAGTTTTTTTGTTTTGTTTTGTTTTGTCTTTTTAATTCTTGGACCTACCACTGGGAGTTGCTTAATTTAAATATGTTACTAACATCCAATAATACAGAGGATTGAGTAAAAGGTGAGCATTTAAGGGCGGAAGGCAGTTTTTCTGCTTGGTGTTTAGGACTTGTAATAAAATGGAGAGAATTTCCAGTACTTACCATGAAGATATATGATTACTTTGTGCAAGGTAATGTTGCTCAAAAAGTAAGGGTGAAGGATGAAATTTTGTTATTAACTTTACCATGAAACTGCAAAGTAAAAGGGACACACACCTCAGAAGAGCAATAATTTTTCTTGGTCATCTAGAATTTAGCTCTGCTTTTAACAAAATATAGGATGTTCTCTGGCATTCATTTTCTATTTCTGAGTATATGGTTTTTGTCCTAATTAGATATGTCCTGATCTTTTCTACTGAGCTACACAGAAAAACATCTAATTTACAAACCACCTGAGAATAATTATGAGACAGTGTTGAATGAAAATCATATACTTTATGTAAGTTTGGTTGTCCTTTTTTCTTAGATACTCTTCACCAAAGTCAGCTATGCATCATTTAAATTAGACAAGTGAAATCACTGAACACAATGTCAAGTGTTTCTGTAGGAGCAGGAAATATTTATGAAGGTGAGATGTTATTATGATATGTCACCTTTCATTGTAAGTACTTCACTAACTCTATATGAAACAATTGCTCAAGGAAATAAACTGTTCTCTTCTTCTCTTGTGAGCAGAACATAAAATAATACATTCACATTTTACAAAGGCAAATGTAGATTTGACATTAGAGATAGAACATTAGAGATATAAATGAGTTGAATGCAAGAACAGACTGCTGAAGAGATTGTGGCATGTTAGTCACTGCAAATTTTTCAGTTTGATGGACTTTTGCAGGAATCTGGTTTGATTCAGTTGACTCTTATGAGCAAGGAGAATAGCCCCAAAGACCTTGTGAGATTCTTTCTAGTCTTATTTTTCTACGACAGTATGATAAGTAGTGAACAATGATGTGGATAATAATGGTTCGACAGATGACTGATTCAGAGCCTCCCATTCAGTAAAGAAAATAAAGATGTTTTTCAGTAAGGTGACTTGGATAAAACCCTAACCTTAAAAAGAAAGTGCAAGGATTTTATTTATTTATTTTTTAATCAGTACTTCAATATTAGTATTTCCTTATTGGGTAGATGTGGTGTGTGGTGGCTGAACTTGTATATGTTGTATCTTTTTACTTCTGAAGTTCGCAGAACTACTGGTTGTAACTAAACCAGAAGGATGGAAAGATAACATTCCAAAGAACCTGTAATTATACAGATATTTTAAAAGTTCAGATGATTAAGACCATTCAAAATAAATAGCAATCATACAATAAACATTACACTTGCTGAAAACAAAAACAGTACATTTATAAATGATTCCATACATTCTAACCTGCTGTATTTAGCTCCCAAATGAGACCTTTATTTTTGTGTTATTCTTATTATTAAAACTATTTTACAGGGAATGCAGAAAAATAGTGTTCTCCAGCATAAGAATGAATATAATATACATGCCTATCTACCTGTTATGTCTGAAAAAACTGAAGTAGGAAGGTACACATAGATTTTCTCTTCTCCTAAACGTTAGGGAAATAATCAGAAATTATCAGTGAAAATGAGAGCTACAAATTTGCTGAGGTAGGAAAAACCTAGAACAAGTCTAAGGAAGGTGTTCATTCTTATTACTAGAAGACACTCAATGATTATGGTGAATATGCCTTGCAAAGTTTAATTAAGCAGTGATGAAGTCATACTTTTCAAAATTCTACATGTTTCACACTGATATTGTACAGACAATTCAGAAGTACAAGTGTTTAAAAAGAAAATAATTTCTTTAACAGAATAGTTGCTTACTATCCAAATCATGATTACAAGGATCCATGCAGTGACATCTTCGTCTAAGTTGGGGTGAGACTTGCCATCCTGCTTTTCTGCTCAGTTCTTATAATTCATCTGGCTAATACTCCTACACAACTACTTGAGCACATGCATGAGTCATGACTATCTATAACCCTAATAACATGCAAAACGTATTAATTGTTCATTAATTGTCTCAAAAAGATTTGACCATTTCCTTATCTTCAGGAAGAGTTTTTATTTATTAGATATTTCTTAATTACATACAATTGGATCATTTTTAAAGGAGGAAATGTTGAGGAGAATTCCTGGAAGGAACAGATAGATTCTCTTCTCAGGATGCTAGTCAGTGATTTTAAGCAGACTGATTGGCCAATGAACAGCAGGATTCCCTAGAGCTCACATAAGTTCTCAGCTGGTGGCCTTCTAAAAACAATATGTTATTTATTTGCAGTTTGGAGCTCAGCCAGTAACTTGGTTTCAGATCTGTTTCAAACCAATCCATTGCACATCTATGCAAACACCTGAAGGAACATTCCTGGATCACCCAAGGAATTAATGACTTCATGCATTGGCTGTTCATACGGAAAGAAACCTGTTAGTCAGATGTACTACAGTTATAAATGTAGAGAAAAGATAATTTATATTTTTTATATCTCACTTACAAGTTATATAGCTCTTGCTATACTAAGCATGCTTTTGGATATAGAGCAGTGACCTTCTGTCAAGGAGTAGATTTAAGTCAAGAAGGCACACAGTTACACTCCCAAACACAGTATTTCATCTCTTGTCCTTCAAAACATGTCTCAGAGGCATTGTACTGTATAATCAAAATGAGCTGTGATTTCAGTTTCTTTTTAAACTCAGTACTAAAAATGTCATAAAGACTTTATTATATAATTGTCAGGACTCAATGACGCCCTTTTTTCATCAGTTCTGTCAACAAATATCTTCCTCTAATCATCTTGATGTGGTCTTTTACAAAACTGACAGTTCTGTACTCATATTCGTGGATATTTGAAGGGAATAATTCTGTGTACCTTTTTTTTTAATCAGAACCACATGCACCTTGAAGACACATTTTATTTCTTTGCACTACAGGGGATGATGGGACTTCAAAAAAGATGCCTATCTTTGTGTCTCTTTTTCTTTTTTTGCTTTTGTGTGCTGTCATGAAAAAATATTACTATGATTGCCCTAAGGAACTGACACAATTTGCAGCATTCAAACAGCAGAGTAAAATCAATTCAAGAATACCACAATTCAATTAAGTATGCAGATAAAATAGACTTACTTGTTGTATCTAAATAATTAAATAGATATTTGTTTCCACCTCTTCCATTGCTTATATACATCAATGATTTATATAGCTGACTTCCTTTCCAATGCAGTCAGAAAACTACATTAATGTTTCTGAATTCTGAACTGAGCAAGAAAAATTTACATTTTTTCCTTGTTTCATAATGTAATGTATCACAAAATAAAACAAAAACAGAAAAAAAATTGACTTATGACTGGATAATAAACATGTTAACAGACTGTTTGTGTTGAACATACCTGGCTGTGGAGTTCCTTCATATTTCTTTCTCCTATCCCAGAGTTTTTAGGACTTTGGGATATATCTCTTGTTTAAAAACTAAAAATAAAAAAATGAAAAAAATCAGTACGTTTTCACTTTTCAATATTTTTGCTTATCTGTTCAACTGAATGTCCAGCAGAAAAATTAAATTCTACATGCCACCACATCCAGCAGGATTTAATTTCATCCTGTTAGCCCCTGTTAGCACAGCAATTTCCACTGATTAAACATTCATCAAACTACAATGTGTGTAAACATGAAATTATTTCAGTAGTCAATATCAGAGACCAGTATTTTAATGAAAATTACTTTGCAAACTCTATTACTTTTTTGAAACTATTCTTAGTTTTAATATTTGTATTGTGGACTGTCTTATCATATTTTCCTCTGTGTATTGGCTACACATTTTATTTTGAAAATCTTTAACTAAAGATTTTCATTTCACTCTTTAGTTAATTGACTGATATAAAACAGCTAATGACTAAAAATATTTTTATTTGCAACATATTCAATTTTTTGTTGCTGTTGCTCTTTTATAGTTTAGTTTTGTTTTGTTTTCCTTAAGCCTATAGAATTTCCTCTTAAATATTTGCATCATGAACCTGGGTCATTCATAGAAATGTTTTATGTAATTCTTTATGAAAAAGATATATCCATCCTATGTATCTCCAATTCACATCTCTTTTCAGATGGAGAATTAAAACTCAGTCTGACTGGTTGAGTCAAAGTACCAGATTTCTCACAGATGTTACAAATGGACTGCAGAGTTATATTTTCAAATATGTAATTCACTTCACAAAGATGAAAGGTGATTTTGTTATTAAAGAATTTAAATTACAAGGAGTTCTATTACTTTTTGGGAGATAGAAGTCAATTTTGAAAATGTGGTAAAATATTCACACTACATTAAATAACGCATTAGGGAAAATTTACTACTGTAAAATACAGAGAAGAAAATATGTTTCATGAATATGTTTTTTGCATAGTCGGTTTATAGGATCATTAAGGGAGTAACTCTGAAACTTATATGAGATTTAAGAAATAACATAGGAAACTCTTCATCTATAAATCTATCTAGTTGCTTCCCTTAGTTCAAGGTGAAGAAGCTTTGAATTCACATTATTCTAGGACTATATATATTTTATCTTCAATAATTCACTGTTGTAGCAGTTAAAAACAAATAAACAAACAAAACAGTGTTCCCTATATATTTACAACATAAACTTATTTACAACACAAACTTACCAGAAATAAATGTTTTGGAGTTTCTTTCAAATTGTTGTTGAAGATCTGTTTTTCATTCCTATTCTGAGGAAGGAGTATGTTTTCTTTAAGAAAGATAGGAAAGGGAACCTGGCAGTAAGGTGGAAACTTAACTAATTTCTTCTATGAAATCATTAATTAAATGACTGAGAGAAACGATATTAAAAGCTGTAAGAAACAAAGAATTTGTGAAAACAAAACTATCTTGTAGAAAAAAAAAGCATGGAGGAGTACAAATACTTGAAACATGGAAGGTGCTTGAAGAAAGAATGTCAGATGAAGTACATTTATGTGATGTGAAAAAAATTAATTGCAAGTTTAACTCTGCAGAATGAAGTACAGATTTCTGAAGGCAGTGAACCAAACTACTGAGTAACAGCACAGAAATGTGAGACTCCACAAGACACTCAAAACTTCAGAGACTAATTAGAAGTTCAGCAGAATACCTGATGTGCTTGTTTTTACAGTATCGCTGTTTTACATCTGAGTAATAAGGCAATACCTTTTATTTTGGCTGAGCTAGGTATACTCAATAGGATTAAATCCTATGGGAAGTGAGAGCATTTGTAGCTAAGGTTTCATCACTTCCACATTTAAGTCTACCTGTTTTCTAATTCACTAACTGAAAAACAATAATATTGCAAAGTCAACCATTCAGATTTAGGAAACGCCAGAATTAAGACCTTCTGGGCAAACTTAGAGTGTTATCCCTCATGAGAAAATATTACTTTTATTTATACTTTTTTCAACTTCATTTTTTACACAATCTTTAATTTTTCCACGGGATGTCTGACTGACTCACGTGCCCTGAGTCAATGTGCCATTAAATGATTGCTTACACTTTAGACAGTTTTGCAGAATTTCTATTTTCCTGCACCATTCACTGTGTGGCCTTAGAATTTATTTATCTTATACCATCAGAACTCTTTGCTGAAAACATTATAATTGATATATTTCTTGATTTTTCAATAAGCTTCATTGCCAGCATAGCTTGTATTACCCAAAAATCAATTTGTCTTCAGCTCACTGTCTATAGAATTTCCAAGCTGCCCTCAATTCATTTTTCCCCTCATCCTCTTGTCTATCCAGCCACCTTTGCTGTACTTTTCATCCTTTTCCAGCCTCTCTTCTTTTCTGGCTCTTCATCCTTACCTATTGTAAATTCTTGCTACTTCTCCAGATCTTGTTCCCCGAGTAATAGGTTGTTTTCTTCATCCTTTCCAGGCTGCATAGCTTTCCTGAGTCTACCATTCTCTTCCCCATTCCAGAGATATACCGATCAGTGAAAGCACAGGAGCTCTCATATCTCTCTTCACAAATGCTATTTCTTATCATGGCAGTTGAAAGCCAGATTGGCATTTTGAAGCAAACTCCTTGGAATGCGTCTACTATGAGAAGCAGACACTGTTTTGTGAAAATTCCATTGCCAAAATTTAGCAGAACTCCACAGTTTATTTGAAACACGTATAAAGCAATTTTTGGAAGAAAGTCAAGAAAAACTGGGGACAACAAAAGACATAATCTTCTGGATTATGACAGGTGTTCTCAAATTAGTATTAGTCTAAGCATTTACTCCACATCGCTTCATAAGTCAAGATACAGTTGTAGATAGGTGCCTTATGCAGCTATACTACTTCTTTCAGACTTTGACTCATTCCAGACATGTCTCTAATCTCTGCTAAATTTAAAGCCATTGCCATAAAGCAGGAAAGCTAGAATTTGTCAGCTAAGCAGCGCTACTTTTTGAAAAATGCATCAGTCATTCTGTCTCTTTCTTAGAAAAGATGCACAGGCTTTGATAAATCCATTTAAGAAAACTCTGACATAGACAATGAATAATTATAAAACATTCCAGGTGATGTAGTAAATTTTGGTGCATTTATAGAAGAGATAAAATTTAGTACTGGAAATGTTACAAAACCTTAAACATAAATGGTATTTCCAGGTCTGTTGTTCATGCAAGTTGTAATATGATTTCATGTAGAGTAATATTAGTTATATAAACACTTTTATCATGATTTTATGATTTTTTGTTATCAGTATTCCACATAATAATATCATGTAGTGCATTGGGAGTTAAAGAGTTAATGTTCCAGTTCTGTGGATCATTGACAGTTCACAAGATCCTGCTCTTTCCGTTTTGGGTCATCGCAGCAGCATTTGAGTTCCCTAGCCATCTCACCATCAGTGTTAGTGTAAGGGTTTTGAACAGTCTCTCCCTTTTACATTCCTGGGCTGTGGGTCTGTGGGTCTCCTTGCCCAATTGTCACAGAATCGGGCCTAACCAGCCCTTAAACTGTTGGCAACTATATAACATATTCCCTGTCAGCCATGAATTATAAGCATTCTATGCAACAGTTTTTTTGTAGTAAGAACTGTGACAAAAACAAAATATAATTGAGAGCAGGATTAGAAAGAACGTGGGGAAAAAATAATGAAAAGAAAGAGGAAAACAGAGAAAGTGGAGCAAGTATTTGGAAATAGAAATGAAGTGTACTGTTTTGCTGAAACATCACTCAAAAATTGCATCTGCAACATCTGGTGTTGCAGTCCAAAGTCTACTTCATTCATTCTTTGTCTTTATCTTTCTGACTAAGATTAAGAGCAAAAGATCTGAGACCAGATCAGACTCAAAGCTGATCTTGATTTGTACCCTGTTCCTAACAGTTTTCAGAAGTAGATAAAAAATATAAGATCAGAGGAAGAAAGGGTACTGCTTTCAATACTGTAGTTTCTTCTAAATTCTATCAAAGTATGGCAGCTTCCATTTTACTCAAAACTGGGAAAAAGAGTAAGCACTCATTATTGAATGATGAATTATATTATGGAGTTTATAAATAGCAAAACTGTATATATATATATATATTATCCTCTGACTAATATTTTCACATTTTCTCTGTCTTTCTCTTCTTATCTTTGTGATTCTTAGAAAAACATCCATGCATTGCCTCATTTCAGTCTTTTGCTAATTAACTCTGGACAGACCAACTGTCACAGTGATCAGAGGAGAATATTACATTACAAATTAAGCAACTCTAATAATTATGTAAAGTTTTATGGAACATGAACATCATTTCAACCAAATGAGATCTATCAAAATCACCTTGCACAAGCTGGGAGGAAAGAATGAAGTATGAACTTCCAACTTTAAAAATAAAATATATCATTGTAGAATAACATCCTCCAAATATGTTATAATAATCATGTCCTTTCTTAGATATGTGAAATGATACTGCTCTAAGGCAGCCTTTAAAATGACAGGGGGGTGTGAATGGGAATTTCTCAAACTTTTTAGATTTCCATGCCACTGTCAATTACTTCTTTATAAAATCTTCATAAAACTTAGATTCCTCCCAAAGTCTTTTGACAGAAGTCATATCAGACAGGGAAAATGCCTTCTCAGCATCTTTGTTGACCTGAAGTTAGATTGAGCCAGCTGACTCCCAGTTCCTAAGTCCTTAAGGTCTTAGATAAATGTCAACAGCCAGTTTAATTATGTAGTATTTCTAGAAATACTGGCATTTTTCTCTTGTTGGTTTTTTTTTTTTTTTTTTTTTGGTTATGATGTTTAAGGTGAGTTGAGCTAGTGAAATTAAGCCTAATTATAACATAATAATATATTTTAACTGACAAACTGATATTCAATATTTCTTTATGTCTCTGCTGTGAACTCCTGTGATTCCTTATCTTGATGCACTTTCTTGGGACTACAACAAGGCATATTGTTGGGAATGTTTCCATAATTCCCAATGATTTCTTTATTCCTCCCCCCCAACACACTGGTACAAAAATAGCAACTTTATCACCACCTGCACCGGTTTCTTTTCTTTTTTTCTTTTTTTTTAACTTTCATCTTTTCATCACATTATCAATCTTATAAACTCTAGACTGAAAAAATAATCTTTTTCCTTTCCTTCAACCCTTCACAGGGCTGTTCTTTCACTATTAAGAAAGGACACCTGCATGCCAAGTTAGACCTTAAATGACATATCTATGCTGAAAGACAAACACAAGTGGGTATTGAATTCAATAGGTAATGTTTGTATTTTTCTTGTTGCTTCTATTCTTTTTAGGACATAAACAAAGAAGTATAAATTCTCATTTTTAAAGTAGAGTGGATTTAGAGTGGATTTTAGTATATTTAACACCTTGGATTATGTTAAAATAACTCTATCAATGTTGCAATCTGTTGAACAAGTTTATTAAATAAACTCTCCTCAAAGCCCAGAACATTTGCTTATCAGGAATTATCAATTGTAGGAGAAGTTTGAAATAAAACATGTAAATATTTTTCTTCAATTCTTTGCTTCTATAATTTCTGCTCATTTTAGAACTGGTATTAAAATGTTAATTGCTTTGCAGTTAATATTCTAATCTTACAGTATACAGTGTTTACTTTATGAGTTGCTTTCATTACTATTATTTTCCTTTAATTCCTGAAGAAGTTCCATTCTGTTATTTCAATTTCAGTTGCTGAAAAAACGTTCCTTTCTCCTGGATTGTTCACATTTCCATTTATCACACTTCCAGGAGACAAAATCACCAGCATCTGTAGGAACTACAAAAATTAGAAAAAATCGAAATGAGAAAAAAGAAACGAACAAAATAAAATCTGAAAAATCTGGAAAAGAATATCTTATCATTTTGTTTGCTGCATGCCAAAAATCCAGCCAAAAACAAATGTGAAAGATTCTTTGTACCAAGTCTTCTGTATCAGTACAGTATAAAGTATGTACATTTGTGCATCAGTGTAGGGGAGAATCATCACCTTCCCTGACAACTGGAAGAAAGTATAGCCACAACTGAATACAGTATACCATTTGCTACCTCTGGGTGCAGGGACTCAGGCAAAATAGAAAATGATGTTATTCTCTGAAGGAAGCACTGCTGAGACTTATTGTGTGTTAGATGAATGATTTAATACAAGTGTATCCAACCCGCAGCCCATGGGTCACATGTGACCCAGCACAACCTGCCTTGTAGCCTATCCCCTCTCTGTGCTGTAGAAGCCTCAGACATGAGCCCAAGAGTTGGAGTTCAAGGAGCATTTGGACAATGCTCTCAGAGATAGGGTCTGAGTTGTGGTGGTTCTGTGTGAGCATTATGATCTTTGTGGGTCCCTTTCAACTCAGAATATTTTATGATTCTAAGATTTTATGAAAATATTTGGTCTAAACAGTCTTTTCTCTCTCATGAGTATTGAAAACTGAATAATAGTTTACCCTGTTTTATTTATTAATATTAATATGTAATTGTTGTTTTATTTAAAAAATGCAGCAGCTCGCTAAAATATGGAAATTTAAAAACAAGGAAGCAAAACAATGTTACATATTCAAAGTAACACAACAGCAATATTTTGTGTCCACCTGAGCTACAAAGGTACATGGATTCTGCATCTTTGTTGTGTCTACTCTTCTATCAGCAGCAAAATTCAGGAACCCTAAGTAGCAGTATTTCATGCACTGACCAAGGCTTAGATGCTTTGAAGACTTAAGTTTGTTCTCATGCCTGAAACCGGACACTTTTCTGGACTTATGAAGATGGTTCAATAACTCTGCTTATAACATATTTATTGGCATTTATCTCAGGCATCGTGAAATAAAATTGCAACATTCTCTTGTAAACATATTGCAACAATTTCTGTGGACAGTTAAAATTTAAGTACACTCTATTCCCTCATTCTCAAGCATTTCCTGTCTCTTCTATGTTACCTCATCCTAGATTCATAGATTCATAGATACATTAGGTTGGAAAGGACCTACAAGATCATCTAGTCCAACCATCCTCACACCACCATCCCTACCCACCAAGCTACTAAATCAAATCCCTCAGCACCTCATCTAAATGCTTCTTGAACAGCGCTAGGGACGGTGCCTCAACCACCTCCCTATGCAGGCCATTCCAGTGCCGGACCACTCTCTCAGAGAAAAAATTTTTCCTCAAGTCTAATCTAAATCTTCCCCGGCACAACTTGTGGCCATTCCCTCTCGTCCTGTCATTAGTTACCTGGGAGGAGAGGCTGACCCCCTCCTTACCACAGTCTCCCTTCAGGAAGTGGTAGAGTGCAATGAGGTCTCCTCTGAGCCTCCTTTTCCCCAAACTAAACAATCCCAGCTCCCTCAGCCGCTCCTCGTAAGACCTGTGCTCCAGACCCCTCACCAGTTTTGTTGCCCTTCTCTGAACACGCTCCAGGGCCTCGATGTCTCTCTTGTAGTGAGGGGCCCAAAACTGAACACAGTACTCGAGGTGCGGCCGCACCAGAGCTGAGTACAGGGGGATGATCACCTCCCTGCTCCTGCTGGCCACACTATTTCTAATACAGGCCAGGATGCCATTGGCCTTCTTGGCCACCTGGGCACACTGCCGGCTCATATTGAGCCGAGCATCAACCAACACCCCCAGGTCCTTTTCCTCTATACACTCCTCGAGTCATTCTGCCCCAAGCCTATAGCATTGCATGGGGTTATTGTGGCCAAAGTGCAGGACCCGGCACTTGGCCTTATTGAACCTCATCCCATTGACCTCAGCCCAACTGTCTAGCCTATCCAGATCCCGCTGAAGGGCCTCCCTACCCTCAGGCAGATCAACACATCCTCCCAACTTGGTGTCATCCGCAAACTTACTGAGGGTACACTCAATCCCCTCATCCAGGTCATCAATAAAGATATTAAACAAGATGGGCCCCAATACCGACCCTTGGGGGACACCACTCGTGACAGGACGCCAGCTGGACTTGACTCCATTAACCACTACCCGCTGGGCACGGCCCTCTAGCCAATTCTCAACCCAGAGAAGAGTGAACCTGTCCACACCATGGGCTGCCAGCTTCTGCAGGAGAATACCGTGGGAGACCATGTCAAAGGCTTTGCTGAAGTCCAGGTAGACTACATCAACAGCCTTTCCCTCATCTACCAGTCTGGTCACCCAGTCGTAGAAGGAGATGAGGTTGGACAAGCAACCCTACACAGATTTATATACAGTCAGTCTGATGGTGATACCCAGATGCACAATGATGATTTGTTTTCTTTTCCTGTTCCGTTCTTCTAGACTTAGGATCATGAACTGAGTCTCGTTGGAATGATTCCCAGAAGCAGAAAGCCTTGTTCTTGTGCCATTGCCTAACACAAGCATTATTTTAACCTATATGCTATTCCCTCTTTCAGCCACTTTAAATTAACCTGATTATCTGACTACATTATAGGATTGGTTCATTCTTTTGGTCTGATCTTTGTTACAATAAGCTACATTGAACATAAATTTCCACTTAAATAAAACACAGATTTTGATTTCACTGCTCCTTCAAGCTCAGCATTTTCTAGAAACTGCAAAGTTTGTGTTGCACTGTCTACTGAATTCAACTGCTGCTGACTGGAGTTATTTCTGAATTTGTTCTAAGAATTACCCTACTGCCTGCATATCTCCAGAGGAAAACCTAAGGAACACTAAAAGAGGTAAATAGAGACCTCAGTGCTTATCCTGTGTAAGCTTCTCTCATTCTGAAAGAAGAGACTGAAATAAGAGAATCTCAAAAGGGGGACTCCTGAAGGCAGATAAAAGATTATGGAATAATTTCCTCTCTTATTGAAAAGCTGTTCACAGGTACATTTTAAAGGATAAAAGGAAAACCTTTTTTATTTTTTTTTAACTGTGAGACCAATCAGTAGGATAACGTTCAGGTCAACTGTATTGGCTCTGCCCCCTCCCAGCTCCTTGTGCCTCCTCAGCCCCTCACTAGCAGGACAGTGAAGCTGAAAACCTGTAATGTCCTTTGCTCAGCATTGCTCAGCAACAACTGAAACACTTCTGTATTATCGACATTCATTTTCTCATAAAGCAAAAACATAGCGTCATATCAGACAAAGTGAAAAAAACTGTCCCAGCTGAAACCAGGACAATCACACCCTTACTTTCTTAAAATACAGGTGTTTGGTTGGGAGTGCTGCTGTAATAAGTACTTCTGTACCAACTCTGGATATACTGTCTTATGGAGTCTGGAGCAGAAATGGGGCAGGGAGATCTTGGGGAACAACCAGGGCCGGAATAAAGGCTAAAGAATTAAAATCTCTTTTTCATGTCCCTAAAGGCATCTATTTTTATTTTTCATTTACCTGCCTAGTGTCTAAGGGAAAGTGCAGACAGCTTCTTTAGTATATCAAAGCATAGTCTGTCTGTGTTTAAATAATTATACCATTTCTTGTAAAATAAAAATAAAGATGAGTCTCTGACACAATTGGTGCCAAATTCTGCCTTTGGACATGCATGTTACAGCTTTGTACATGGTGTTAATTTGAGCTCCTTCACAAAGAACTTGGACCAATAGGCATGAACCACACTGTACTGCAACAATAAGTTATGTTCATAGGGAATGTTAATAATTTTAGGGGTCATTGCTTCAATATTTCAAAGGTCTGTATTAAATGTGAATTCCCAAATATGCCATTGATCCTGACTTCAAAGGATTTTGCAGAATGAAAGATGAACTTAGCATACCCTTCTGAAAGTAGATTGTTCCCTGACACCAGCAGAGCTCCCAGAACATGAAATAAGGTGACTATGGCCAAGGGATCCTGATATCAAACAGAAAGGGCAGATGCTCATGAGTGCTAGTGCAGAATCTGTTTTTACAACTTCACAAGTCCAAATTTGAGGTAATTTTGATTGTTAGGGACTGTTTATGTGTCACTAGGACATAACTTCACTACTTTGTGTGAATATTTACATTATTCTTTTGTTACGTAGTTTAAGAAAATCAAATAATTTAGTCATTGAATTATGTCAGGAAAGATAAGCTCCAAAAGTCTGTATCTGGTGAAAATATTCATTTTACAAAAAAAAAAAAAAAAAAAAAGTTTGAAATTATTACCTTTGTTGCTGCATTAATTTGGGAATACAGCTACAGAGAGACTTTCATATCATATTTTCTCTATTTGCAACTTAAATAGTTTTGTAAAAATTAGTATATTATTTATAAATATAAATTTGTAATATGATTAAAAACTGTGATGTTTAATGCATTTGCATTCTTCAAATTTAAAACAAAACTAAAACAACAAAAACAACACTGTAGATATATATTTTTTTCAGGGCTGGATCATTTTATTGATGTATGCAATGCAAGAAGTAGTGTACATTACTCAAATTACTGAGCAGCACTGAAAAGATTGTATAGACTTGAGCAACATCAATAGCATCAATTAATATAATTTCTTTTAAATTTGTTCATATGAAAAAAAGAAAAAAAATATGATGCTATAACACTAAGAGCAAATGACGTGAGGCATGTTAAAAACACTTCAAGAAAAAAAAAATGCACAACAGAAACTAGAACAGACATTGTCTTAACTTTTTCTACCTGACAGAAAATGACAAGATATCTCTACAAGCAAAGCACAGAAGGGTGAGAAGTTTATCCTTATACACTTAAGCAGGATAAAATTTTATCATGACTTCTTGGGACTATATGAACCCATTTTCTTCGTTCTTATATACTGTTGATAAATTAATATTCATTGTATTACCACAGTTGCAAGGAAGACGTCTGCATGTGGAATGAGCCTTCAACATGTAGCATGCTGCATTTTCCCACCAGATACTTTCCCATCCATTTTATCTTCTGAAGGAAATATTCATTTGACTGTCTTCTCCTCAATGAAACTTTACAAACCAGACCTTAAAAAGATTTTTGGCCTTTTATATTGAATAGAATGGAACTCTACACTTGGCATATGCCTCAGAGCTGTGATACCACTCAGTATCACATGGAAGGTATATATATTGGCTTACTTGAACTTACTACAAATGTTGGATATTAAGGCTTTGGATAGAATCCACAGGAAGAGTTTGTGTGAGTAACAATGCAGGCTTGAAGGTTCCATGAGTTGTATCCATTGCCTGCCTTAGTCCCTCTGGATCACTGAGACAAATTACAGCTCCTATTCAAGCCAAGACCCAAAAAACTCCTTGATGTTCTCTCCAGTTTTTCATAGATCTATATGTCTATTAATAACTATAGCATAATTTCTAATTTTTTTTTCAGTCATCTCAAGCTGCTCCTACTGCCTGTCTTAGGATTATTCAGAAATGGACTGACCTGTATCATTAATTACTCTTCTTTCTGTTCATGCCTTCCAAATATCTGCCCACCAGTAGTAAAATGATCTGATCAGTTTGTATGAGTAAGCTTTTGTCTTTAAGAAGATATGAAGTGTCCGACTGGGTTGGCCTAGAGGGTGATGAAACCCTGGATTCTGCCTCTGGCAATAGCAGATGGAGATAGGCTGCAAGAACACACACAGGCTGTACCTGAAGCCAGCTCCCCATACCTTACTAGCTTACTTTTTAATACAGATGCTCCATCTATATGTCATTTCAGTTCCCATCTTCTCTATTCTTTTTAGCTTCTGTTTAGTTGCTATTTCATTATAAATAGCAGCACTCCCAACAGTAACATTTTTGAGAAACTCTTGAGTCTTTAATTGTACTTTGGGTTTTATTTAGCTTTATATATTTGCAAATTTCTGAGAAAGTTTACAGTTTCTACAGCTCAAAGAATTTTTGTTTTAGCTTCCTGGTGGACAAAATGTCAGTGTGGGAGAAATTAAGCTTTGTGACTATGTACAATGTAACTGAGCCAGCTGTGAAAGAGAATTGACTATCCAGCCTTTTCAGTACTGTATAAAGGTACAATTCATTCTGTGTGGGATTCACTGCAGCTAACTTTAGGCTTTTATAGTTTAACCGTCTAAATCTGAATTAGTCACTTTGGATTCCCTTTATAGTTACCAGAGACAAAAGGCCTTTTTTGAGCATGATTCATCTGACCTATCTAGATATCTACTTAAGAATTAGATGAATCATGTCCAATAGCTTCTTTCCTTTCCCTTCTCTACTAACTACGAATCTTCAGAGCTAGTGGTTATAATGCAGATCTTTGCTTCTAGTGTATACAAAGCAATTCAATGTAGCATTATTCTATTTTTTTTTTTCCCAACACCAGTCTTTCTCTAGACTCTTGCTAATTAGTGTTAACATATCCAGTACATTGTACCACTTTTCTGTACTTGAGGGCATAATCTCACCTATTTTTCTGCTCAGTGTATCATCTTTAAAAGCATTTAGACTCTTCATTATGTTAAAAGAATCTGAGCACTACCCACTCGTGACACGTTCCTATATGTTGTGCATTAGCTTGTCGAATAACATTGTTTGTTAAAGCTTAAATCTCAAGTTCTTAATACTCTGAGGGATTTGTTTTAAGCATGATCTCAACCAGAATAGAACTTTTGGGTTCTATTCTGTCCTTACAGCAATCACAAAACTTACTTTCAAGTTTTCATTATTTTCTCTAATATACATTTTCAGAAAAATTGTTCTTTGCATTTTTACATTGGATGCAGAACTTCACACTTTTGTAAAGGCAGTATCATGGTTAGACTCTTGTACTTGAATTAACTGAAAACTGTTAAAAAAAGCAAATGAACACACAGGTCTTCAAAGACACCTATTCTCAGATATAATGCTTCCTTCTGATTGCCTTCTTTTACTTTCATGCTTTACTTGCAGTTACAGAATGAATAACTGTTAAAATCTCCTGTACTTATCTTCACATTTCCAGAATTATAGTTCATGACAATTCTATTCTTCTTTTCAGAATATCTTAGCGGATTGCTTTATTCCTATTTTTGTTGTTGTTGTACAGTTGTACTGAAAATTGTAATTTCCATAATTAAGGCTCTCACCCTTAAGATAATCTTTGATTATGCATTTTCACCCATAGACTCCCTGCTAGACTATTGCTCATTGATTGTTGTGTTACCTTTAACAATCTCTTATATTATCCGTGCTTTCTATGCTAGTTCATGTTTTTTCCTGTTTCTATCTTCTTAAGGAGCAAAGACTGTAGAATCTGGCCCTGAATCTCTGCTTTTCAATATTGCCTATGAATTGCATTATCAGTAATAAACAGCAATTAATTGTATGTATTACAACTGTTATTGTCTTTTCTCTCTCTCTAGTTTTTGCTAGAGAGCTCCAATGTGAGTATGAAAGACTTGCTGCTAAATACACCCAGATATATTTTCTATCAGTGTTTTCCTTACCATCATGGGAGCTGGGCCAGTAAGTACATAAATTAATGAATACTGATTGGGAATCAGAGTACAAATGAGGTGTAAACCATCCCCCTCAAAATCTTTATCTAATGAAATTTCATTCTTATACACAAGAATATGAAAGTCCTAAACTGTGAAATATTCCTCAAGAAGTGGTACTGTGTTTCACTGAACTACTATTACCAGGCATATCCAAATCACTGTTAACACTTCTCCTTAATCTTTTGTCATGGTTTCATTAAATATGACATCTCCCTGTGTCTTCTATAGACATTTTTGCAGGTTTACTCATATTTAAACTTTCCCATTCTAGTATGGATGAATTTAAGGTAATGTGATTGAACACAATGTAGTCGGGCAGAAATTACCGTTTTAATGAAATATTTTGTCATGCACAATAAGGTTTAACTTAGATTGCAATGAAGCATGACCTATTATATCTATAGGTGGTTTCCTTCAGACTTTGAAGGACAGAACAGCATTTTTCTCAGGCTTCCCATCTTTGCCAATCACCCAGAGAACTTAAATATATTAAAATAAAGAAAATAGAATAAAGTATGGTTGGGAAAATCTACTCCCAACAGTTTGAAAATATGTATAATCTGAATAGCATCTCTGCTCACTTCATAGAGTTAATCACTCAGGTTGGAAAATACTCTTAGGAGAGTCAAGTTCAATCATCAACTTAACACTGAAGTCTACAGACCAATAAACCATGTCCCGAAGCATTACATCCACACAATTCTTAAATAGTTTTATAAAAGTACTCAGACTCCACCAGTTCCCTGGTCAGCCTGATCCAATACCCAATCATCCTTTCAATGAAGAAGTTATTCTTTGCATCCAACTTAAATATTCTCTGGCACAACTTATGAAGCTGTTTACTTGCACCTGAAGAAAGAGATTGGCATCCTCCTCCCTGCAGCTTCCTTTCAGGCAGCTGCAAATAGTAATGATGTCTCCTCTCAGCTTTCTTTTTTCCTGACTAAAAAAATCCAGTTTCCTCATACACTCCTCATATGCATTTTTTTCTGGTCCTTTCACTAGCATCGATGTTCTTCTCTGTATTCCAGCAACTCAATATCCTTCATGTAATGAGGGGACCAAAACTAAATAATATTCATGGCATGGTCTCATCAGCATCTTCCCAGACATTCTTCCCATACTGCTGTTATAACCCAAGTGCAGTTAAGTTACAGTAATTAGCATGAGCTTGTATAGCTTTGTCAATCAAAAAGCATTGTCAATTTTTTATTTTGTGCCCTTTTTATTTTTTTTTTTTTGAAATTAACATATTCCTTTATCAAGAGGGTAGGTTTCTGCTTCCAAGGAGCCATACTATCCCCTGTGAGATACTCCTTGCTTGTCAATGAATCTGTGAAGGTTTGATGGACTATTCTGATGTTTCATCATCCTTCCAGTTCCAAATGTGCTTGGGTTATTGTTACATAGAAATTCAATGCAATGGCAGTATCTGTTTAAACCTATGTGCCACCAATCACACCACCTGACAATCATGTTGACAAGATTTTCATGTTCAGTCATTATCAGTGTGCAATTACTGCAATGATTCACTTTAAATGTAGCTGAAGTTCTGGGGTTTTACCTTCACAATGGTTTGAGTGTTGTTGTTGTTGTTGTTTTTTCTCTGCAACTATGGCATTACATTTACTTTCAAGAAAAGAAAGCACGAGATGTACTTTTTTAAAACACCTGCAGTAGGCATACACCAACAAGGAAACGTGAGTTGTTACCACTTTACACAAAAACTTCCTAAACTCTAGCACATTTGCTGAATGTGGACAATTTCTGTGATTCTGAGCTTACAGGAACATATGAAAAAAGTCATAAAATCTTACACTAGAATCCTTAGGTAAGGCACCCACATCTCATCTCCTAGCTCCAAAATGAGTGCCTAGTCTTTCTGACTTTTTCAAATATTGGTTTTGTCATTTTTTCTCATACTCATATATTTAAACTGTGGACTCTCCCTCTTCCTTCATAGAATCATAGAATCATAGAATCATAGAATCATAGAATCATTCGTAGGGGTTGGATCTTTTATTCTCTCCCATTTCATCATGAAAATGGAGCTGATTCACAGATATATTTCAAGATTTCCACCCTTTATTAACAAGAAGAAAGCAATGTTCACCAACATGTCTGTGCCGAGTTTGTAGGGCTTGTCAGAGATCTTGCTGTTTTCATACAGCCTTACAAATGGTGCTATTTGCACTTTATTGTTAATTCCATATGAGGACTTATTTTACGATTTTTGCTCCTTTACAGTTCCTCTATCAACCAATTTTCAGGTGAATTTCTGTAATGACTTCAAGCTTCATGAGAAGTCCTGCTGCTTAAATCTAAGTTCATATTAGAGAAAGGATGTTTGAAATTTTTAGCTCATGTTGCAGGAGATTTTCATTTGAATTAAACATCCTCCAGGTTAATAAATTTTGATTGCTCCGTATTGCTAGCCATCTGGTCCTAACCCTTGGAATATCATTTCAAGATGGGTGTTAAAAAATAAAAACTGAACTCCAGTCCCTGCCTTTCTCTAGCCTGATACAGAACAATACGGTTTTTACACAAAATAGTAAGCAAAGAGGAAGCTAGAGCATAGCATTTGATTTACGTGGACATATGGACGGCTTTTCACAAATTTTGTTGAAATATTGTGGGTAACATTATAGAGATAATTAATGTTTTACAGCAGTTCATTATAATATGCTGTGTTCAGTTGTTTACATATATGTAAAATGTTAACCCATGAAGAAAGACGTAGAACCACAAAAAATCACGTGGTCAAGAAAGCCAAGGGTATCCAGGTTTGTATTAAAGAGAACATGTTCAGAAGAAGGGGGAGGTTGTCCTCCATCTCTACTTTGCCATGGTGGGTCCATATCTGGAGTGCTGTAACCAATTTCAGGCTCATCAACTGTTTTACAGATAAAGTATTTTATTTCTTTTGTATCATCTTGAAAGAAGGATTTCTGGTAAATAGTTATATGCTGATACAGCAGCTCTTCCTTACTTGGATCTGAGGAAGATTCAGGTTTACTGTTGTGTGGTCTTGCTCCTTACAGGCTGAGATCTTCATCTCAATTCAATGTCTGAGAAACACAAATGTTGTGATTGCCTTTGACATTCAGGTAGCACAACCCATTGGAAAGTTATTCCCATCTCTCCTGCAAAACTGAAACCATTAATTTCTAAGTGGGGCAGTTCTTAAGACTTTCAAAAAGAAAAATCTACATCTCTAAATTTAACAAAAATTTAAACAAAAACTTGGATCATTTCCATTTGTAGTAATCTGTGTGACTTCTGTCAATTTTATTTTGAAAAAAAAAAAAAAATCCCAATTGGAAGTTGATCCCTAATTGAAAGTTTTAATCAGCACTTCTGAAATACTTTTTACTCACCTCAGCCATTCATAAAAAGTCTGGCACATCTTGTCTTGATTGAAAAAAAGGAAAGAAATTTGTCTTGTAGTCAAAATCTGACATGGCCATGTCAGGAGGACCAGCAAATGGCATGTATGAAAAGGCAGAAAAAAAAAAAAGAAGAAAAGAATGTGAAAGTCTGTTTTTTTCTCCTATTCTGTAAATTTAGAATTGAACTTTTCATTCAATTATGCATCTTAAATAAGTTTATACATACACTATTTAGATAATTTATTTATGGATGTGCCTTAGCACAGTGGCATTACAGCAGGCTTTGATCTCAGCTACAGCAATTCTATTTGAATCATTATGCTGTGAATGTAAACATGTGTGCACACTATTCAAAATCAATATGCATTTTTTTATATATATTCTGGAAAATCTTCACACAGATGCTGAAGAAGGATGTATTTGGAAGCTTCAGGTTTAGAAGTGAGTCTGAGCTGTACTTCAGTATTTGGACTACCGCTGAATTAAAAAAATGAAGACTGAATTTCATTCAAGCCCAGGAAAACATATGTGGGAACAAATGCCACAAAGATACATGAACCTTCTTTATATTCAACTGTTGAAGTGGAAGAGCTGGTCCCATAACAGATGGTTTCGTTGAGTACATCCTGTGAAGAGATCACTGCCCTCATGTCCATTTAAAGAGCAGTTTAGGCAATCAGACCTCTGCTGGAGTCAGACCCCAGGGTTACAAATGACTGTTTCTACTCAGTGTTTCAGATAAAATAATGAGATGGGGTCATGAGCACATTCTCTCCCTGCACTGACCTCGGGAAATGAAACAGCAGTTGATGGACTTACAGAAAAAAGAAAAAGCATCCTCTTTTTTTCTCCCTCTTTCTCAGAAAGTGACATAAAATGAATCAGATACAGAGGCTTCATAAAGTCTCCAAGGAAAAATTGTTACCATTTGCTTCCCGATGAAAGTCTTCAAATATACTGGTTGTAGATGACAGCAGTAATGCTCAAGACAGAATGACTGGTAGAAGCTGTGCTGAAACCTCTGACTGAGTCAGCAAGAATGTTTCACTGACACTTGGAGATGTGGATTTTCCCTTGTGAAAATCCCCAGAAAAGGGGATAGGATCCAAAGGATAATCAGATTTTAAAGAATTTTGAAATTTCTGATTATATATTTTACTCCCATTATTGAAGAGACTACAGAAATATTGTCTGTATTATAAGGAAAAGAGTAAGCATCTTTGATACAGTGCTTTTCTAACACCAATATTTACTCACATACATTATTCATTCTATACATTACTAAAATGACTCCTTAGCTTGAGAAACATTCTGCTGACATTGGCTACTCATTGCCTCTGTCACTTCACATGGTTTTCTGTTTATTCTACTTTGATAACTAATGTATTGTGTCCTGGCTTTATCTAGTATAGAGCTAATTTTCATCATACTAGCTGGGATGGTATTGTATGTCGATGAGAATAAAATTGATAGGACATCAATACCTTAGTTGTTGCCAAGCAGTTCTTACACTAAGTCAAAGACTTTTCAGCTTCTCAGGCTGAGCTGCTAGCAAGGAGGCTGAGGGGGAACAGAAAGAGCGCAAGGAGCTGGGATGGGGCAGAACCAAACAAGGGGATATCCCATACCTAATGACATCATAAAGAACAAGGATACTGAGGAGGTGGCATGAGAGGTTGATGTTGCTCATGGACTGACTGGCCACTGATCAGCTGATGGTGAGCAGCTGCATTATGCATCTCTTGTTTTGTTGCTGTTGTGTTTTTTTGTTTTTTGGTTTTATCTTTCTTAATTAACACTCCTTATCTCAATTGATGAGTTATCACACTTACACTTTTTTCTCTCCCATCCCACTGAGAGTGAGAAAATGGTTGTGTGGTACTTAACTGACTGCTGAGTTGAACTACAGTATGCTGTCAAACCAAGTTAGACTGCTATTTGCTCCCCTGATGTCTGTATAACCCTTATTAGAGTAGTTGTATAATCTATGGCATTTGAATTTTAATTTGATATTTTATGTGAACTTAGTAAATATTCAATTTATTGAACAGAAAATTATTTTCTGCTATTACGTAAAATATATATATATTTTGAAATAGTTTCATAACTTAAAACTTTTCAGTGAAGAGTTTTATTGTCTTTTAATGTTATCAGTCTGTATTAAAAAATGTTCTGTCAGAGTGCTACCTATGAAAACAAGTTAATCTGCTCAAAAAAGTTGCTCTTACCACACAGGTTAAACGCAAGTTAAGAAGCTTCTTGTAAATTGGCCATACAAGCCACATGGGGTAAGCAAACTGAACAACAATTGCATGACTATCACAGAGAACTTTCAAATTGAAGGGTATAATTAACACGAAATGCCAAAGTATTTAGGTACAGAGTAATTTGACAAAATTCAGAACGTGCTTATAGGAGCAAGCTGAGCAGCCACTAGCTGGTGATAAGTACTGAAGTCCCACCACACCATGCCAGAATAAGCAGGTAAAAATCCATGTAAAAACTCAATTTTTTTAAAAACTAGTCTCAAAAAGAAAAATCTGGCATAGTGTTCCTGTTAATATGGTAGGAATTTCTTTTCAGCTTATTGCCTCTTTAACAACATTGTATTGACTTCATGCTGACAAGAGTAAAAATTGTGTATTCATCCAAGTCATTGCAACTCTGAAATTAAACATGGGCAGGATTGAGTAATTTTTTATTAGAATTTCAGTTATTTTACAAGCATTTTAAAGCTCACCATATTTTGGGTCAGGAAAAGCAGACATATTCAAAAACAATAATATAATGAATATTGCCACACCATTTAAATATTCTTAGTACTTTTCAAATCCCACTCATAGACCTCATCTGACAGACATGGAATTTCAAAGCTTTTTTATTTTTAATTTTACTTTCTCATTTTCTTTATTTTCAGTGTTTTCTATTACTCAGCTTTTACAATTCTTGTTTAAATTTATTTTTAGTTCAAGAACATGAAACCCTGCAAGTGCATGTTATTGGGTTTTGCTTTCTTCTTATTCCAGTTTTTAAATGAACTACATGCCAAAAAAGAAAAGAAAGCAGAAATTTGACCTTCATTGAGAAGTGCCTTTGAATAGTCCAATGGAAATTGATTTTGTTTTGATGAAGTTAAGAGGATCTGTAAATCCCACTTCTGCACAGCTCTCTGTATGCATCTATAATACCTTTTCTCTAGTATCAGTTATGAAAGACATTCATGGCAATTATGGCACAGTGGACTCAAAGCTGAAACCATGAATACACTTGTAGCTTTCCCTTTTTCAACTTGAAGTGTCACTGGCAGTTTTCTTACCGTTCTACCATCAGACAAGTTTTTGGTCCTTCATAGTAGCAGAATAAAATGACAATACCATCTCTCCTTCCCTTTGATGCTCAGACGCTCATGTAAGGGAGGTAGAATTTTAGATCTGAGATCCACCAAATAAAGTTTCAAAGAGATTTTGTGTTTCAAAGAGATTTTCAAAGAGGTGTAGAACTATTCAGATAAAACTTCCATAGGAGTTCAATGATAATTTGTACAAAATTAAAATACTACTTTATTTACAAAATCATATTTAAAAATATTAATGTATCTTCTAATCAATTCGACTTCTCATCCGTTTCTTTTGTCCCAGTGATATTTAATAGAAAAAAACGCCTTCCAGCCTACTTTGTTTTCCTCATGTGTGCATAAGTCTCACAGTTACTACTGTTAATGAGTGTAAAAGAGAATATAGACATCTGAGTCAAAAATTATATACATTTGTGTATTTTCATTAGTAAATTGGATACTGAAAATTAACACGGATAGGGTACTTATAGGAAACAAACAAACGTTAATATGGACAGCAGAAATACAGATTATACTTACCTGGCTAACATAAGAAAACTGGAATTAGAAAAGGCTGAGTGTTAGACTAATTTATTTTTATATTATATAAAAAAGTCAAAAAAAGCCAGATTTGTTGCAGAGTATTTCAATGGGTTCCACTAGTAGGATTAATAAGGTCATACTTAAATTTCCATTGAAGCTTTCCTCATTCAAAGTTCAGCTTTGATTTTCTGAATGACTGTTCTAATTTTCTGCAAGCAAATGATCTTCAAGATCCCAAGCACTGAGCAGTGATTTGGACAAGATTTAAACAGATAATCTAAAAGTGGAAAAATTCCTTTTCATTTCACACCCACTAACACAGCAAAAAAGCTCCATAATTACAGTATATCTGAATCATGTTTCTGTTTTTGGTATCTTCTTGTAGTATACTCATGTTTCAGAGTTCTTGGTTAAACTGCTTGTGATTCTTAAAAGCAGTTACTTTTACCTGTGAATCTGCTTTGAAGTCCTATTTAGACAAGTGATACTTGATTTCACTCAGCAGGTAAACACACAAAGCAGCCCCCAGGTGAGATTGATTCATTCTTAATGAGGTACAAAGTAAGTGAAAATTCAGAAATAATGCTTACATGTGACTAATACTTGTCTAAGAGATCATTATAGGCTGTTATTATAAAGTACTTTGAATAACACCACTGACACTACTACTCAGCTTTGAAAGCTCCATCTCATGAAGAAATAGTGTAATTCCTTCTATATGATTAAAAATTAGAGATCTTCCCACTTATATGTACAACTAATTCCCTTTCTTTCTTACATAAGGAAAATAACAGACAAAAGGAAGTGAAATGGCAAGCTGAAAAATGCACAGGGAGTCACCACTGGAACTGGAAAAAGGATCACATGTAGGATCCACCTCTGATGCTCAGTACAATGCAATCAATTTAGTTCAATGGGAAATCTTTTCTGCCTTTTTTTCCCCCCTTTCCTTCTTTTCTTCTTATTTTTCTTCTTCTTCCCAAAAGCCTTGAAACACCCATGTTGATATTACACATAAATGAAAATTATGTAAAAATTCAAGAGCCATAGAGAAGAGTTTTTCATGTCTTCTACAGGAATATCACTAAAAGAACATATGAAACAGTGATTTAATTTGCCTTTGAAAAATTCTTCTTCAAGTCTTAAAAAAAGAATATATAAACATATAATATATAAAAAAAGAGGCTTTTGTTTGCTTTTTACAGTGGAATTAATTTACATACTATGAAATCAAAATGCTGTCCAAAGAACAGGTAAATGAATACAGAACATAATCAGTTAGAACTCACAGGTAAATTTGCATAAATATTTAACTATGTGCTTGCTAACACCAAATGACACCAGGAAAATGATATATCAGTTGAATTCATGGAAATGATTAATTAAAAATGTTGAAAGATGAAGACTCAAGCAGTACATTCAAATTCTATAAAAAACACCTGAAACTACAATGGAAGACAGAAATGTTAATTACTTCAGATGAAATTAAAAAACAAACAAAGAAATAAAAAAAAATCCTTTATTTTACTGAAGAAAATGCAAGTCCAATGAATGTTCACCGTATATCGTTTCTATCCTCAAGAATCATTAATTCCAGTTTTGAAGAAAACTGGATACGATGCATTCAACTTGAGAGAATTTTTTTTTTTTTTTTTGTGCTTTTGGGAATGTGAGTGAAAAAAGTAGAGTATTAACTGCACAGTTTTGCTGTAACCCTTATCAGATCTAGGGTTAGGGGCTATAAATGTTTTAGGATGGGGCAGACTTAGTATGCATACACATGTGGAGCAGTTTCACAGTGAATTATTACAATAAGGTTGGGACATCTAAAATTTTGTTATTTATAATAAATTAATGCTTCTGTGCACTGAATCTTGTACTGCTTCCATAAAAATGAATTTTCAACATTCTGTCATCAAAACTTCACTGTAGAAGACTGTCTGAGTTATTTTAGAAATGCAGGTGTACATGTAAGGAACAGGTGCATCTTAGGCAGTTGCTTAACAGCAGCACAGACTCTGACTGTTTCAGACCTCAATTCAGGAAAGCTGTATGAACTACCATGTATTGAGAGATAGTGTCCCACTTTTCTCTATTCTTCTTTCAGATTTCTACTTCAATTAAATATATAGCAGCTTGTCATTACATACACTTCACATTCCTTCTTGAGATTTACTTTGGTGTCTATTGAATGAATGACTAAAAACATAATCTTTACTTGTGTTCTCTTAGACAAGTACTGAAATATACCTTAATAAAAATTTGATTATTATGATTCTATGTTTATACCAGTGTGGAGTACATTAGAAGTTTGTCTGAGACATACTTTTTTCACAACATTCTTTTTGATAGTTTGATGCATTGTTACAATGAGTGTTCTATAGACTTCACTACTTCTCACTCCAGGAAATAATTCCTATTCTTAAGCTCTAATGATTTATTTGAGTATTTCCCCTTGAATATTATTGAAGACATTCAAAAAAGCCATTGGGGTCATTATGTATTTTTACCTGCTCCATTTCCCTCCATATCAGAACATAATACTATTAAAACAAGATTTTCAGGTTATGCATGTATTTCCTCCATGTCTGTTCTCCTATACTGCTGCTTTGGGATCAGTTTAATAAAGGTTAATAAAGGTAATGTTTACAAACTCTAAGAAGTCTCTCTCACAAATTTCTTAGTGATAAACGAAATAATTAACGAGCATGACCTTTTATCAGTTAAGTTGTCTGCACATCCCAAGGGGTCCCTATCCTCCTTATTGTGTTCTGATTTTTCATGTCCCTCCAGTCTGAGCTCCAGCAAGTGCAGCAAAGCTATGCCAGCCACAACAGCAGCAGACGGCATTTTCTTTCTAACAAGTTTCAGGACAGTGAAAATTAATGAGGATAGAGTCTTGAACTTTGGATTTTAATCAGTCCTTTTACAGTTTGAAGTTCTGATGAGCAACAGCTTATTGGAATTGTATCTTCTTTCTCCTAGAAAAAAATCTTGAGGAAAAATGAGAAAGGAGGCTAAAAGTTTCTATACTGCAATTCTTCACTCTTGAGACTTCATAAAAAGTAAATTAAAAGCCAATGAATCATAGAGTAGTTTGAGTTGGAAGAGACCTGTAAAATCATCTAGTTTTACCCACCCTGCTGTAGGCAGGGACACTTCCTTCTAGACCAGGCTGCTCAAAGCCCCATCCAGCCTGGTCTTGAATGCATCCATGGAGAGGATATTCATAACCTCTCCAGACAACTTGTTCCAGGGTCTCATCCAACCTCACAGTAAAGAATGTCTTCCTAATATCTAGTATAAATCTACGCTCTACCGGTTTAAAGCGGGTTCCTCTCATCCTGTCACTACATGTCAATCTAAAAAGTCTCTCTCCAGCTTCCCTATAGGCTCCCTTCATGCACTGGAAGGCCGCTATAAGGTCTCCCTGGAGCCTTTACTTCTTCAGGATGAAGATCCTCTGCTCTCTCAGCCTGCCATCATAGGGGAGGTGCTCCAACCACTTGATAATCTTTGTGGACCTTCTTTGGACCTGCTCTGAAAACTCCACGTTATTGTGGCTCCATTCTGATTTCTTGCTGTAATACCATCTTACAGTATCTAAACCACTACGAAGTTTTGTAAATGTTGTAAATTAATATGTGTGGTCTGATCAGGCATACAGTTCTATATCAAACTTGCTAAAAACTGTGAACCGTTTATAACCTACATCTAAGTATAAATATGATTTTTACTCATATAATCTCAGTCTACCATATGTTTCATTTAGGCAGTCATCTTATTTAATTTTAGAATATGTTGTTTCATAGTTAGTGACAAAATACCATGCATATAACTGTTTGATTATCTGTTTTACAAACTTGCATCTATAGTAGAAGAACAAGAAATTCTCTAATTTTTCTGCATTGCTCATATATAATTTATTTCATAAAATCTTAGTAAACTATATTTTGAATATAGTACACATAATGCTATATCACATTAATAAAATTCATCATTTTGTGAAGATTAGTGCACCTCACAATGTAGTGATAAGCTGATTGCAAGTATTTTTTATTTGACATGCTATGCCTTAGTTATATCGAAGATGAAAGAAAATATTGCATAATACCTTTAACATCCACAAGCAATGGGTCACATATAACAAATGCCTCTGCTCAGTTCTATAATTCAGTGAATACAAAAGCCTTTCATCTACAACATCTGAAGACTTTTATTCAAATCCTTCAAAATTAGTCAGTATTCCTTGAAATGTTGGAGATACTTTCATCAGTAATACTAACCATTGAAGAAAAATAGGAGAAAAATACAAGTAGCATTTTTTACTTTTTTGTTTTGTTTTTGATGCAGAACTATAAGCAAAGAACTATAAGCTAAATTGAAGAAAAATAGGAGAAAAATACAAGTAGCATTTTTTACTTTTTTGTTTTGTTTTTGATGCAGAACTATAAGCAAATAGGAAAAAAAATAAACATCTATGCAATTTCATGCTTTCTTCCATTGTTTTTATACTACGCTTGACTCGGAAAATAAGATGCAGATTAGATCTGTTCAGATTTTCACAGAATAATATTTTTTGGAAAAAAAGATTCTAAAGCCTTTAAGAAGGCAATACGCATACAATTGAGGCAGTATGCATACAACTGAGGCTAATCAATTCTTTCCTGGGAGGTACCCAACATCTGACTAAAGAATTTATGATTTTCCCTAGATCTTATTTATTCTTGGATGTACGTTATTTTTTGAGAAAAATAAATAATTCTATTTAATTTTAAAATTGAATTAATAGAGCTTCATTGTTCAGTACAATCTGAAGTCAGTTTTATATGTATTCTTAGTGTTAACAACAGTTAAATGGAAGCATTTCTGAAATGGGCACAAGGAAGAAGCAATGCAATCACAATCAATTAATGGATTAGGAGACTTGTAATGGCTTACAGACATTTACTTTATTTGTATCGGATCTTCATTCCATTCATACTAATCAAGGGAAATCTACTGAGGTTATTCTATGTATTTGGATTTATAGCTTCTAGAAATCCAAGCATTTTGTTATAAGAAAAATCTCATATTAAAAACATCTAATTATCATAACAACCTGGACAATTTACTTTCAAAAGTTTTTCCAAGATGTAATCAAATTTCTTCTGTTTCATTATTTTATACTTAAAATAAATTTATATTGTTTTGTTTTATTTAATACAACTACAAATACTGGAAGTGCCAGCTCTCACAGTAAGGGTTTTAACTGTTAACTGGAATGGTTCTTGGATCAGTACTGTTTTATGGTGTCTACCTGTTTATTAATGATAATTTCATTGTTGAGTTTTCAGTCTTGTTCTTGATGAAGAAGTTTAGAAATCATTAAAAATATGTATGGCAGTTCAAGAAGTTGTTTCATTCTAAAGGTAATTCTTTTACTTCTGCCCTGAAAATCAGATAATGGAGATAATAAAGGAAAGAAGATCCACCAAAACTCTTGGTTATTCATATTGCTGTACAGCATAATCTCTGTATTTCTGTTAAACTAGCAAAAAATACTTATGTAATAACTCAGGGATTTTTGCTTAAATAGTTAATGCATTATATTAATTCCTTGTATCAACATACACATCAGAACATGTTCATCTACTTCAATTTGGCTAAAGATACATCAGATACATCTTGTAGATGAGCTTTACAAAGACTTGAAAGAAATCTCTTTTCATTTTAATAAATACAGGCAGAGATGTTATGCTATGAGAATTATATAAAATTTATTATTTTGCAAGAAATGCATTGGAAAAATACTTGGATTTTAACTGCAAAAAAAAAAAATATCTAAGGAAAATAAAGATCAAATTCACAACACATTGCTGCTAGAAGCCTGATTTTCAAAATAATTATAATTTAAAAATTAGGGAAAAACTACACCATGTTATTTTATGCATCATTTCAGAATTCATCAAATCTATATCAATAAATATCAATAAACTACTTACAGTTAATACATATAATCAAAGTACTTAGAGTTTTCAGGAAGATTATAGCAAATTATTCAATAATTGCAATTTAGAGAATACATCTAATGATAGAGATTGCAGATCACAATAAAGGTTTTTTCCTTCATCTGATATGAATAATTTATGTGATATTTTCTAATGATAAATATTTGTTTTGGATACATCATAGGCAAAGCTATTGAGATTATGTGGCCTGATACTTGAATATACCTCATGTAATATCTATATGCACAAGAAAACTGCATCCAGTAAACACTACAAAAAAATGTTCATTTTGGTTTTCTCATTTTATAGCTCTATAACTATAGATCTAGGTAAAATTCAAGGACAAAGAATAAATATTTAGGCCTTTAAAATATGTCATCAAAAGATAGCAGAATACTATCTTTTGAAGAAGTCTCCGTCCTTTTCCACATTTCTTTTTTTATTCATCCTAAGCCAACTATAAATGACATCATGAGATTCACCATCATCTCAATGCCTTTCTTCTGCTATCCTACAGAATAAGCCAGATTAGGTAGGATTACTAGGACTTCAACAACTCATAGAAAGGCTTAGAGCATATGTTCACACCTAACAACTTTCCCTTCCACACAAGTTCTGCAATATTTTCAACAGCAACTTGGAGACTGAGGTTGGAATGAATAACTTAGAATGTTACTGACTGTTGAGCAGAGATGTGAAGATGATGAATATAGATCACTGTTATGAAAAGCAAGTGCAAAATAAAAACCAGAGAGATTAACCATTGATTTAAAGCAATGGCATCATTCAAGTTTTATCTTTAAGATACTCACTTCCAGCACTGTTCAGTGGCATATCACGTTACTGACATTGGTAACAGTTGGGCAAGTACTGTAATTGTATTTAACAGATTGGTTCCCCAAAAAGCAACCTGAGGTCAGAAGTCTGTTTTCATATTCTACAAATGTGCAGCTGATCTCATGTTTAATTATTATTTATTTGGCCAAGCACACAGCACAAACAGCAAACATTAAATTGAAGCAAGTAAATTATGAGCAACAACATTCTCTCAAAAGTATTTATTCAAGCTATTCAGCAAGTGTCTATGAATATTTAACATGTTTTTGAAATTTAATTTATGGGCAGCTTGGTAATCAGAAACAAAACAAAACAGACCAAACGATATTGCAGTTTGAGATCATTTGCAGGGGTAATCTTTTGGGGCTCTTGCCTGCTCTGGAGTACTATGAAGTTGAATAGCTTCTCTCTTTCATGCTGAAGATTAATCTGATCTCTGACACTAACAGCTGCTTAAAACTTTTTGAGCTCATTATTTATCAGCTTAATCAGCAAAATCAGTGCACCACTGGACTCTGTGCAGTCCCAAATCCCATGATCTTTTCTTTACTCCACCTCTAGCATCTCTAAATGCCATATCCCTTTATTTTGCATAATTTTCCATAGAGCTCAACATGTACAGAGGTCCTCACATTGGCTTTGACACTACAGAGGAATGCTGAGTGCTGGATCAAGGTTTACAGTATTTTTCAGAGCAGACTGCTAAGCATTGTCATTCTTTAACCTTCAGTCTTTTCTCATGCTTACTCATCAACATTTTATAGCAGTAGGTCATAAAAACGCTTTAAGCTGGAATTCTGCCTTAAGCTGTTTAATTGCAATTTTTAATGCATCACGGTGTCTTTAAATTTGTCATGTGTGAAGCCTGAAAATGTTAAAAAAGTTTCTTTAGAAGAAGCTTATTTCTTCAGATTTAGTTTCTGTTGAAAGACCTAGCAATTCAGTTGAATGAACAAAGTAGTTGAGGAGAAATGACAGTCAAATATACCTCAATTGGGACAAATAGTGCATCTACAGCAAAGCACTCAAGCAGCTCTCTCTGGAATTTGCTGTTGTCCTAAGGAAAAGAGAAGCTTGAGATAGTCCTATCAAGAAGCCAAGGTGCTTATATTCTGCGAAGTTGCTACTATTCATCTCAGTTTATTTTCTACAGTGAAGAAAGGTGTCACTTAATGTTATTAGGCACCCCAAGATTTGTTTCTCTTCTGTTTTGTAGGAAGCCTTGAAAATTACTTTCATGAAAGGATATATTTTGATCTTATTAAAGATTCAGATAATTTGCTTTGAAATAGAATTTAAGTAGAATAAAATTTTCATTCGTAGATTTCTCATTTAAAAATCTATTAACCAAGACAATAAAAAGTTTTTCAGCTCTTAATACATTTATTAAAATATATTTCTGTGCATATTCCTCTTTTTAAAATCACTCTCCATTCCCATTGAAATACGCACATAGCAAGTGTAACAGGGAAATTATAGGAAAGAAAAAAGTTGGTGAGTTTGCTTTTTCAGATAAATTTCTCACCCACTCAAAAAAGCAGGAGTTTGGCATGTATCCTCAATTTCTGAATATAATCATTGACGTTCACATTTTGTAGTGCATACAGAAAAATATTTAATTATTTATAACAGTTAAAAATGATCTTGTTCTCAGAAAGGGAATGTTTTCTTTCCAAAAGAATGATAAATATTAGCACTTTCTGAACACCATAATAATCTATGCCACGTACTCTTTTCAGTGATATCTGATTCATATTCTTCAAGCTATTTATTTTTCCTCCATCTGTAATAAATCTTGACAGGGATTGTGGCAAAAAAAAAAATCTTATTTTAATGAGTATATGGTATTATTCCAAACTGAGAATGGGTATAACTCTACAGGAGAGGAGGAATTTTGGCATTCACAGATGGCTGAATCTTGAAAAGCTTTGCACAGTTGACTGAATTCAAGGGCATCCTAACATATGCACATAAACAAATACATCACTTGCTTTTAAAAAAAGACATTTAGTAGCTAATTATGTAGTTTTAAGTATAGAAGTAATCACACAGCTGTGGTGAATCTCCCTCTGCTGGACACTCACTACATGACTGTCTGGACACTACAAAATGACCCTCCTAGCATTCTTCTGCATTTATTGAATTAAATGAGCAGCAGTTTTCAGAAGTCACTTATATCTCTCATTTTCTCTTTCTGCTTCCTGTTCTCATCTAACAAATTTTATGAAAACTGTCTGCATACTGTCTACATTTTTTTTTAACTTCTTGCATTAATATTAAAATTCTTTGTCTTGTTCTTTGGGGAATTCCATGTCTACAGTGTTCTTAATACCAGCAAAAAATGCTGAATTATCTTACAGATTTTCTTTTTTTGTCAATATGTTGCCCTAGTTTTCATACTGAATGTGAAATAGATTTTCACTTCTTTTCATCTATTTTTTAAAAGGTAAGCAGCCATTAATGTTTTTTGTTTGTTTGTTTTTCCAAGAAAAGAGAAACAAGCAAATGTTAATACTTTCTCTATAATCACTTCTCAAGCTCTATACATGACTCTATCCATATTTTAGGTAAACAAATACAAGCACATAAACATTATTAGGTCTCTAGAAAAGTAGTCTCAGTACCAGAAAGACAACACAGAACACCCTGACAGACCATTCTCTCTATGCATAATCTGCTCAGAAGACTTAAGGAAATAAGTTTCCAGTTGTTTTAAAGAGGTAGATTGTGTTCTAACCCCAGTAGGCAGCTAAACACAACAAAGACACTTGTTCACTCTCCCTAGGAAGGATGAAGGAGAGAATTAGAAAGGCAGAAGTGCAAGAACCCATGAGTTGAAATAAAGACAGGTTTGTAGGTAAAGCAAAATTTATGTGCACTATCAGGGGGTGGACATTCAACCATTTCCAGGAAATAAAGTATCATCATGTAAATGGTTTCAGGGGAACACAAATATCACTCTTCAGAAGACAAAAGCCAGTTTTATTTTGCAACATGATGCTATATATTTAGATAAATCACTTCGGTCATTTTGGAATATCCTAGTTGTGCCTGTACCCTCCACACTTCAGAAAGATGGCTACCCTTCAAATCTATAGCTCTTCAAAAACACAACAGTGGTTCTGCATAACTGTAAGAAGGCATCCAGGAAAAATGTATAAAAAAGAAAGAAAGAACACATTCATAGAGTTTGTCATCTTGCATTAAAGGCTTCATTTTCTAGTGAAAGCACATAGAGAACCTTAATTCATTGGAAATAGTGACAGATTTGCACTAGAGAAAAGAGCAGAAAGAGGACAACTGATGGAAAGAAAACTGTGATGATAGTTACGATGTTAACATATCTGCTTTTTCCACTGTTCATTAAAAGAACTGAAAATAACCTTAAGACAACTTGGACTAGTCTGTTGCTTGACCAGCACTGCCTCAGATGAGAATGAGTCTGATCATAACAACCTTCATACTGAACTTTGTTTTGTTGATTTTTTTTTTAAACCACTGGAGTTACACCACACTATGCAGCAAAAAGATGTTGACAATGCCTTCTGCTGCAGTGCAAACACCATAGAGCAATAAAAGATAAAAAAGAAACTATTAGCTTACCCCTTCCAGCAACTAGTGACAGCTCTCGAAAAGCACAGTCTCTATTCAAAGAGATACTCCTCCTTTGGCTGATACCCTTAAACGAGTGCGTAGAGGCATGGGCCCAGGCTCCACTTCTTCTGGTCACTCATGAACACTGCTTGCACTCGAGCTCCATAGGTTAGTCATGCCTTCTTACCTAGTGCTCAACCACTGGTTCAGGCCATGAATTCTGCTACAGATGCTTATCATGAAATTGTAACAGATAACAGCAATTTGTAGTGCAAAGATAATAGCATAGAATCCTAATACGCTCAGTAGAAAACTACTGTACGCAGGGCTATATTTTCTCAGCAAAAATCTTTTGCACAAGATTTTTTAAGTTTATCTTTGTTGATAAAAACTGTTGTTATTCATTATTTAGGTTAAGTAGACAGTTAAAATGTAGAACCAATTTTGACGTTGGCAGAATATAGTCCTCTGCAGTTCCTCTAGATTGGAGAACTTGCTTATGAGTCATCAGAAGATACAAGAGAATAGAAGGAATCACATTTTACTGTAATCTATCACATTTATCTAACGATTTACATGCAATTTTTCTTACTGTCAGAATTTGCCTGAGAGTGCAGTTGACTGGGTTAGTATACACTAACATACAATTCTGGGCATGGTAATATTTTTTAATTTATACCACCTCTAATTTAATGCTATTAGAAGTTTTGAGTTAAGAATAGAATAGTAATGCTCAAAAATAAAACATGGCTATATTGTTTCAATCTGATAAATATAAGACCAAAGATAAGACATTTTATATCAAGAACTTTATTTAATATCTAATACACAGTGACATGCCTTTGATACCTACAGACATGTTACAGCTCTTCCAGGAATGAAACTTATTTCTCTGTGAATACGAACTTTTTCTGCCTATCTCTATCATGCTCTCTTAATATTATTAAAACTTCTCAACATTGATTTTCTACATTTCCTCATTATCTTTGCCACCATCTGTATACTGGAAGCTGCCTATCTTAATTACAGGCACACCATGCTGTGCAATCATTTCTTCTATAAAACTTTGCTCTGGTACATATGGATGTCTTAACTTGAAGGACAAAACAATATGGGTGATTTGTTTATTTGTTTGTTTTTCTACAGCCATTTCTTTGACCTTTCCTTGGGCCAGACAGATTTAAAGCAGACAAAATATTTTAGGAATCTACAATAATGTATAAAATAAGCTGATGTTTTTTTTTTCTGATTTTCTAAAACATCAAAAATTGTTTTATAAGGATTTTGTATGGAACTTTATAATAAACAATTAAACTGTACAGTCTTTAAAACTGATTATTAGACAGAATATTGTGTTGCATAACATAGTAAACATTCAGAATGCTGAACGTTTGCTGGAAAGGAACAATTGTAATCATACATCCAAATCACAGCTTCATTTGATTGTCTAGAAATTCAAAGCTACAAGTCATAAACTTCTTTTTTATGATTCCAAGTAGCCATAAATTACCTTCTTCACTGCTTTGTTGAATCACTGACAAAATACTGAATACAACCTCATAATTCTTCATATTCTTCATTTCAGAATGATTATCTCTTCAATGTTTGGAGAATATTTGGAAACTTCTTAAGAATCTTTCCATAATAGTTCTTTTTTTTTTTTCTTGGTAAAGAGGGACTTTGAATATAATGTCTTGTTAGATAGCAAAAAATATCAAAAAATTATTAAAAATAATAGAAAGTCTTAGATCTTTCTATATTAGAATAGATTTTGTATTGGGGTATTCTTGACTAATCACCCCCAGAGCAGTAAGATATGTACCATAAGATCAAAATGATATTTACATATACCTCATCTCATTCCCTACTGAAACATTAGTGGATCGTGGTCAAGTTGGTCGGTTTAGTTAAAAAAAATAAATCACATTTCACTATTAGTTAAATACAATGAAGTTTTCTATCATTAGTGCTTACAGTGAATAGGATTTAGAGAGAAATAGTGAAGTTCAGCTTAAGTGTTTTCCTCACTAGATCTGCATTCATGGATATGTAGAACATAGTTCCAAACATTCAGCGTACCTGCGCTCTAGCAAATATTATGAAAAAATGGTAACAGTTTCTTATTGTCTGATTGATTACATTCTGCTAAAAGCCACTGGGAAATCATCAGTCATTCCCATTCATGACATTGTCTAATTCTCTGCAAGGAATAACAGAAGAAAAAAAATTTTTTTGCTCCACCACTAATCTCAAAATAAATGTAGTGGGGAACTTGTCTACAGGTGCTGGAAGCATGCTACAAACTCATCATCAAAGACAATAAAAATGTTTTTAATTCTGTCAACATCATTAGCACAAAACAGGTAAATACATCGAGTTTCTGTTTGTCAGAGAACAATTTCTAAGAGATCTTGAATGCAGCGTCTTGTAACATCTTTGAGACCTTAAAACTGTTCAGCATTGGCATCATGTTATTAATCCTGTACATATAAAAAATGCTGTTATTTTTTTCCTGTTTTTTATACTCAAGACATTTCAAAAGGCTAATGAACATATAACAGTGATGCAAATGGTAAGATTTTAACACATTATGTTATTAGCATTTTAGTATGTGTACTTCTCTTTTTCTATTTTGCAGCAAAAATGCTGCAAGGCAAAGATATCTACTCTAGATGATGCTGAAATTAAGTTATGTTTTGCATTTCTCAATTACATTTCTATACAATTATCTAAAACTTGGTAGTGAAAATGTGTGTTGTATTTAATTCTTATTAATTAATGTAGAGAGATATATTTTCTTTGTGGATTCAGACGGTATATATTTTTCTAGTACAGTTTTTAGTCAGATTTTTCTGACTGATCTGGAATGTTGCTTTCCTGTGGCTAAGACCGGGAGAATTCATTGCAGTATACTATCATTAACAAGAACTCGTTGAAATATCTTCATATGACTACGGTTTTTGGTATGATAAAGGGCAGTATACAGGCATGGTGTTTTGCTGGAAGATTCTGAGATGATCTTCATAAAGGACTATTGAGATATGAAAATATAGCACTAAGATGCTTATTTTTCCACCTTCAATATAAGCCATAGGCTGTCTAATATGTTTTGCAGGCATTGAAGGGAAGTGCTCAAGGAACTGTTTGTGAATATCTGTTATCAAATGCATCAATCTGATATATTGTTTTGTTATGTACAAATAGTTATTTGGCAAGGGAGCAGCTTTTGAATTGGCCTTCTTCATGTCGATGTTGGCAGCAAAGCACCAATACATCCTTTCTTTTTACTTTTATTTTATTACTAATGCCTCTAATTCAGGAAAAGTGATAAAAGCAACGGAAAATTAGCACTAAAATCAAAGCTGTAGAAAATGGATTTTAAAGGACATTCAAAACAAATTGTTAGATGCAATTATCATTTGAATACAGAAATTTCACTGTCAAGTGTGAGCAAAGTGTATTAGCTCATACAGTCTTCCACATTATTAAAACAGTATTTTATAGAGCAGTACTAAGTTTCTCCCATATTCTTTAAGCCATTAAATGTTTGGTGATTAATCACTTAGTGACTCTTTCAGTGCTGAAGTCTTTCCTGATAGAGCTGCATTTCTGTTATTCATTTCCACTCGAACTTGTCTAAGGGGTTCAGTGTGGTTGAAATATTATACTCAGCATTTGCTTCCTGAGACCAGCTAAGCAGACGCAGAAAGGCCTTCAAGTGACTCTGAAATTTGCTGACTCAAATTTCAGGAGTTTGGGTATAAGAAGAAGCAAAGTGGCAACAAAGCAAAGGATGTGGGTTTACAGAAGATAGTAGGAATCAACAGATGAGAGTATCTGCAGGGCTGCTGGATACCAGAAACTATAAACTGTGAAGCTTCCACTCAGGATGCTCTGAAATATTAAATGGCAAATTCTACAGATTCGGGACCAGATTACTGTTCAAATATAGTCCTTTTTTAAATAGCCCATAGGATATATCCTTATCTTAGTTAAATTGCTCTTGCTACTGAACTGTACTTGTTCTGGATTTATAGCCATGTGTGAAGAATCAATACTTTTTCCTAATGTTTATGAATGCCTACCTTCTTGTTAGTTATTGTTAGGGAACAGTGACAACAGTGGGACTGTGAGACCTAAATATGCTCTATCAATTTTCCTGTACTCTTTGTATCACAAATGAGCATTACATTCTATTGCATTACTTAACACATGATTTGTGGGAAGTGCCCAGAATATTGTTGAAAGCTTAGTAAAATCACAAGTATAAGTAATCTAAAATAGTAAAGTGATGATGTGAATATGATGATACTTTACTAGAATATGCCAGATTATGCTGCTGAAGTGGTACATAATAAATGCTTCTGTTTAGGGGCTGAAATCAGTCCTCCATATGTTTTTAATGATACATTTTTTTACCGTAGTCATTTTAATAAGATGGATATGTTCTTATAGTGAATACTGGAGAAAAATATGTGGAAGAAGAATGAGATATCTGCAGGATTGTAACTTTCATAGCTGAAGGCACTTGCAGGAAAAGGATTTGCCAACTTTCTTCTTTGTAAAACATTGAATATTCAAATATTTTCTACTCTGAGGTATTGTTCTGAAAAAAAAAAAAACAACCAACATTGGAATGGTTACCTACCAAAACCACACAATGCACCTGCCTGTGAATTATATAATCAAGAGAGGTCAGCCTTTAACAGACCAGATTTTGTTTCTATTGAAATTAATGTCAACCAAATAAAACAAAGTTCACACTGAAAGTAATACTTTCTATTTATTTCCATAGAAAGTAAATCAGACAGGAAGAGCACAATAACACTTTTTGATACAGAAAATTCTCAGCTACAAAGTACTATTTTTCAACTACTATTCACAAACATTAGATATGCATTTCCACTAGCAATCCACAAGAGTGCTGTACTTATAAAAATCTATGAACCAGTGGAGGTCACCACTGTTTCACAGCTGCTATGATGGCATCCTTGCTAGGAATATGTAGCCCATGAAGTCCATTTTATATCACCCCAAATAGATGGAAGTCAGAAGGCACCAAATCCAAAGTACAGAGTGGGTGTGGTAGGACAATCCAGACAAGATTGGCAAAGTGGTCTGTGGTCTTCAACCTGCTATGAAGCCTGGGATTATTTTGTTGCAAGAGAAGAATTGTTTTCTTCTCTGTCCTGACCCTGGACTTTTGAGCCTTCAGTTTAGTCATCATTATGATGGAATGGACAGAATATGTGGTGTTCCTTCTGTTTCTGTGTGAGTATTCATAGGACCAACTGGTGCAAGATTTGCTATTTTCCAACATCCTGACCATCTTTTCCAGTGCACCGAAACTGTTATTTGGTTCCCTGATTATAACCCACTGGTTCACATGGAATGGCTCACTAAGATGCTCTTCATTTTGTGGTGTAACAGCAGTGCATAGTCATTTGGAATGCGGCTTGGCTTTCTTACTGCTATTGTCACTGCTGAAATACTCCACTCACTGCCTCACTGTGCTGACATCCGCTGGTTGGTCTCCACAAATGTTCAGCAAGTATCAATGAATGAGAATGGGTGAATTTTTTTCCATAGTGAAGAATTCAATTGCACACCTTTGCTTCATACAAACTTCCATGTCAGACATTGTCAAATTGTCCCTCTTCTGCCATCTCTCACAAAAGTAACAAAATACTGGCAGGGAAGTATGTCATCTACTACCGTACCACCAACATTTATCTCTGATTATGTGGGTCAACAAAATAAAATATGAGGCATTACGTTTGGAGCAGTCTTCATAATTAGGAAGAACTGCATTACAGCATTTTTTGTTATCAAATGTGGGATAATGACTCTTTCTGACAAAAAGTGTTTTTTTCAGAAGTGTCTTGAACTGGCAATCCCATGAAAACAGTGGTTATATCTTATACAAAGACCTTTTTTTTTTTGGACATTTAAGCTACCTAATATAAATTGCTTATTATTACTCAGTCTTTAACTTTAACAGGTCATGATTCCAATGGTTTTTTTGGCTAATAATCCCTTACCACCCCCTAAAAGCAGACCAATGTTCAGTCTGCGTTCAAGGCAAAGCCACACGGGAAGCCAAAATGACCTATTATTCCTCCTCTAACTCAGTTTGTATTGCTGAACCTAACATCATACAGTATGGAAAATCCTTTTTGGCCCATTTATGTTAGCTACCCTGTTTATGTCTCCTCTCAGCTTCTTACTTTCTTTCTAGCTGACTTACTGAGTAGAGTGGGTGGAGGTGTCAGAGTGGGGAAAAAAAAGATAAAATCTTGACATGATTTTTGGTAACAGCCAAACTACTGGAATGTTACCAATACTGAACCATAAATCTAAAATCTAGGATGACATAGATTGCTATGAAGAAAATTTGTTTTCAGAGCTCATTTGTGATTTTTTTTTGAATTGACACTTGTCTTTTTATGGATATTTCAACTTTCTTTCCAAATAGGGCAGATACAAAGTCATTGAAACATATCATTTGAGCTGCTTTCAAATAAAAGTAGTTCCAAGCTTGGAAAAGACATTACATGAGATTTTTGTTGTATTGACAGTTGCTAAAATATACCTATGAAGATAAAGATTCTTTAGAAATCAGGAATGTTTCTAGATTTTGTGGAGTTTGAATCTAGTATGTTTTCAGTTGATTTATTTTGCTTTGTTCCATTTTTGTTTTAGATGAATTATTCAAAATTAGTTTAGAAAAAAGTGTCCATGTAAAATATTGGAACATCATTCTTGCTGTATACCTTCACTGAATATAATACAAATAAAGACAACTAGAACATATACACTAGTCCTGATATGCTTTATTCATACTGAATGGAAAACAGATAGTGTTTAGAGAACTTTATTAAAATCATTCTAAGTAAATGATATAGAATAAATTATGTTTCTATGCCAATTTTTTTTTTTGTTTTCTTCTCAGGACTGCATGACTAAATAAATGAGCATGAGTTAAATCTCATTCTATGGATCAATATGCAACTGCAATAAAACAAAATGCTCCTTCTGACCTGTTCAGTAGTTTTCTGCTTCTTTTTTATGAAATCTGAAGAGTATAACAGGAAATAGTGAAACTGAGATTAAAAAAATTTCTGGATATCATGTAGCTCACATTCCCATATCTCAAGCAGTGCTGACTTCAGACTTGATTGCTTAAGTATTTGCTGAGCTGTGCTTTAAAACCTACAAGGTTAGGTCTTCAAAAACCTCTGTGTATAATCATTTCCAATAATTAAACAGTTAATAGTTCTATCTTTATTTACAGTTACTGTCCATCATTACTGTGTGGACTCCTGACTATAAATGCTGATCTTGGGCTGCCTGACTACTTGCTGTTTATTATCCTTTGACATACATATGCTAAAGCTCTCAAATTATCATTATTTCCCCATAAAGATAAATTAATAAGAAGTTTGACTTTCAGTCACCTATTGAGTGCACACGAAAAGAATTAACTATCTACCATGATGCTAAGTAACTCCATAAAAATAGCTGTGTGGGTTTACACCAAATGTTATATCAGCAACAATACTGAAATAAATAGAATCGAACTAGCATTCTATTCTTGCCATACATCCTTCTACAAGTGGGAACAAGAAGATTTATTAGAAGAGTTTGGAAATAATTTTAAGATATTTTTAGTTCATTAGTAGTGTAAGCATAATTTTAACCAATAACATATGGCAAATAACTAATAATATTTTGTAGATTTATATGCTGAACAATCTTTGTCATTAATATAAGGCTGTGTTTGCCAGGCACTAGTATGGTCAGGATAATCCCTAAATTTTTCCTCTAAAAAGAAAACAATAGTCATTAATATTCTTTCATTGTATAATAAACACTAATATGCAAATCATACTACTAATTCTCTACAAATCTTTTTAAAAATTACCCTTCCTATAATCAAATGTAATATGATACCTGTGAGACTGTCTTTGCTGATAGATCATGTAAACTGCAAAATCCAGAGGAACATGACATAATTGCAAAGAAGTTATTAAATCATACCCTTTTTATTGTGTTAAGCATTGAGCATATCTTCAGAGAAAACCTTCATTAAACTAGATTTCTTTTCATTATATTCAATGTGCCTAAAGCATAAGCACTTTGTAGAGATTTTTATGGGAAACACTGTACGTGCATGGTATATATATGTAAGATGTTAATTATATATATACATTCTCAACTTTGAAACATAGTGTATTCTGAAGGGGGAGAGAGGAGACGCAAGAGAGGAAAGAAAAAATAGCTAGAATATAACAGTTAAAATCATTTTATTCTAGATTCCGCAAGTCAGTAGTGACATATAATTTATTTTAAGCAAGGGAAAAGCAACACGATTCTGTGACTCTTCAGCTATCATTAAGTCCCAAGCAAAATAACCTTCCACTGTTATCCAAATTAAAAAAAAAAAAGAAAAAAACTAACAGCAACAAAAAAACCCACAAATTTTTAAGCTATTATTAATTAATGTTCAAATGTAAATGTCTCTTCAGCAATCAATGATCTCCTAAAAGTCTAAATGTCACAGACTAATCGTTTGTTTCTTTTTTATTTATTTTTTTATTTTTTTTCTAGAGGAGTTAAGATTTTCTCCTAATAACCTGAAAAAAAAGCATACAATCAAACAAACAAACAAACAAAAACACCTGGAGAGAGGATTTCCTGCTATTTATAAAACAAATCTCTGTCACTGAATAAACAAGGAGAGAGATGGTAAAGATCTTTGGTGATATTTTAGAACCATTCCTAAGTGTTAAATTTGGAAATCGGCAAAATGTTGCAGTGAGTGCAGTATTAGCAATGTTTCCTAAAAGTAGACAGGGAAAAATGATTAGGTAATTCAAATGCAACTCTGATTTGTGTATTATTATGAAAGCTTTAGGATGCCAGATCTCTGTTTTGAAATAAGAAAAAGGAAATAGTAAATGTAGAGGACATATCAAGATGTTATCTAAAAATGTAATATAATATTTCCTTTTCATTTCCTATGTCAATTTTATTTCCAAATCAGATACAGCAGTACAGGCTTCCTCCTGTCCCATCCTCGAAGTAGTGAATATAAAGAAAGCATTTCAGAAAAAGGGAGAACACAAATGGGAGATCTTACTTATAGATGAAGCCTTCCTCAGCTGTAGAAAATTATTGATTCATTCTCCGGATCGTAGGATTTAATAACTCTCATTTTTTTTCCCTTTAAATATTTTTGAATGATTTTATTACCTATGTTCCTGTGCTATTCAAACTTCTTGTAAGATGATAAATTCGATTACACACTGAGTTATGTAGGCTACTTAAAAATCAAGTAAAGTTGCACTTTCTTTCAAGGCATTTAATTTTTTTTTCTGTTTCCCTGGATACTTGTTTACTGCAGAACTACAGTATGGCAAAATAAAAAAGAAATAAGGGAGAGAGAGACATTTATAATCTATCACACTTATTTACGACCTTGTATTCTGCACTGTGTAAGTGAGGTATAGGCTGCTTTGGCATTTGCCATACTTTTGACATCTTTCAAAAAACTTCTGATCTCATTCAATGCAACATATGCATAGCTTCCATCAAAAGTAATGTGTCCTATTTATTTCCTTGGAAACTACAACAGGTACAAAGGGTATAGTAACACTATTTGATAGAGCAAATTCTCAGCTACAAAACACTGTTTTTCAAAATAATCACCACCATTCATCGATTGCTGTCACCACTGCTGAAAAACACTACCCACTGCCTCACTGCTCACATCCACGGGTTGGTCTCCATAAACATTCAGCAAGCGTTGATGAATATCAGTGGGTGCATTTTTTTCCCTGTGTGGAGGAATTCAATGACACCCTGTTGCTTCATTCAAGCTTCTGTGTCAGACACCATTGTGTCAGACTGCTCCTCTGCTGCCATCTGTCACACAGCAATTACATATAGCAAAATATTGGTGGGAAGATTCAACCTGTACTGCCATACCACCAACATCCACCTCTTGCATTTTGCTACAACATAAGAAAATTGGAGGCTTACTTTCGGAGAAGTCCTTTGTCTTGTATAGTACTAGGTTTTGAATTTGTGATGAAAACAGAGTTGATATACAAATGTTTTAGGTGTTGTCCAGAAGTGCTCGCTCTAAGTCGTGGACTTGTCAGATTCTTGTGCTGCCATGCCAGCAAGAAGGCTGGAAGTACATACAGGCTAGAAAAACTGATGTTTCTGACCAAAACTACGTCCTATAGCATATGACAATTCTCAATTATGGAACTGAAGTGTAAAGAGGGAGGAGAGGGGAACTTTCAGAGTGATGGCATTTGTCTGTCCAAATAACTGTTACATGTGATGAGCCCTGTTTTCCTGGAAATGGCTGAACATCTGTCTGCTGACAGGAACTAACAAATGAATTCCTGATTTTGCTTTTCCTTTGTGTACTGCTTTTCCTTTTCTTGTTAAACTTTTGTTATCTTGACCCACAAGTTCATTTTACCTTTTTTCATTCTCTCCTCCATCCCATCTGGGTAGAGAAAGCAAGACACTTTGTGGTGCTGTGCTGCCTGCTGGAGTCAAACCACAACACTGTTACACATCTTTATCTATCCTTTCAACTCCCATGTAAAAGTTTCAACTAAACAAAGACTAAATGAAGACATTATGAAGAGCTGCACCATACATTTTCAGTTTTGCCTCGGAGCTTTTATGAATATTACAGCATTATTTGAGGAAATTATGTGCTGAAGCATTGAAGGCCAAACTACAAAAAGTCAGATGTGAGAATCACATGAATGCTTTTTCTCTCTTAAGTCCTTTAAGAAATCTATTAGGCCTACATTGGTTCTACTGTTCTGGGTATTCAGTATATAGCAATGGAAATGTTAACCCTGTAAATGACACTCACTCTTGTCATACAGTTGTTTTCACTATCTCTATATGTTTTCAGGTCTTGTTGAATCAGTGAGAAATACTACTGACGCCAGAAGGCTGAGTTGCAGCCAGAATGTATTTTGGAACAACTAACTTCCATCTTGGCTCATACACATTTCCCCTGTAGGTGCTTCAAGTTCTGAGGCTGCCAAGAGACCAGCAGCTTGAATATTTTGTCAGTAATCCCATCTCAGTTCAGTATCAGATGGTCACTTCAGCAGGCAATGAAGCAGCTTAAGATGATACAGCAGTCAGATGTGTGTTGTCACTAGCTCTATGCTATTTTCCCACACATAGCAGTGACAGCCACGTAGGAGTCAGACCTAGAAGACAGATATGTGGCCTTTGTCCCCAGTTTTGTTCCAGATCATCTGGTTAAGGTTGAAAAGCTGTTCTCGTCAGCAAAACTGACATCATTACTAAGGAGCATCTCCCTAGATAGTTTGATTTGACTTCTGCTGTGAAAGTGATAGTCAACAGCAGAGAGAAAATGCTATACATCCAGAAAATAAATACATTTTTTCAACTAGAAACAGCTAAGTATAACACACATTGTAGGGAATTTTGATGATTTGTTTAAATTTTTGCATACGCTCCTTTCTGTTGTTTTCTTTTTCTACTATATCTTTACCTTCTAATAGAAAGCCTTCCAAGTTTAAGTAATATTTTTTTGAGCCAATACTCAGAGCAATAGCACTAACAGAAAATGTTTCACTCTGTGTAACATCAACGTAGCACTAAGAGAACTGAAGGACAGTTTTGAGTACCTAGATGAGTGACCTCCTTCTCTAACAGTAAATTTTAAAGCTACATTGTGCTCAGTGTTTCAGAAGAGGAAACAGAAGGACTTAATAACTCATAAATAACTTTTCTGCATATGTAGGTATAAATATAAGCATGGCTGGATTCTTTAAGATAAATGTTACATTTTTGACTGTCATCAACTATCTTTTCCCCAGATATATAGTTTAACATTGTCGTAACAGCCATTGTTAACAAATCGTTCCATAACAACCTATGCAAAGAACTTCAAAGGAAATGCTTAAGCAGGAAATAATTCAGTATTTGATAAAAAACCCCACAAAAACAAAACAAAACAAAACAACAACAACAAAAAAACAAACAAACAACCATGACATATTTACACAAGATAGAGAACTGCCTTTAAAAATAAAAAGGCTGCTGTATTTTTACACTTCAGGTCAACCTTATTAGCTCTCAGAAAACAGAACCAATGATCACAATATACATTTATATGTAAATGTATATGTATTCTAGAATCTAGAGATAAAATAATGCATGACCTTTTATCAGACTATTATACCCAGCAAAAGCGTATTTTATTAATTAATTTCTTTCATTTTATTTGTTATTTTATTTTATTCTGTCATCTTTATGAAGTGATTAAAATGATGTCATTTACTACACCTCTTCTTTAACAGTAGAAATTTTCTTTATTCAAGCAGAAAAATAACAGTATTGAGACAATGCATTGCTAAGTTATTTGCCAATAGATTTTTTCTGTTTTGTGTAGCATGTTTTCCTTGTAGAGAGGACAATATTACATGGATTAAAGAGGTCAAAAATTAAGTAGAACTAAAGACTGCTTAAATCAGCTGATCGTCAAGAGAGATGAGGAGTTCCAGTCACTGGAGCTATTTAAGAACAGTTTTGACAAAGTTGTCAGGAACAATTTTGTTAAAATTTATCTTGCCTTAGGGCAGAAGGGAGCTTGAAGTGATCCCTTGAGGTCCTTTCCAGCCCTATTTTCTGTGATTTCGAGTATCTTCAGCAATGTTATTTTTTACCACAGCAAAGTACATTCAAAGAAGTGGTATGATCTATACCTTAGATTCCCAAGACCTTTTCCGAAGTCTTTTTCCAGTGTCTTTTAAAATTAGTTAGATTTTAATTCCACATGAAGGAAATTCAAATAATATATGCACACATGCATTTGTACTTATCAGCTATTGCTGAAATAGAATATGCCTCTCTCTATATATTTAGCTTTCCCTTTTTATTTTAAGCTGGTTAATGACCCACAACAGATGAAACCAAACTTGCTCTGATACAGGTTTTCACCTGTCTGACAGTAATGGCACTCAAACTTGTGGTGAAAATAAGGCTGTTTCGATGGTCACAAAGTGAAAACATAAGTAATGCAGTGAGCTGATGGTCACCGTTCCTGGGATATGCTGCATAGCTCCTGCTCTCTCCACTGTGTACCCTACACAGGACTTTCAGTTGCTTGGAGCTCCATTATCTCACATAACCAGTCTTCTCATCAAAACCCATAATACCACAGTTGTTTTTCTGTTGTTGTTTTTTAAAAGAAGAAAAGGGGGACAAGAAGCAGATCAAATATTATTATTTTATTGTTTACATGAGTGTTCAAGCACAGAGTGCTCCTCAGTGATAGATTTCTAATCAGACGCTTCAACAGCTTCATTTATTTTTTAGCCTTATTATGAATGACCATGACCTTCTCTTGATCTGCCTTACAGATATATTTTGGTAATACTTTTCAGTCCAAGTATTTTATCCTCCCAGAAACCTACTTCTTTTGACTGCAATATGGTCTCTTCTCTTGTTATTTTATTAATTATATCAATTAAATTACATTATGAAACTCATGTGTGGTGCTTAGTCACTTAGCTCCGCTGACTTTAAACAAAGGTATGTGTGTAATTGCCCATAGTCAACTGAAAGTTGCCCTGAAGTCTTTGCAATATGTATTAATATGTACTCATCCTAGTCTAAAAAACTGCTTTCTTGTACAGTGAGTTGACAACAAAATTTTCTCTGGAAATCCTTGGTCATTTTAAAACTAAATAAAAGGCAAAATGTGGAGTTCAAAAAGACCTTCATACCTCCCCACAGTTTTCTGGCAGTTTAGTAAGAAATTCATATAGAAAGCTTATTTTTAATTCCGTAGATGTCATTGCGAAAGTTCATTTGAATTGAATAACGTATGTCTGATAAAAGGTATAAAGACTCAAAGACGACAATAACTTCAACAGTTTGCTTCTAGTAATTAACACAGCCTTCCATTACATTTTATGGAAGTACAGTATTTTTAATAGCGAGGACAGTATTTCAAAAATCGCAATATATATTTAAGAAATTATGTTCTTTTCTGCCTTAGTATCTAACTTTGGACTTAAAAAATACTGTCATTAATCTGAATGAACATAAGCAAACTTTGATAAGCAAAAACCTGGTTTATATTCTTGTGCCAGGCCCAACTCAGCTTAAATATGCAAGGAGGAACTAAAGTTTTGGTGCAGATATCTGAGTGTTCAGGAGACGATAGACTATTAAATATGAATTTGTTTAATTCAGAAAATATTTGAAGAAGTTCACTGCCTAACTTCTACAGAGATTTCATCTAACCTTTGAAAAAGCCTGCAGTTTGTTAGTTGTGGTCTAAATGGAATTGGATTAGTAGTGGTATTCTCTGTGCTCTTAGGGTTCTTTTAAAGATACTTCCCATTCCTCCACCATTATCAACATTTGCTTAATTTTATTAGAGATATAGTTCCTGCAGGAAAATATTAGGTGATGTAATAGTTGACATGAAGTAGAGAAAAGAAGAATTAAATATCAAATTATGTTCTATGAAGACAAGATTCAAAAATATGTCTTACAGACATAGAAACACAAATACTACCACTCAATGCATTTCAAAGAAAAATGGATACAATACTAGAAAAATGATTATAAGGTATTTTTTCTGCGGTTTGGAAAAATACACCAAGTTGCTAGCACTTTAAGGAATATTAATATTTATTTAATAATTTGAGTTAAAGAACTTACATTAGCTATCAAGTATTGACTCTCCTACTATTTACTGCATGTTCATCAAGAACAATGACTTTTTAATAAAGTTAAGACAGAGGCTATTAAAGTATAAATCTTAGAATTATTTTGGAAGAGCAGTGATGAAGATACCCCTAAATAAAATGTATCTCAGTTTTCCTTGCTCTTACTTTTAAATGAAATATTTCTCAAGCTTCAAACTATGGACTATAAACTTAACTGAAATTGAAAAACATGTGTCCTTTCTGTAATGTATTGGGAGTTCTTTGGAAGTCCCTAATTCTGTACTTATCACAGTGAAAATATTTGAAAACAATTTCAAAATATAATGAATATTAAAAAAGACAACTTATTACAACATCTTCTATTTAATAGTTATTATCGTTAGTTGTTTAATAATTCCATTCTTCCTTTAACTTCCATCTCATCTTAAAAAATAGTGATGAATTAAGATATCATTTTTCTATTTTGCTTTAAAACTTGCAAGATTTGCTGTGTGATAAAAACTATATTGCCTAAGTGCAGAACTTCTTTAACAGCATCGAATATATTACTTATTTCTCCAGTTTCTACAGAATTCTTCCTTTAAAACATCTGCATCCTGCAGCACAGCATCCTGAGGTTATTTTATTGCACCAATAATATAAGCACTGAAATATGCTCTCATTGAAATTAAGTGTACAAAATAAATCTATTGATTGAGCAATCTTCCTTCAATTAAAATTTTTATTTTTGAAATGTATAGATTCCCACTCCAGAATAAATAAACGTAAAAAATAATCAAACTCTAAACTTCATGGCATGCAAATTAAGTGGTAAATCTTAAGTATTAAAGTGTTTCTTGAAACTGTTAAACTAATATAAAAATGGAATTAATTGAAGTTCATAATTTTGCAACAGATTATTAAATTCTCTTTGCTACCAAAAGCAGCAAATGTGAATGTGATTTTTATTAATTTGATACCTAATAAGAAATCTCCAAATTATTGTTTTAAATTTATTTCTCACTTATTCTAATTAGTCTATATAATAAAAAGTCCATAAAATTGTACACAGTTGTGATATGCAGTAAAAACCTACTTGTTTAATCGTGTATTGGTCCAAAATTACCTTGTGAGTAGATGCGCATTTCATATGGCTTTGAAATCCATGTGGCAATACTCTTCAATTTTCAGAGATATACATGAAGTATAGGGGTTGCCATGTGTGTATACTCCATTGAAATCTTACTACTTATTACAGTTTGCTTTCAGCTTAAATAACTACCATATTAATTACAGTAGTTTCATATTTCTCCTTACACCTTCCTTTCCCTTTTCCATTCTCTGCTGTCCATAGTTATAAATGGTCTTATTTTTCCAAACAACTGGGAATAAACTTTTGTCTAGGTGGAGCTCTTTTGAGAAATCTTAAGTTGGTTCTGTCAGCTTCTTAATACATTGTATACTAGATAATCCCACTTGTTCTAGGAGAGTAAAAGTATTTTTCATTTCATAGAGTAGTATGTCAGTGCAACACAGATGTTCTATTCAGGAGACTGTGCTTGAGTTTTCTTTTCAAAGAATTGTAGTGTTGCTTTCATCTTATACAATGAAGAAGAAACATCCGTCATATAATACATTTCTTATAGAGTACATTTTGTAGTGCAGTGTACTACCTTGCCAACTTTAAGTCCATAGTTTAAGAGTATATACACAAATAAAGCTATGAATAGACAAAATCTTTCATTATTAAAGATGAATCTCTAAATCCTTCCAAGACATCAAGACATTAGATGAATGTGGGAAGTATGAATTTATTCTGCTGCTTTTTAAAACATTCTTGCTTTTTTTTAATTATTTTTTATTTTTATTAATGTATTGCTACTTTAAACACATTGACTGAACTACATTCTGATCTGATTATTTTTTAAATGCTGACTTGTCTCTACATATTGAGGGCATTTAAAAATACTTTAAATTATTGTTTTCAAAGGAAAAACCTTATTGGTCTATATCATTCAGATGGACTGTGATCTCTGTATGCTAATTCTCCTTCTTCGGTTAAACAGAGGTCTCATTAATATAAATACATTCTTAGAAGCAGGTGATGAATTTCAAGTGCTCGGGAAGCCTGCTGGTTTGAGATGTGCTAGTACAGTCTTAGAAAGGAAACAAATAATTTGACCTGAATATTCTGACCAATTTACTGCCTGACGTACCTGACGTCTGACAAAGGTTTCTATTTCTGAGTAAGAGTTCTAACAAAATAGGCTGAAAACAAAATTTCTTTTGGAATGATTTCAGTCTCCTTGACTTTTGCCTGTCTAAGCTGACCCAAAAGCATTTCATTGATTTATGATTTTCCTCAACATAACTGCCAAATATAGGTAATGATTTTGACTGATCTATCAAGTAATTTTGGTATAAATGACTATAAGTTGTTACTAAAAATTACTCTATAAGTGCTCTAGCAAAAGCAATACCAGCTCCACCATTTTTTGGCCTCCTGAACAGTCTGGTAAACAACTAAGAATGGAATCTCCTCTACAAGGCAGAATAGGTGATTCAGAGATATTTATCACCTGTACCAGAAATGTTAAATACTGTTTTATCTGACAGTGTTACCATTTAGAGTATTAGTTTCCTCTGACTTAGGAGAGGATCATGAGCTTAGGACAATGTAACTGTGACAACATGACCATGAAAGCAAAAATTTTAACATACAGCACAACAGAAATGATAAGACTAATCCATTTAACTTAATGGTAATTTCCACCATTATTTAGCTAACTTTGCAATGAAAAGATAATGCTGGTTTCAGTTGAACTAAATTACAAGAGATCAAAATGTTTTCTTAAATGTTAGCAAATTGTTCTCCTTAATCATAAAAATAATGGTAAGATGAACATAACATATCATTTAATGATCTCATTAAATGTGAGATCTCATTTGATCTCATTAAAGGTGTTAACAATAAATGACATGGTGAGTTCTTGAATACTAGGATGCTCTAAAATGCATTAGTCCCCTCTTGGATTCCACACAAACATCAGACTGAAAAACTCTGGCTTCTTGACAGATTACATTGTAGCATACATTCAGTTCTGAGGGGATTGAGAATTAGAGGAAAGTGGAGTTTTAGTTTCCTGAGAAGTCTGTAGCATTCTAGGAGGATCACGCAGAAATTTACTTTCATTAAATTAGTGTGATTTTATTCACACCTGGGAACCTGTGTTCCCTATTTAGAAGAGCAGTGGTAAATTGTAGGCACAAGAATTTTCCCACACTACAGTTTCTTGGATAGTAAATTGAATTTTATAAAGAGTTTGATACCCTGATGTTGGGGCTATTACATACCATTTTATGCTAAGTAATTGATCGTATGTAGCAGCTGGAGTTGGTTATTAACCTCTATCTCAAAAAGATAATGCAGTGTATTATCTGTTTAGACGAACTCAGTCTAGTACTTGCATATCACAACATTTCTTCCTTTTTCAAAATTTTACAATTTCCAAAAATCTTGCAGTGTAGCACTCCATATTTTTTTTTAAAGAGTTCTGGTACATTTGTTTCCTCAAAGCATCTGTAGTAAATGGAATCTCACTGCAACTGGCATATTGAGTATAATTCTGGCATCCTTTTTTTTTTTTTTTTAGTTTATTTTGTCTCTTGAACTAATAAAAGCAGTTGGAAACATGCTGGATAATAATTATGCATTATGAATATTTGCAAAAATAGAAGAGACATTGTGGGAAACTCATTTAGCAGGACTACTTATTTATTTATTTACTAAAACTTGAAAAAAAAGCACTGTCCTTTGTCAAAAATGCTTTTTTAAAGATACAAACTTATGTATCTAGAGTTCAAAATCTGGGAGATATAAGATTCTAAGATCTGAAAAAATAGTTTACAAACTCAAAATAAAAAGTAAAGAAATCTATCAATTAAACACATTTCATTTCCCTGTACTTATTATTGTTGTTTTTGTTTGTTTTTTTTTTCCAGTGATTCTTTTCTGCCAAATGGTTCATAATAAAGAACAAATGCTGCCTCTATTTTTCATTTAATTTTTTTTTTTTTTTAGGGAAACGACTGAATAAATAGCAAGTATAGAAGTATCTACTTGTTTTGAAATGTATTTGTTTTGTAACTAATCAAATAATCATGTTATATGTTAGCAGATAAGTTAGACACAAAAATATTGTGTATATTTATTGTTCTCAGCCATGTGTATTTCAAAGGTAAAACTTTTATATCTCCTTTACTTTCTGTCCCATATTTGAATTCCAAACAGACATATTAATAGTTACCTCAGGAGACTTCTGTCATGCTGCAAGCCAGAAGATTCTTGTTAATGGAATGTAATGATTCAGCATTATCTGCCAGCTCACCTAAGCAACGCTATCCTCCTAAATGGGCAGCCTCTATAAAGGATGACACCCTTACCTGGTTTACCAAAATCCAGGAGTTCACTCCTAGTTAAGCTGACTAAAGCTTCATACAGTTCCCAGCACTGGGGAAATAAATACAGCTTCTTGAGCATAACAAAGACATCAGTTCCTTTCCTTTAACCAACATCAAGAACCTCCAGATAATAACAGAATTTGAGAGAATGTTAATACTGTCTAAAAGTTGCAATTCTCAAAGTCTTAATCTGTGGCATGAACCAGGTTTTAGCAAAAAAAAAAAAAAGTCAGGACCTGTTACAACAATAAAAATGAGCACACTTAGAAACAGCTGAAGAAATGCTAGAAAAAGTCTTGATTATTTGATCTTTTCCTTAAATATAGCTCATTTGCTAAAGGTTTTAGAAAAATAATGGAAAGAAATCAATAAACATCTGTAGTTTGCATTAAGCAACTTCAGAATGTTACTTCTTCAGAACTGTTTGTAAAAGCATTGTTTGTAAAATAAGAAGGAACAAATTTATTTATTGTGGATGGGAATTTTCAGCCACCCTTTTCACCAAGATGATGGATTTTCATTGTATATGTGCAAGGCAACACTTTTTATCTTGTTATAGTTGTTTATTGATAAAACTACTTACTCTACCTGAACTGAAAGTAAAGTATAAACTTGCTATTTGTTAGCCAGCTTCAGCTTACTCCGCTTGAGTAGGTGGTTGGACTAGGACTTTTAAATGATTTTAAAAGTAAATGCATTGATGAAACTTAAAGATATCTGGTTTGCATTCAAACACAGTTATAATGATGAACTGTTAGATTTGACACATGCTTGTAACCACAGAACATAGATAGGACATACAATTCAGTATAGCAGGACACACATACCAGGAGAACCCATTGATTACCAAGGCCAATTCTCTGTAGTGGCAAGTAACTATAAAATGTACATCAAGTTTAGAAGTGACTTTTGGACTTTACTAACTGCTTTTTTCTTCAAAAACATCTCTTACTCATCTGTACTCTCCATGAATTGGAATAATTAGTGTAGTTACCTGCACTGAAGAAATGACAAATAGTGTTTTTGGCATTCTCTGCAAAGGACCTTTGCCTCTGAAGAAAAGTAGAATCTATTATCTGAATACAGTTTGAAATATTCTTTTGTTCATCAGTCAAAAATAAAACCATTTAGCAGATGTATATAGTAATGATAATTGGAGTTACTCCATGGATAAAGCAGAATAATTGTCACATAGACCAGGACATTCTATCTCCAATTATTCTATGCCTCGGAGTAAGACTGGGGATTCAGGAATCAATTTCTCACCTAAAATTTGGGTTATTTTATAAGGTTTGATCATTCCATCAAAATTCTTTAGGGCTAGTTGATATCATAGTTTTATGTATTGTGTACTTCCAGAGGTAACATAAATTATATTCTGTTTTATTCCAGTTATAAATATGGTTTACAGCAGCGAAATATCCCTACATTTTTATGCATCTAAAGTGAATATTCAGAATTTCTGACCAAACGAAAAAAAAAAAAGCACAGTGGATTCTGTGGAAACAGGAAACAGTTTATGAAACAGACTGAGAATGTAAGGAGTTTATCATGCTAGAATAAAGGCAGATCACAAAAATCATCATGCTGATTGTACAGTACATACACACAAATGAATATAGATGTATATCAGTTGAATAAGTCAATGTCTTTTCCCAGGGGAAAGACTAGAAAATAGAGAATTCAGTCTGAATCAATACTTAGAAGTACGCAATACTGAACTGAAGGAAAGAAGTTCCCACGTGCACTTAGAAATGCACACAAGCAGTTAAAAAGTGCTTCTCATTAATTTGCTTGTCTTGATCCCCCTGTTGTGCTTCCCTCTCAGTCTTGGCAAGATAGCACTATCTCTTGCCAACCTTCTATCTTTCTTCTCCATTTTAATCCTTTATTTGGTTGCTATGGGCTAGCCTGGGACTTAACCTTGTAAAGATCTTTGACGCATGTTTTTAGATTTGAAAAACGTCCATATTGATAACAGTTCTTCACATTTAGGCCCTTTTAATCAAGAATAAATGCATTTTTTTTCTGGAAATAAATATTTAGTTTCCAAATGTGCATGCAGTTCTCTCCATACTTACATACATATATATGATTTTGTGTTATTTATATGACAGAAGTGCTTGAGCATTTTGGGAGTGTAATAGTCTTGTACTACTAATTCTGTGAGTGTGATGGAAAGCTGAAGAAATGAACTAATCATTGAGCCCCCCCCTTAATACATCATATGTATGTCTAAAATTTTAAAAACGTGTCACAATAGGAGAGTTGGAGGAGGGCTCTTCATCTTCAAAGCACAGGAAACAGGCTGGATTTTAACTGAATTAACCAGAATTTTCAGTGGGAAATTTTGAGTTGCTCTGTTCATGATGAAATTTTCAGCTAGTTATTTGGCACTCAGAGTATCTTAATCTTTTATAGAGAAGAAAAAAATATATAGAGAAATAAAATTGCTTTGTACCTCCCAGGGCAGTATCTCTTAGTCTGAAATTACATGTTTCTACTCAAATGAATGTATAATGTTTATAAAATGTATTTTAGTTACAGAATGTTTGGAAATTATGCATTACATTAGGTTATTTTGTCATCCCACGATAAAAAATGAATTCTCCATCAGAATGGATTAATAAGTCATTTTCAACATGAAGATTGGCAAGACATTTAAGTATTTAGAGGATAAAAGGAGAGATTAACTATTAATGCAATAAGTTGTCAGTATTTGTCACCCTACTTAGCATGACCATTATCTACTACAATCTACAAAATTTATTCTTCGTGATCTCACTGTACTGCTAGAGTGCCATATGGTCATGCTTGTTTTTCTTCAAATAATTTTTATATAAACAGCTGGTGAGCTGTTTTCACTGTAACATGACACATATTTTCAAAGACAATTAGAAAGGATTGATATTACACTTTTTTTTTTTTTTTTGTAAATGCTTTTCCTGTTACAGTTGTAAGGAAACTCACATCTATTATTCAAAAACACCAAGCTTATTTTGTATTGTTTAGGGGGAGATATTTTTCTCTTTCTACCTTTTTTTCTTTTTTTATTCTTTTCTCCTTCCCTCCCTTCCCTTCCTTCCCTCTCCCCTCCCCTCTCTGTGGTGCATTAACAGTTGTTAGCAATCATAGAATCATACAATGTATTGGGCTGGAAGGGACCCCAAGGATCATCAAGCTTCAACTCCCTTGCCCCAGGCAGGGCCACCTCTAGATCTGGTACTAGACCAGTTTACCCAGGGCCCCATCCAACCTGATCTTGAACATCTCCATGGACAGAGCATCCACAGCAGTTCTGGGTAGCTTGTTCCAGCACCTCATCACTCTCTCAGTAAAGAACTTGCAGGATGATTTTCCCTCCGTTATGTCAGGTCATCATCAAACATTTACCAAATAGGAGTAGAAACAGGCTATAGATGGCCCATCTCTTTGGCTGCATGGATTTCCAACCCAGTGTGGGAACCCCAAAGAGAAGAATGAGATCTGAGAATGATAATGAGTGTTGTTCTTAGGAAATATCATAGATCCAAATGCACCTTCTTCCTAATAGGTAAGTGCTTGCAAGTTCATAGCATAAGGGGAGTTGATGATGCCAACTGCTTACTCAACATGTTCCATTTTTTTCTGTCGCAGCAGGTTGTCATAACAGTTCACTGTAATTATTTTTCCCCATAAAACTTAATTTATTTGCTAATCTGTTGGCTTCTTTTCTAAACAACTTACAACATATCTGCTATGTTCTCTTTCTGAAATTGTGCAGTAATACTGCCATAGCATGGAAATAACAATTATGTGTAACAATTATTTTGCTTTGTTAAAATTACCTTTCCATAATTCTGTAACTATTTCAACTGGCTATTCATATTCTGTAGTTTAACTTGCATTTGTACAACATAAGCAATGCTTTTTTCTGTTGCACTATAACAGAAAAATTTAACAATCAAGAGGTCAAAATGCTGATAAACACTTTATTACAACTACAATAATAATGGAGAATAATTTAACAATGTATTTTGTAAGTAATGCAAGAATGTTGTAATAAATGATGGTTAAGCTAAAAGAATATCTAGATATTTTTAGACCAGATCTGATTTGCATCCCTAAGAAGTAGATTACTTTGAAAAAATAGTACATATTTAACCTTTGAAGAGCTTCTTTATATACAAAAGGTATTTTCTGTTAACAGCTAAGACAATTTGTTATGTCTTTTAGTGAAAGCAAAGTTTAAGTCTAAGAATTATAGGAAAAAAAAGGAGATGAGGGCAAACTCCTCTTTAGCTTTAGATTCAGCCAGGAAGTGTGTATTTAAATTAATCTTTTAAATATATTTAATCTCACAAGCCTGTAAATATGCACCTTTTAAAGGACATACATTCACTTCAATAAATATTTTGACAAAGCAATCAGATTGATTAAATCATTTCCCTTTAAATCATCACCTAAATACTTGGCTAAAAAGAGGGCAAAAAAAAACCTCCACACATTATCTTTTCATTTAATTCCAGTATCAAAAGTAAAATGGTCTGTTATCGAACTGCAAAATCTGAAGGCAAAGGTTAAACCTCCAATCATTGAACTTGTATGCTGTCACTTTGCAATAGTAAGCAGTGAAATTGTTACTAATGAGGTTTGAAGAGAATTTTGATTTTGAATAGGAACATACTTGTCAACAAGAGAAATTAAAGTGTTCTCAATAAATTCAAGACATTATTTTTAATTTTTGTTCTGCAGTGTGAGAAAGGAAATGTAGAAGTATGCACACACAAACCCACATACATACACTTCCCTTGCTTTAAATAACTGACATTGTTCACACACCAAAGGATTTCTCTTTTTTTTTGTCTATAAGTACTTCTAATCACCACAATTTTTAATTTTAAAATCTGATTTTGATAGTTGCAATGCCCTACAGCATTAAAATTAATTAATTACATTTAAACACATTTAAATATATATTTTACAGGTCGAGGGAGGTGATTCTCCCCCTCTAATCTGCTTTGGTGAGGCCTCACCTGGAGAGTTGTGTCCAGTTCTGGGCTCCTGGGTACAAAAAAGACAGGGATATCCTTGAAAGAGTCCAGCAGAAGGCTACAAAGATGATAAAGAACATGGAAAACCTCCCTTATGAGGAAAGTCTGAGAGACCTGGGTCTGTTCAGTCTTGAGAAAAGAAGATTCAGAGGGGATCTGATCCACATCTAGAAATATCTAAGGAGCAGGAGGCACAGGGATGAGGCTGAACTCTTCTCAGTGGTAATAGGACAAGGGGAAATGACCACAAACTGAAGCATAGGAAGTTCCGCACAAATGTTCATGGGATCTTCTTCACAGTGCAGGTGATGGAGTGCTGGCATAAGCTGCACAGAGAGGTGGTGGTGGATCCTTCTCTGGAGACACTCTAGAAATATTCTGTGATTTTAACGGTCAAGAAAACAGACTACAGAAGTGTTTAATGATCTTATTAAAAAGGAGGAAACAATTTTTATCTCTTTCTCTCTCTACCATTTACAAAAAAAGTGAGAGTTAACATATCCGTATTACCATATCTTTTGGTAACTGAAATATATCCCCCAGTCTTTGGACTGATGCTCTTTAACATCTTTATCAATGACACTGACAACGGAATTGAGTGCACCCTCAGCGAGTTTGCTGATGACACCTAGCTGAGTGGTGCAGCTGACATGGTGGAAGGAAGGGATGCCATTCAGAGGGACCTCAACAGACTTGAAAAGTGTGCCTGGGTGAACCTAACAAGGTTCAACACAGCAAAGGGCAAAGTTTTTCACTTGGGCTGGTGGGATCCCAGATCTTTATACAGACTGGAAGGAGCAGACCTTGAAAGTAGCCCTGCAGAGAAGGACCCGGAGGTCCAGATGGATGAAAAACATGAGTCAGCAGTGTGCTCTTGCAGCTTGGAAAGCAAATGGTATTCTGGGCTCCATCAGAAGAGGGATGGCCAGCAGGGACAGGGAGGTGATTGTCCCTCTCTACTCTGTTCTTGGGAGGCCCCATCTGGAGTACTGTCCAGGTCTGGAGTCCCCAGTGAAGAAAGACAGAGAGCTATTGGAGAGGATCCAGAGGAGGGACAAAAAGGTGATTAGAGGGCTGGAGCACCTCCCCTATGAAGATAAGCAGAGGGAGCTGGGCTTGTTCGGCATGAAGAAAAGAAGGCTGTGGGGTGAACTAATTGCAGCTTTTCAGTACCTAAAGGGAGCCTATAAATAGAAGGGGAGTTGACTCTTTGGAAGGATAAACAACAGCAGAACAAGGAGAAATGGTTTTACTTTGAGGGAGGTGTAAGAGACAGTTATTATACCATTGCCTCAAAGTTTGCTGATGAACATGTCCATGCAAGTCCTGGGCAAGGGCTGTGAAATCCTTTGTCTAAGGGACAAGCAGATGGGCATTTCCTGGGGCAATGAAAGAGAAATAAGCTGCAGCTCAATGGCCGCTGAACACTCTTTTGTTTGGTACTCATCTCCGTGGGGAGACAGCCATCTCAGGAGACGCTTGCCTGGCACACTAGCACAGGGTTTGTCATGTAGCCATGAAGTTGGGGGTTTCTCTGTATGGGGTCGGGGGGGGGGTGGTTCTCTTAGGAGAGACCTCATGAGCTGATTCCCTGCTGTTGAACTCCCTCCTGGGCCCGCTGCCTGAGACATAATGCTTTCTCCTGGACCTTGCCGCTCCTTCGAGGTATTCTGCCATCTGAACCCTCACAAGCTGATCACTGCTGCTTCCTGGAGAGGCCTTCTCTTGGGAGAGACCTCATGAGCTGATCACTGTTCGCTGCTGCCCCTCTCGGGGTTGACACCCTCGCTGCTTCTCTGGTGCTGGCTGATGCTGTTCCTGGGCTGACCCCACACCACTTCTCCTGTGCTGACCCGGTGCCACTTCTCCAGGACAACTGCTTGCTGCTCGAGGCTGCCTGTCGCTGCTGCTGTTCTCCCCGCTTCTGCCATTCCCTGCTCTTCTGCCTCAGACCGTTGGAGCCACTTGCAACTGGACCACCCCTAGGATCCTGGCTGGTGACTTTCCCTGCATTGTACAAATCCTTGCTTCTTTCCTACCTTTCCTATTGCTCGCCTTCCCTTCCCCATCACCCTTAACAGTGCCCGCCTTCCTCATGTCCCTGGTCAATACTGGTAATAAACTGGTCGGGCCAACATTTGAACCGTTGTTTCTTAATCTCACGCTGGTTATACACATAATCTTAAGAACCTCGTCTCCCTCCTTTATATTGGAGCGTGACAGGAGGGAGGATTTAGGTTGGATGTTGGGGAAAGATCTTTACTATGAGAGTGGTGAGGTGCTGGAACAGGCTGCCCAGAGAGGTAGTGGATGCCCCGTAACTGGAGTTGTTCAAGGTCAGATTGGATGGGGCCCTGGGTGACCTGGTCTAGTATTAAATGGGGAGTTTGGTGTTCTTGTCTGTGGCAGGGGTGTTGGAGATTCATGATCCTTGAAGTCCCTTCCAACCCAGGCCATTATGTGATTCTGTGCAAATGCCTTCACTTTTGTATTTGCTGAATGTTTATGTGCAAAATTTGACTGACACTTGCACCAGAGACAAAGCATATTCTAACTGCAGCAACAACTTACAGAACAGATATGCATATCTTATGTTTCCTAAAAATAACAAAAACAAATGTTTGCTTCTTTCTATCACTACTCTGTACTTCGCGGTTTTATATTCCCAATACTTCCCCAGGCATCAACAGTAAAAACTTATTTTATTTCACATGGACGTTTCAGAGAAAGTTTACCTATGTACAGATAAACTGTAATTGCATTGAATGTGAATAGGTAAAAATGTTTTGTATTCTGTTGAAGATTTAGATAGTTCTTGCTTTATACAAGATTTGAGTATTTTTCTGCAGGATACAATATGTATATCTGAAATATACAGATGTATGCACATGCAGAAAGCCCTGTGATTTCGTTGTTATCCAAAATCTTTTGCAACTTGGGTTTTCTGTTACCAAAAAAAAAGATAAATTTTAAAGTTACAAACTTCCTATTTGCATCTTTAGACTTTACAGCTTTTAAAGGATTCAGAATTCATTTACTGTAAGCAAAAGCTACTATAATGTTTCATCCCATCTTCAGAGACTAAGGAGTAAAATTGTAAATAAAATTTCAGATTAAAAAAAAATGTAAAAATTGAATAAAAATAGTAGTAGAAGAATGAAAAATTTGGTGAAAAAAGGCATTCTGTACACAGTAGTCACATGATTTCACATGTATACACACGTGTGATTGTGAGTGTAAAACCCAACCACACAGAAACCAAATGTATGAATCTGATTTCTTAATACAAATCTTTGTCTATCTGTTAAGAGATAAATGCCTCTATATTCAGTGCAAATATTAAAAGAAAAATGACGTGACCCCAAGCCGTGGGCTGCAGTCAACACACCAGAGGGACATAATGCTATCCAGGGGTACCTAGACTGGCTTGAGCAGTGGGTCCAGGTGAATCTCACAAGGTTCAACAAATCCAAATGAAAGATCTTGCACCTGGGTCAAGGCAACCCTTGCTACCAATACAAACTGGAGGATAGAAAGATTGAGCACAGACCTGCTGAAAAAGGCTTGGGGATACTGGTGGATGGAAGCTGGACAAAAGCTAGAAAAGTGCCCAGAAAGCCAACCATATCCTGGGCTGTATCAAAAGAAGCATGGCCAGTAGAGAGAGGGAGATGATCCTGCTCCTCTGTTCTACATTAGTGAGTCCTCACCTGGAGTACTGCATCTAGATGTGGAGTCCTTAGTACAGGAGAGTCATAGACCTGTTCGAGTGCATCCAGAGGAGGGCCACAAAAATGACCCAAGGGCTGGAACACCTCTCCTACAAGGGCAAGGTGATTGAGCTAGAGCTGTTCAGCCTGGAGAAGAAAAGGCTCCAAGGTGACCTGATTGCAGAACTTCCATATCTAAAGAGGAAAGAAGTGAACAGACTGTTTAGCAGTGCACTTCTCTGTGCATTTCTCAGTGTGCAGGAGAAATAAAAAAGAAAAATAAAGCTGGTTTTAATTAAGAGCAGGATAGGATTGCAAAGCCTACAGTCCGTTTTTAAACCTGTAAGAAAAGAGTAAATAACTCAAAATATCATACTTAAGTTTCCAGTACGCATTTGTATCATAGAAGCATAGAATGGCTTGGATTGGAAGAGACCCCAACTATCATTGCCACAGGCAGGATGCTAGATCAGATTGCACAGGGCCCCAACCAAAGTAGCCTTAAACACCATCAGGGACAGGGCATCCACAGCAACCTGTTCCAGCACCACTAAAAGTCTTCCCTCTGACATCTAATCTAAATCTCCCTTCCTTTAGTTTAAAACCACTCCTGCTTGTTCTATCACTATCTATCCATGTAAAAAGTTGATTTTCTTCATGTTTATAAGCTCCTGTTAGCTCCTGGTCTGGTTCTGCCTTCCTACCAGGTGCTCAATCACTGTTCCATAGAATTGTAGAACCACAGGGGTTGGAAGGGACCTCAAGAGATCGTCGAGTCCGACCCCCCAAAAACAAGCTATGGCATCCATTTTTCCCTTCCAAGTTCTAAGCAGGCACTGCCCTACTGCTCCCACTGTTCCCCAGAGGTCTCCCTTCCAAGTTCTAAATCTGCCCCCCACCTGCTTAGCTTGGAAGAGAGACAAGATGGCACCTTGGAATGGTAGGATGGCCGTAGGCATAGGCTTCAAGCTGTGACATAGCATTTCTGCTACAGAGAACCTTATCCTGAGTGACCTGTCTGGTGGATGAGGGAAAGGCTGTTGGCATAATCTACCTGGACTTCAGCAAAGCCTTTGATGTCATCTCCCATAGTATCCTCCTGGGGAAACTGGCATGGGAAGGTACTGGATAATGAACTGGTTGGAGGGATGGGCCCAGAGAGTAATGGTGAATGGTGTTACATCCAGTTGGTGACTGGTCATGAGTGGCATTCCCCAGGGGTTGATACTGGGGCCTGTCCTGTTCAGTATCTTGATTGTTCTGTCCAATACTTGAACCAGAATGTTATTGTCAATGGACTCCAGGAGTCTCCTGGATTGCTTACAGCTTACCATGTTGTATCTCCAGCAGGTATCCAGAGAGATGAAATCTCCCATCACGATGAGGGTCTGTGAGTGTGAAACTTTTTGAAGCTGAAGCAGAAAGGCCTCATCAACAGGTTCCTCTTGATCAGATGTCCTGTAAAGGACCCCTTTTTATCAGTAACTCATTTCTAATTTAAATGTTCTTTGCTGCGCTTCAATAATCAAGAGAAAGTTGTGTTAACTAGTATGTTGCATTTCTTTTCATATTGTGTACATGCCAGTAAAGCAGCGCACACATAGACCTGAAAGTGTTTTGGAATACAAAGCAATCCACAGACCACAGAAGCATTGTATACACTCATGGGAACAGATTTTAAAGTCCTTTGCTATTGATTAAAAATAAATTCTTTATGCTAAGGAGTACCAGCAGCTTTTATAAATGTAGGCAATAAAAATGAATGGAAAATATGTAATCTGAATTTTCTCTGGTGGAAATTATCCTGCTTGCAGAACTGAAATATTTCAAGGAAAACATTTGTTTTCTGGAAAATAATTACCAGTTTACATAGAATAACAGGGGTTGGAAAGAACCTTGAGAGGTTATAGAGTGCAACGCATCTGCTTAAGCAGATACCATACAGTTTGGTGCAGGAAACGTTTTAAAAATTATCATACTTCTTGGAAGGGATTATATTTATTTTTACCGAATTAATTAAAATTTAAAAAGCATGTAATTGCAAAAAGAAAAAAGAAAAAAAAAAAAAAGAAGTGCATAAATAAGCCTTTTACTACCCTTGCTGTCTTCCCCAAGAAGCAAACCCTTTTGTCCTCACAACTGAAATGCAAATCAGATTAAACAGCGCAAACAGCAAGAACTCTGCAAACTATTACATTCTCCATACTATAAACACATTTTAAACACAATTGGATTTGAGAGTATTTAGATTGAAACAAAAGTAATTTAAATAACCTTTACTGTCTTTGTCTTGAAAATTGTCTATTTCCCTTTGGCCCTATTAACATAGTTCCTTGACTTTTTTTATCCATTAACAAGTTTTGCTCTGACTAACACAAGCATATCCATCAGAGACATAAATATTTAAAATCCTATCTTCTACTATTATTAATTCTTTTGTAATACAGCTAGTAAGACTGAAAAAAAGGAAGAGAAGATGTTTTCTTAACAAAAAAATAACCTATAAATCCCATTTTTCCTCAGACTCACCATCAATGTACATCTCACACCCCTGCCCTCTTGCTGATTTCCTGCCCATACAGCCTCAGTGAGACAGCTCTGTCAGCATCTGTTTATGCCTATGTTTCTTTCAGAATCCTTCTTCCTATATGTCTAAATATGAAAAATGCAGAAAAATAATTTACTCTGTTCAGTGGATTTCATATCATATAGGTCGATCACTAGAGCTATGTTCAATTTCCTTAAAAATAACACATTTAATAAAGGAAAAGATTATAAAAATTCTGAAGAAATTATGATTATTCAGTTGCTTCCAAAATTTTAAGAACTCTTCAGAATTTTAAAAAACTCAGTTTCTACAACTGGAACTTAAACTACAGTGTATTTTAAATCAACGATCTGTTTAAATTTTTTGTACAGTCATGTGGAACTCATTACAGTGTTATTTTTTTAATGTAAGACTGATTATAGGGGAAAAGAATTTAAATGCTTAAAGAAATTCAGCCCATGCAATTAAACATAAAATAGCATTTAAGTGAACATCCCATGGTAGTACAAAATCAAAGTACACTTGCTAGTTATTAGAAATATAAAGAAGGTGGAGTACATTAATGTCTTGTTTTTATCTAAGTCTTATTTGTTCTTCTTGGCCTGTGTACATTACACTGAAACAGCAATTAAGAAGGCAATTCATTTTCAATCAATACATTTGATTGAAATCTCACTCGTGTACTCTGAAAATAGAAACTGCAACTTTTGCTTCTTTATTTATATTTATATTTAAAATTTTCTAGTAACCTTGGGTGATAACAGCTGGAAGGAGGAATAAAATTAATAGGGGAAAAGTAATATCTTTTGAAGAAAGATACTCTCTGTGAGACTACTAATCAGTTTTGTTGGTAATGGAGAGATTTTTTACCTCTTTTCCCTTAACACTTTCTCCATGCAAAAGATCTACTTACCCCTCCCGAAAATAAATGATAAACATCATCAGTCTCTGGTATAATCCGTTCCCCTTCCTAAATCTGATTCCAAACATTGTTATCGCATCTCTGAAGTTTCACATTTTGTTGGGGGACTATTTTGCAGTTTTATATAATTTGTGATTTCAAGATCTCCTCTATGTATATGCAGGCTGGTTCAAAAGTAGTACCTCTAATTTATTTCCATGGAAACTACAACAAATATGAAAGGCACAACAGCACTACTTGACAGAGCAAATTCTTGGCTACATAACATTCTTTTTTCAGCACATTCACCATCCGTCTCTGTGCATTTTCACCAGCAATGAATAAGGGCTTGGTAACTCTGCACAAGTGGAGGTGATCCACCATTTTGTAGCTGCTATAGCAGCGTTCTTGATAGGGGATGTTGGTGACACAGTCCATCTTTCATGAGTATGAACAGATGGAAGTCAAAAGGTGACAAATCTGGAGTGTACAGTCAGTGTGGTACAGCAATCCAGACAAGACTGTCAGTGTGCTTCATCGTCTCCAGACTGGTATGGGGCATGGTGTTATTGTCTTGCAAGAGAGAAGTTACCTTCTCTGGCCTGTCCCTGGAAGTTCAAATCTTCTGCTTAGTCTGCACTTTGATGTAGTGGCAAGAGTTGAAGCCTTGTGTGCGTTCCAGAAAATATAGAATCTTTTTACTATTGCAAAAACAAAAACAGTCAGTCTTGATGTACTTAATAATATGTTATTCTTTCTGTTTCTCTATGAACATTCATGGGACCCACTTGGTACAAACTTTGTGCTACTCCAACATTACCACCATTGTTCACAATACATTGAAGCTGATATTCAGTTACATACATACTCCCCTGTTGGTAATACACTGATTCACACACATAAGCTGATTGACAGGCTGCCCCCTGCTGCCATCTGTCATGCAGCAGCAAAATGTAATGGAACACTGGTGGGAAAGTTCAGCCTCTACTGTTATGCCATCAATATCCATCTCTGACTTTGTGGGCTAACATAAAAATAGGAGGCGATACTTTCAAAGCGCCCCTTGTATAAGCAATTAACTGCACGAAGGCCTCAATAGATCACACAGTCTGAAGTAAAACTTCCAACTTTATCAGTCAGAGTATAAAAAAGAGTGATATGTTTCAAAAGACAGATCTGTGATATGGAGTGATATGGTTCAAAAGAGTGATCTGTTTCAATTTCAGATGTGTTCACTGTCTTTAGAGATAGCCTACTTAACAGCAGGAACTTCGGTGGCTGTTTTTGATAAAATAATTTGATGACTATTTTAGATTTGAGACAAGGTTTCAGATTTTATTAATCTTCGGGAAATTAGTTCCTATCTTCATCGTCTCTAAAAGCTAATCAAGCCATCAAGCCTTTCTTGTCAGGTAACACTCCTCCTCTCCTAATGAAGCTGAACAAATATGCAAGAAATTTCAAACATACAGAAGATCTTGCACTTATCCCAGCTGCTTATATTATTACCTACCTACTGACTACTGCAACCGCAGAGCTCCACAATTACATATATTTTAGATGTTCTCTTAAAAATATCTCTCTTATACTAGAACTGAATTTAAATGTAAATGGAATTAGATCTGGAAAGTGGGGAGAAATATTTGTTAGGAGAAAATTGTTTTTATGACTGCAGTTTCTCAATTCAGTAGGTTGTACCAGTTCCCACTATTAAATTCTATTAACTTATCTGAGCCTGATTACCTAGAAATTAATAATCACTTAGCTAAAAAAGAATATGCTGTTGCATAGCTTAAATTGTATTTGTTTTTTTCAGTTTATCTATTTTAAATGTTGAGAAAGAATGAATGAAAATTTTACTTTTTATGATTTCTCTTATAGAAAAATTAATCAATTTTTCCTTAAATGAAATTTTATTTTTATTAAAGAAGAAAAAAATCTAAGATTTATTTACTACTTTTAAAATGTTTTAATTTTTAAAATCTATTTTATTTGAATTTAATTTGAAAGGCAAGAGGTTTTTTTATTATTCCTACACATTGTGTACTCTGTGTTGATTTTAAACTCTTGACTGCGAATGTTCATATGATGAATATGAAATTATTCTGTTACATTATCTTGTCAGTGTTTTACTGGCTGGTTCCATGATGAATGGGGCAGGGGGATCTCTGGAAACATGCTCTGGGAAAGGGAAAAAGAAATAAAGGAAGAGCCAGGGAGATGGGCCTAAAAACAAAACAGCAGCAATGATCTGAGAAGGAAAGCTAATTTGCTAAATAAGATTTCAGAATGCAAAATAGCACAGTATAATACAATATAATTGGAATTGAAGGTGATAAACAAAAATGAGAGAGAGTGTCTGAAATCAAAGGCCTTACTCTAACACTGAAGATCAGACAGCTAGGGAACTCACACTGCTGGGATGATCCAAAAGGGAAGAGAGGGAACTAGTGACTTGCCAACAGTTATATCTTTCCCTCTGAGTGGAAAATGGAAAAATGCAAAGTAAAACAAATTCCTCTAGGTTAGTTAGTTCTTCTTTTCTGAGACAAGTATACTCAGAACAATCCACAGAACTAGAGCATTAACTCTTTAACCACCAGTGTACTACATGACATGTACATATACATGTTATGATGTAGAATAGTGATAAAAAAAATCATAAAACCATGACATATCTTCAATTATCCGTTATGAAACAGCTCTGTGCAGCATTCTTTGTTGAATATAGAAAGAATATCATTGGAGTCAAATATAAATTTAACTATTTATGTAATAAAATTAATACTTTGAGTTTATTGAAAGACATTTACAATTGTTTCACAGCAGTGAATAACCTTGCTTTCTCAGAGAATATAGCATCTGGATCAAGATAACTGAATGTAAAAAAGAAAAAGAAAAAGAAAAAGAAAAAGAAAAAGAAAAAGAAAAAGAAAAAGAAAAAGAAAAGAAAAGAAAAGAAAAGAAAAGAAAAGAAAAGAAAAGAAAAGAAAAGAAAAGAAAAGAAAAGAAAAGAAAAGAAAAGAAAAGAAAAGAAAAGAAAAGAAAAGAAAAAAAGAAAAGAAAAGAAAAGAAAAGAAAAGAAAAGAAAAGAAAAGCAGAATTATAGACATCTTGTGAAGCCATATTGCATCCAAGTGCAAGTCTGACTATGAATGTGGAGATGGATAAAACTGGAGAACTTCAGGTTTGATCCCTGCTGTTCACTATGAAGTCCTGCCATCTGCTCTGCAAATATTGGAATGAAGTGAATAAGACTCTTGGTGGATGTACAGATATGAAGCTGACTGTGCGGGAGAAGCACAGAAAGATGTGGCACAACTCTGTGACACAATGTGTGCCAAAATCCTCACACCTCTGAAAATCAAGCCACAGATTTGATGGCTGGATCAACTTCAGAACAGAGCACACGTTTTACCTTCTCAGTTTAACACACTGTAGTTGTCAAAGATTTTGAAATGCTTCAGATCACTTATATATCTTCAGCTGTTAGGTAAAATATATATTATCTTCAGTTACTTCGGAAAGGGCTTTCTTCTATATCATGTTAAAAAGAATCAGAAGATTGCATTCCTCTCTGAAGAAACAATTATTTCATCTTTAAATATCTCAGTGATAGTACAGCTAAATAGTTAAGCTTGAATTCTCTACCTGACCAATATTAAAATAATGTCAGACTTCCCAGAAATCACAGTGTTCTTTTGATCCATTCTCCACAGGCATAGTTATTCAGCTATCTGTCTAGTCTTCACACCATGGATTATATACTGTCTCAACACTTGGTTTCTTTAAAAAGAAAGACATTTCTTCACAAATTCCAAAACTTAAGCACAGTGTCATGTGAATACTCTGTCTTCATTATTCCTATTACCTGCAGGTAGCCTGTTCCAAAATCACCAGAAATTACCAAGACTGAGAGGGTGGTTGGGCACAATGATTAAGCTTGCCAGCAGGGACACTCAAAATAGGCTGCCAGGCAGCTTTTAAGGATTTGCAAGAAAGCAGACTCTAGGATCTCTCTTGACAGCCTTTGCCAGTACACTGTCACCTTCACAGCAAAGATGTGCTTCCTGATGTACACAGGGACCTCTTGTGTATCTGCTTGTACCTATTGCTTCATGTCTTGGAGGTCAGCACTGCTGGAAAGAGTCTATTCTCTTTGTTCTTTACCTTCAGGTATTAGTAGACATTGACGCGATCCCCTGTGAGTCCTTTCTTCTTCAGATTGGACAGTCCAGCTCTCTTAGCATTTCCTCTTACGAGAGAAGCTCTAGTCCCATAGTCATCTTTGTGGTTGGGCCATCTCTGGTATGTCTAGGTATCTCTTGTACTGGAGGGTGTTGGGAGCATAACTGCACACATAATTCTAGTTGTGACCTCATCAATGCTGAGTAGAGGGGAAGGATCACCTCTGTTAACTTGCTGGTTATGCTTTGCCTAATGCAGCCAAGAATACTGGTAGTCTTCTTTGCAGCAATGGCTGATTTTTACCTTATGTTCAACTTGGTGCCTAACAAGATTCCTAGATCTTTTTCTGCAGATCTGCTTTTGGAAGTTGTCACAGCACCAACCCTGCCAGAATTCAATAAGTATTTGGAGAATAACTAAACAACTTAATGCCTCTTCTTTCAGGACTCTCTACACGAGTTCCTTGTCTTTAAAGGCAATCCATATCCTTCTGTCTATCTACAGCCACAAATTAAAAAAATATATATACGTTTATTGAATATAAACCAAGCTCTAAGGACAGCAGATTCTAGAGACAGCACTCTTTGGCAGACATGTTCATACCATTCTCTGATGTTTTGATAATGTCTTAGAAACTTAGAATATAAATTGCGACTAATCTATCACATCAAACTAGATAAATGTGAAAGTATATGTGTATTACAATTGATTTTTTAGATTAATTTCTGCAACATTTTAGAAATAAAAAGCTTCATGGTAATAAAATGTTTAGTGAAGATTTTTTAACCTTCAAGCTAATGAAAAAATTCAAATAAAGTCACATTTATTTTAGTTAAAAATGAAGCAAAACTTCAAATTATGTGATCTAATTTTCTGATATGTATAAAAAAATATAAAGAAACTGTGCACATATCTTTAAGTTTCTTTTAAGATTCTTGTTGCTTTTAAATAATAATGCATGATTGAATTGCTTCTATAGGGATATTCTCAATCAGAAATAACATTATTCAGTTACAAGCATGCGTTGCCACTCAGAAACATGTTCTGAATATTTCCTTTGTTTTCTAGACAGAATTTTGTTTCTGAATGTTTTTGTCTGTTCTTGGTCTCATTTTTCTTTACAGTAAGGGTCACAGAGCACTGGCACAGGCTGGCCAGAGAGGTTGTGGATTCTCCTTCCCTGGAGACGTTCAAGACCCACCTGGACACCTAGCTGCAGAACCTCTTCTAGAAAGACTGCTTTGGCACAGGAGGTTGGACTAGATGATCTCTAGAGGCTCCTTCCAAACCCTACAATTCTGTGATACTATATGCCAATAAACTTAAATCGAACCAAGTGTTCTTGTTAATTTTCAGCAATATATTTGTCAAAATCCTCTTCTTTAATTACTAGTCAAAGTTGTTTTGATTCTGTCCCAAAGATATTCAAAGACTAAGAATATTTTTAAACCAGAATCAAATTTAAAAAATCTGAACATATAACCAGTTGTTTCATGTTTCCTTTATATTGGACATATTGCTATTAATAATGATAGGTACTGAAATAAGACATTAGCAAACCATTTTATCTGATACCTTGCCTCTTCATTTTAATATTCAGTGGGGGGATTCAGGAAAATTTCTTCATTTATTTATGGTTTTCTCAGTATAGCTGTAGTGTTGAATAAGATAATTTCAGTGGAAAAACATGTGCTTCTGCATCTCTATTAGCTTTCATGGATACATGAATTTACTTAGTGGAGTTAGAATAACTTTATTGTTTAAATGTGAAAGAGTTAAAGTAACAACTAACTCCATAATGATAATCATTAAGGGGTACGTGCTCAATTTAATGACAGCTGATCTTGATATCTCTAAAGACCTAATAGAATTTTTAGTCTTTGTGTAAAGAAAAAACAGGGCAGGAGTACATTCTCATGAGAGTTCTGGGAATCCGGTGTAAGAAGAATTCCCAAAGTAAGATATTATATATTAATATGAAAATAAATAGTGAGTGTTGAGAAACACTTTGCCTTTGCAGTGGAGCAGCTAATTAGACAATTAGAGCTGTAAAAAATTGACATAAAACTAACCCCAGAGGAACTGCATCCTAGATCTCTGAAAATATAAGGCTTTTAAGAATAATTTTAATTACTTCTTAGGGTATCAACAGATCAGGCCTATTTTAATAATTCCTAGATCAACTGATATTTACTGAGGGTATCAGTGATCCAGTCAGCAGTCAAAAATAATGTAATCTCATTTATGTATACTGCCAATTAAATTTGATAAAATATAAAGTGTTTAGAAATAATTTATTCACTGCATCTTCTAGTTACAAAACACCATTAATGTTTGAACTTGCTCCTTTTTTTCTATATTGTTAATTTTTTAGTGCTATAGATATATTCTTCATCACTGGAAGTGAACCTCTTTTTGTTCTGAGACTGGGATTTGCGTATGGATGGTGATTCTTAGGACATTTATCAGTTGAAATTGAAAATTGAAATTGAAAAGTGCTGTTTTTGCAAACATAGGACCAGTAAAATATATATTTACTCTATGACCCTACTGAGTTAATCTTTTTTGCATTGAGTTATTTCAGTTCAAAGGCCTAGTCTGCCTGCATCATAAGAAATGTAGTGTCCTCAAACAGCTTGATATTTTTCAGTGTCTGATAGGCATTATGCATAACTGAGCTTGAACTACTCTTTTACATATGCAGGGAATGACAATCTTTTAAAGTACACTGAATAAAAATTCCTTGGGTAAATTCTCATCTTGTCTGTAAGGGGCTTCTATGAGAATCTGGTGTCAAATCATGTTCTGGAAAACAAAACAACACAAAAATAAACACACAAAAAAATAAATACTGCAATTCCTTTCCTTGTACTGATTTATTTAACAAAGTCTGTGGGCACAGAATACCTTACAAATGCCCTGATGTTATGTTGTGATTTAAACCAACAGGCAACTTAACACCAAAAAGCCATAGGCTCACTTCTCTTGGTTTATAGTGGGGTGGGGGGAGAAACTCAAGGAAAAAAGAAAGTAGAACTCATAGATGGACATAAAAATCATTTGCCAAGACAGAAAAGGAAAAGAGTAGAAACACTGATAGTAACACAGTTACACAACACCTGCCAACTAGTGCCTAGCGAGTCCCCAAGCAGCGTCTGCCCCCACCCATAGTTTCGAATGACGTCATACTTTTTGTAAACATAAATTTCAATTGATGTTGTAAATGGCTGTGGAAGTTACACACACACACACACACAAAAAGAGGATTGAGAAGTCATAAATAAACCAAGAATTAATGTTTTTTGAATCATGTTGAATGGGGATTTCTTTATATCAAGAAAAATGGTTCATTTCGGAACATTGCCCAGACTTACTGAACTATACTAACTCCTAGTAGATACTGTTGCATAATAACAGTATGTTAGGGCAAAATGAACAACGGTAGATTGAAAGGCATCAGAAATATGTAAAAAACTTTTTCCACTCTACCACTACATTGATTTTTAAAAGAAAATTAGAAAATATAATACACGAAAGATGTACTAAAAATGGCTTATTAAAAAATGAGTTTCTTCAAAAAAATTATTTACTGGGATTTCTATAAATAAAAAGCAGCAAAATGCTTTGCTAAGAATGTACATACACAAAATGCAAATAATTTAAAAACATTAGGAACATTTTGGAATTTTAGTATCTTCTTCTAAAGGTACTTAAGATATATTATGGCAATAGAACAATACAAGGTATAGAATAAATCTGCCTTCCAGCTGAGATTTTTCTATCAGTTAGGACTGATAGAATGTATCATTAAGTTGTGTTGAGAATAAAACATGGTGCAAAAGTAATTTACCTAACACTTTTCTTCTAATAAAATAAATATTTTACAGCATTTTTTACAGTTCTCCTCAGATTATATTTAATGCTGCTTTATTTACCATAAGAAAAACATACTGTTTCAGCTTTATTCCATTTTATGCCTAGATATGATACAGAAAACCAAACTAAGTTCCTCCTGCTTTGAATACTGCTGTCAGTGCAAAACTACACTGGCTAACTCAGATGTAGGAATATAAATATCTTATCAATATATGTGTATTTTTTTTATTTTAGCAGTGTTTTTAACATAAATTCTCCTGTTTATTACTTCTCATATAGAAAAGCATTATTCCATAGGAAGTGTGAAATGCAGCAGTAAACAGACGCTTTTATTCTCTTTGTCTTAGTTACAAATGGCTGTAATTTTTTCTGTATGACTTGCTGAAAACCTGAATACATACAAAACAAAATAGAACAAAATTTCTATCTTTACTGTGAATTAACAGTACTTAATTTTTACTCTTTTTAGTATACTGTACCACTACAAAATACATAAACTAATTTAAACCATTATAGACTTTACTAAAGCAGTTGACTTGTCTTTTAAGGTAATATATTCCACATTTATTGCAAATATGGCAAATTATTCATTGAAATTGATAGTATTCGGAAGATTAGAAAGTACTGAGGTTATTATTTGTATGATTGATTTATTACTCATGTCATACATTTCCATAATACATAGATTGAATCTTTAGCACCTTACTCTAAAATAGAAAGGACAGATCAGAAGAAGAGAACATAGTGTACAGTTATTCATGCGGGTGAAGAAAAGTTATTTGTGAAAATATTTCTTCATCAAAAAGCAGACTATTTGAAGGATAGAAGCAAAAGTATTATGAGAACATAAGCAAATGTCTGAAGCTGAAAGCTGAAAATTAGCAGAAACCTCTTGAGAATTAGAAGAACTAAAAAATGGATGTGAAGCACAGGATGCAAGGAAAATAAATACAGAAAGCAGAGGCATAGCTTTATTTATATCCTTGATGTTCAACAACCTTGAAATATTTGAGATAAGAAATAAAAAACTAGTTGTAAAATTTAAAGGAGAATGTGGGAATCTACACATATTAAGACTACATGTGGCAAGAAATATTGACAAAACCCTTACGAAAGTGGAAAAATAAGATATTCTTGTGGAAACTGAAACTAGAGTGATATCTTCTTCAAATAAAATACATTCCTTAGGAGCAATATTTCTATTACGCTTTAGTTTACGGATAAGTTAGTTAACAAGCCAGTATTTCTGGCTAATTTTTATGAAGGTCCAAAAATGTACATACAAAGCAAAACTATATAGCTATGCTTGGCTGTCCAGTATTAATGCCTGCTACTACTTGTACATTATATCTTGCCGTATACTCATTTCAGCTCATTGGCTGAAATGGGAAGATTCAAAACATGAGTATTCCAGTCGTATTCAAGAATATACAAGCTTCTTTGCAAAGCTGAAATCTTTGCCTATATTCCAATGAGAGTACTCGTATTTTAAATAGTCTTGCCTAAACTATAGAATTATGGGACAATTAAATATCCAGTGTTGGAAGGGATGCACAAGGATGTTCAAGCCCAGCTCCTCCTTCCAAATAGCAACATTCAAAAAGCAAACATTATGAAATCCTATAAACTGTGCACAAGTGCATATCTGACATCTTCTGAAGATGACAGGGAGGTGGTGCAACTGATTGTCTTGTTGGAGTGATACTGTGATGGAATACAGCTCTTTAGGAAGAGCAAACTGAGTTGCCCTTTATGTGAGAGTGTAGCTGGAATAAGGACAGATGTTAAGCCATCACGATCCTGTCCAAAAGTGACTGCCTTCATAAACCAATAAAGTGTTTCTAATGACCAACTAATAAATACTCTTTTTTTTCTTTTGACTTTTACTGCATCAGATCTCCTTTTAACTCCCTTCACTGTCTGCTGTGTTAAATAGTTACGTAGTGGAGAAAAATATACTGGTTTTTACAGAACTCATTTAGACAAATCTTGTCTGACATGTTCCCACTATTTGTATGCAACATCTCTCAAGATTCTATTTCCCACAAGTAAAGTTTTTGATATCTGCTTCTTTCAAGAATTTTTATCACAATTTCCTTCTTCTGTTAAACTTTACTCTTAACAATTTCCAAATAAAAACATTCTCAAAATTATAACTCAATTATACTATTTTAGGTTTAGAAACTTTTTTTGTGATGCTTGATGTGACTCATGTCTTCCCAGATCAACAATACTTTTTTATACATAGGTTGCTCTGAAAAAATAGCCTTCTATTTATTTCCATGGAAACTACAACAGATAAAAAGAGCACTATAACACTGTTAGATGGACCAAATTCTCATCTACATAGCACTGTTTTTCAACACAGCCCATCATTAACCAAATCATGTGGTTGAGCTGATCAATATACTCTTCATTTTGTTGTGCAATTGATATGCGTGGCCATCTGGAACACAACTTGTATCTCCTGTTGCTGCCACCACTGCTGAAGCATACCACCAGATGCCTCACTGCACTCACATTCACTGTTTGGTCCCCATAAACATTCAACAAGCAATGATGAATGTCACCAAGTGACATTTTTTCTGCGCACCTTTGTTTCATCTACACTTCCATTTGTTGTACAGCAACAAAATCTAATGGAATATTAGTGAGAAGGTTTGACCTTTACTGCCATACCACTAACATCCACGTCTGGTGTTGTGAGCATACATAACACAAAAGGAAGCATAAATTTCAGAGTAACTCTTAAATTATTATTATTTAACTAAACTGGAATTTTTGTCCCCAAAACAAGATTTTATACAGCAAAAGAGAAAATATAGTGTCTACTTCTACCCCTTTCACTTCAAATTTTTCCTATTATGCCATTTCTTTTATCTGTCTAGTGTGACAACAAATTCATCTTACAGCAGGAATAATTGCTACTGTTTGTGTTTTGACGCTGTTGATTTCTGGGACTGGGAGTTTGTTACAATTGCCTAACTACAGTGACCTAATGCCATTTTAGATGTTCTGTAAGATCCCACTCAGTTTTTATGTACTGTTTTAGAAAGTAACATGCCTTTTGTATGTCCCTGGTGTCACAAATGCCAGCTACATAAAGATCTCCCAAATACTTAACAACTTGCAGCATACTGTTTGATATGTGTATTTTGGTCACTAAATACTATCCAGTGAGTCATACTTGTGACATGGTAGCAGATATCTATTTGTCTTTATCACACTCCTACAGAAATCTCTTTTCTTTACAGATACTGCTGCAGATCTTCCCGTTAAACGGAAGTTTTAAATGGCAAGCCTTGTTTCACTGATATTAATGTGTAATTTAACAAAGTTAACAACCTGAGCCTGGCTTCCTAAAGTTTTTCAATAATTATTTTTTTTATTGTTTTCATGCTAATTGCTACTAACCTATCAAATTGAACATGATGGTGATTACTGATTACACGTCTAAATCTGTACTTCTTTGGAAACTGCTTATATCCATGCTTCCTGACTGCCTCTGTTTCTCTCAGAAAGCATTTGCTTCATTTTAGTACCCCTAGAAAAACAAACAAACAAACTTATTTAGTATGTGCAATTTCAGTTACAGTTCAATATACTTCACAAAATATTTATCTGGGAATGATGGAAGTGAATCTAAGAAACAGGTGCACTTCCCTTCAGTTAATGGGGAAAATATACTATTGTGCTGTACACTGACCTGTTTGACTTGGTCTCTATAAATTTCAGGTATATAGAACTGTTCTATCTGTGCCTAAAATATTTCAACCAAGCATTTGATTTATTTTAATTTCTAATGGGATCTGCATGCTAGTTTATGGTCTTTTTCAATAAACTTAATTTGAGTTGGTTTGAAGATAGTGGATATGTACACTCAGCCACCCACCTAGCAATTCTTAACATTTCTCTGAAGCAGAACTATTTTTTTCTTGAAATCCTCATTATACTATGAGTAGATCTAGATTTTTCTCTATTTCATACTTTGTAAGTGTTCTAGAGATTTTGTTCAAAGTCATCGTTTCTCATGAATTTCTGTACCATTTGTCATTTTAAACAAACTTCGATATTCAGTACACTAATCAAATCTACTTTACTATTAGTTTTCTATAATCTTATATCCTTTGCTTGCCTGTTCCCTTTCCATTCATTATCAACGACACACAACTGGAGATAAGACATGATATGGATAATCCTGAGTACAAGTTTGAGTGCTACTGCTGCCAGATGAACAGGTCTGATTCAGATGTTTTAATGTTTCTAGTAGTTGAACCTACCTTACTACATCTAGATTTAAAGATTGCAGAAGTTAATATTTGACCCTAATTAATAAGACCTTGTCAATCAAGAAATGGCTTAGATGAAAATTCTTTTATGTTAAAAAAGAAAAGAAATTGTAAGAATTTTTCAAATAAGATTACTGTTTGAAATTTTCACATGGACAAGTTTCTTAAACGAAGCAAGAAATATTTTTACAGTAAAATGAATTATTTCCCCTCTGTAATGCTTCTAGTGACTGAAGAGCAACTCATCCATGTTTTCTTAATATGTAAATTTTTGCAACAGTATCACCAGCAGGAAAAGCAAAACAATGCTCTCAAATACAATCTGAAAGGGCAATATTCTGCATGCCTGAAATGTCTGAGTCCATCTGCATATACTTTACCATGTTCTTTTTTGCTTGGTTACATGACTCGATTCTGTAGCCCCTGTAATTTTCCAAGACAGTCTCACAGTTTTAGTGGGTGTTTAATCAATAACTGTAGTTCTGACTGAAAAGGGTCACAGACCTGTAAGTATTTGCCTGAGAAAATACAACAGTTATTGACTCTGTAGTGGTAGACTGTGGAAACAAAATTCTTGCAGATTTTGGAGCTCCATAGGACACCTGCTGTTAACAGTTTTATTTTCCTCTGATTGCAGAATAACCTTATCATTTTTGCATATTGGCTTATTGACAATGACATCCTGAACTGCTCCAGAGAGACATGGCATGGCCAGCCAATTAGATTCATCAGTTAGACAAATACAAAACAAATAGAACTAGGAGTAAAAGGAGGAAATGAATTGGAAAATATAAGAAAAAATGAATTATTTTATTGTCATCTGCTTACTAGGCAATGGTACAGTTCTTCTCTCCTAGACCAAACAATGAATATTCAGTATGTGAATGAAGGCTGGACATGTTGGCTGAATGTGAAGATATATAGGGAAATTTGCAAGCGAAGTGTAACTCTTCGATGTCCTGTTCCATAAGAGAGCTCTACTCAAGGTACAAGCAAATTATTAAAGGAAATGAAAGTCCCAGACACCGTAGTGGAGGGTGACCACTGTGATGGATTGACATATTCTGTCAGTATGATGCAAAGGGAAACAGAATTTATTTAGTTCATGGAGAACTGTGAAATTAAATGCAAACACAGGTGTGTCACAATCCAATTACTAGGGGAGATGGTTTGACATATATACCCAGAGGAAGATTAGTGCAACAAACAAGGTCAAATGACGTCCAGTGATTTATCACAAATTCTAAGCTACTAAGGAATATGGGGAACATGGGAAAGTTAGTGAAAGTAAAGAGAGAAATCATAGCAAACGATTTAAAAGGCAGGGATAGTCACCACCAGGAATCCAGCAACGTCTCGTTGGTCCATAGGGAGGCAGCAAGTTGGTTAGAACATCTTGTTGACCTGCACAGCTGCAGTTCTGTGGAGGGGGTACCTGTTCTTAACCCCAGATTCTTCACCTTTTTATCCTCTACATCAGCAGCTGGTTGCTAGGAGCAGTCCTGCCTACCCCAATCATCAAAAGCATCACATCCTGGTCATCACAGTGACAGTAGCTATTGGGGTGCCCACATTTTGCTCATCAAGAGAAAAGCACATCTATCTTCTTAACACTGTGTACATGGCTGTTAACCATTAACTTCAGAAGCTTGTTGAGTGGGTTATGTCTCAGGTGGGTGCTGCTGAACAAATCTTTGAACCAGGAGCTGTTCTGGCTTTTTACAAGGTGAAACACACAGTGTTTAATAGTATGAGCTTCACAGCTTTTAACAGTGAAAATCAGCAACTATCCTTTATGTGACCGATAAGTAATTCAATTGCAGCAACTGACAAGGTGTGTGAACTAATTGAGGGGATAGTAAGGATAAGTACACCTATCTGTCAATTTTACTTTCTTTGGAGTTTCCGTTTTCCTTATCTTTTTTTGCTCAGCCTTGTAATGTTTTTCAAAAACAGTGTTGGATGCAATCATTTATGAAAGGATGCACAACAGAGTCAAGTGCATAATGAAGAAGTAGAGAGTGAAAGACAGACTCCTTAGCTCTGCTACAAGCTTCTCTGAAGAAAGCTTTTAACTCAGCAACAACACATTTTCCACACATTCCATTTTGTTGTTGTTATATTTAACTAGGACAGTGGGAAAGCCTTTTGCAATGTGGACATGACTGAGTGCTCCAGCACAACGAAGAAGTTTGTGGGAACATATGGACAAGGCTTCAGGATTTCCTAAGGTCATAATCTGTGATATGCAGCAGTGAAATTTGCGAAAAGTTGGCAGTTTCGTGAGCTATGAATAAGAAATCCCACTTGCCCACACTGCCACAATATCTGAACAGCCTGTTCTATATATTTCTTCAGTCCTTTGTACTACCAGATGCCATACATATATTATTTTTGTAAAAAAAAGCATTCTTTTTATAGACGTGATTCCCATATTCTGACAGCGTTAATTGCAATACAGTATTCATTATTTATTTAGAACCTGTATTTATATACCTTGAATGCGTGTTTGTTACAGTTTTATTTTAAAATGTAGTAAAGTTTGAAAATTTTTCTTTCTTCCTCATATTAGTTTTAGTACTTTTATTTCTGTAGGTATGCAGTTAACATGAAGAATAATACATTTCCTTATGTAACAGTTTTATTAGCTAGTATATGTATCAACAGAACAAAATATATGTTCCAGTGAAAAGATCTTCATGATGCGGTCAAATGATTTAAATGTATTGGAAATATAGCATACATTTTTTAACAATTAAATGTTCCCAAATGGAAGATTCCATGGTTTAATAATATGAGGTAATCATTAATAATTCCTTTTTATTAATTACCTGAATTTGTTACTGTCACTGAATGATAGGATGGCTTTGGTTAGAACAGACCTTAAAGCTTATTCTGATTCAACCCCCAACATGGGCAGGGCTGTCACTCACCAGATCAGGCTGTCCAGGGTCACATCCAAGATGGCCTCAAAAACCTCCAGGAATGGGACACCCACAGCTTTTCTGAACAACCTGTTCCAGTGCCTCATCACTCTTTGAGTGAAGAATTTCTTCTAAATATTTCATCTAAATCTTCTTTATTTAGTATGTTTCCCCTTGTTGTATCATAAATGTGGCCTAACTACACTCTAAAAAACACTATTTCTGAAACAATGGGATTTCTTCCATTCTTACAGCAAAGATTCTTCAAAATGATTCCTAGGTTGTGTGAGGAAAAAAAAACAAACACCCATATTCTTGCAACCTGTTAAGCATTTTTAACCACAGAGACATACATTAGGCTATAGATAAGTATTTCCAAGCCATCACAAAAGCTTGAAGGAGTTGTAAAAACAACATAGGGAAAAGACACAACTTAGAGAAAACTACTAGTATTCAACAGTGTTCATTTTCTTGGTCTTATAGTTTTTTCATTCCTTACATGTAAGGAGAGTTTTCAAGCTGTTTAAGTTTCAGTTCATAACTACAGAGAACTGTTCTGTTCTCAGCTTCCACTCAGTTAGTAGTGTAAAATGATTTAATGTTTTTATTTCTGTGTTGCAGTACATGTACGCTTTCCACCATGTTACCTAAAGTGAATCTTTGTAAGTACCATGTGTTTGCCTTTCCTCAGCTTTTACTACAGAGATTTTCATCACAAATCCACAGCACAATTATAATTAATGTTTGCCTTCTACTGGTAAATGGTAGTCTAAATGGCTGAACTTGGAAATACCAATATTTTTATTTTTCTGTTCTACCACTACAAATGTGGTAAATAATCAATCAAATGTGGAAATAATCAAATCAAATGGCTTCAGAATAATCATAGGAAACAAAAAAATCATTTCCCAGCTAGGTCTAAGAGAGAATTCATTTTTCCCTTTCCTACTACACAGAGAAGCATAGTGAAAGCAGGAATTTGTTAAATATGAAACCCAGGAAAAGTAAATGTAAAGTTTCATTTGCTAATCTATTTTTATTTGTGAATACTGATCTCAGGAAAAATACTGTTATTATTCTGTTATTCTTTGCAGTATGTTCATGTTGTGAAAGCCACACATGCTTTCCCGGTGACATTTGACATCTCTTCTTGAAATATGTTTATTCACTGTTGAGTAACATTTCAGCACTCTTCATCCTTGACACTTGATGTTAGTTTTGGTCGTGCCTTGTACTGTCAGGAGAAGACAAACTAGCAGAAGTAGTATAAATATTTATTCCTCAGATAGGAAGAAAAAAAGGAAGTTAGTGAAGAAAGATGAAATGCAGAATTCATATTTAAAGGCTAAATATTTTCACTTTGTATCTTGTCTTCAGACATTTTTCATCAAAATAAGCTTCAAATATTTCCTTTTCTTCCCTGCTACAGGTCTTTGCATACATTTTCTATAGAATAACTGATTGAAACGTTTAAAAATGATTAATATACTTGATTTGAAGAAAACAAAAAAGAATAAATCATATCAATTTTACAAAGTCAGAGAAACACTTCCACGCTTATATTAGTTTATTATGCTTAATTGCTTTCCCAGACTTCTGAACATTATTCTTCATGAAAGCTAGCACACTGAGACCTCATTTTTACATTTCCTTTTAGGTGACTGACCTAGTTAAAATCTCTTCCCTGGCCTTACAGCATTCATTGTGAAAGCTATAGCAGTCACTGATAGTGATTATTTTGATGGGATAAAGAACACAGAGTCATAATCAAGAATGGAAAGCCTGATAGCAAACTCAGGCTTTGATTATGGATGAATTCAGTCCTATTGACTCAGAATTTCAGTCATTTGGAACAGTTTTGACTGTCATAGACCAATTACTCAGTGAATTTCAAATTGTTTTTCTCTTGATATGGATCATACATTCCTTAGTTGTGATTTATTTTCTTTTTCAAATTGACATTTTGCAAAACGATTTGGATATTTCAAAACAAATATCATGCTCCTTATCACATCCTCTCTACTTCTACCATAATAAATATTTGAAACCACAGAGTATTAGTGTATTGCCTGGTGAGTTATTTGTCCTCTTGAATTTTGTTGGCAAAAACAAAATCACTGCAATAAATTATTACTATAATGTGTTCTCTCTACCAATTTTAGAATGAAACGGAATTTAACAACCATTTATCCATTTAACACGGTGTGCGGAATATGTAAACTGTAAAAACAAAAATTCAATGTTACAAATGGGTTATATGCCTATCAGAAAATTCAAAATATCCCCAGACTAAGATTTCAGGAGTTGTTGAGAATCCATTTCATTCTGATATCTGATCATAAACTGAGGCATTAAATTCTTCATACCAGTACACGTCTCAATGCTCAATGCCCTGTAATTAAAAATAGCTTCTGACTATACTAGGGATAAGTGTGATTGGACATGAAAATTGTTGAACTTCTTCGCAAGTATCTTGCATGTCTGCTGCTTTATTTAAATTTTACTTAATTCAGTTGAATTAAATAAATAAAAAAAAAAAACTACTGTTTTCTTTATAATTGCTAATTTGTAAGTTATTCTGAGGATGTGGTAAGATGAGATGGAAGCTTCATCTGGCAATGCCAGAGAGCAATCAGCAACAGAAAAGAAACAAGAGAGAACCAGGACACTCTGTGTGATATTTCCTTATGAAAAATAAACTGTTGCAAATCTTGGTTTGACTCTTTTTTCACATTTAATCTGCAAGAAGTAAAGGACAGAAGCTTTGTTCAAAGAATCTTTCATATTCCTTTGTAATAAAACTTATCGTACCATCAGTATGCCTCGTAAGTTGGTGTCAGAATGTAAGTAGTTCATCAAAAATATCTGGAGATAATAATTTGCTCTCCTTTACTCTTTTAAAGACGTTGCATTGTGTCTTTTTTCTTAATATTCTGGCATGGTACGTGCAAGACTTACCTTCAAATGTACTTTTCTGCTTGCTCAACTTCTTTCTTGTATAAAAAATGCACAAACAACACCGCTTTAAACTAAATGGGTGCCTTCAGCCCTGTCAGCTATGTGGAGAGTGCAGCTGGCTATCCAACAGTTCTATTCTACTTGACAAGGTAGTGTCTCTATTCTCCTTTGTGTTATACAAAAGCCTGAATAGCTACTAATAAAATTCAATGGCTGTTCTAATGTGAACTGGGTTACAAAACCACAAAAAAATTTCAGAGAAACCACATAACCAATCTACAATACTTACTGTGTCTGTTGATAGCTTAAGTTCATATGTTGCTTAAATATTAAACTGTATATTTTGACAGGACAGTGATTTGGAGATATTATGCATCATCTCTAGTGCTCTATTTGTAAATGATTTAGAATATGCAGGTCTGATAACAGTTTCCACATTTCAAAACTGCAGCAGGTAAAGGTAAAAAAGGTATAAAAGGTAGCCAAGCATAAGTCCCCTTGGCAGAGGAGAAAATAAAAACACTTGATATTATTATATTATTTTTAGGCATTAATTCAAGAAGATCAGACTTGCATATCCCCAAAGACTCTTATAAAGTCTATGTCCAGGTAACCCTAGCAAGAAAGATTGCATTAAGAGAGATATAGTCATTAAAACATTGCCTTAAAGTCATTTCTGCAATTTATGCAGTCTTGTGGTACCTCACGGTGTCTTCAAAGATTCTGTATTCCCTTATTAATGTAATAACACTACAGAGGGTATATTTGAGTTTATAACATAAAGCAGAGGCATCTTTATTCAGAATCAGGTGTGTAGCAGAATAATTAATTTCATTATGCTATCATATATCATGACACAGACCTCTAACTATCTGATCACTCTGCATCTACGCACCTCATACTGACTGCACCTCATATTGCAGAGTCACATATATTTTTCTAAATGCCAGTCCTTATATAATTGCAAATAATTTAGGGAAGCAAATGTTTGTTATGCCAAATTATCTCCCCAGTTTATTAACAGATCTTAAAAACTTCACATTTGTACATGATATAATTAACAGAGGGAAGATATGAAATGCATTTTCCATAAAAAATAGATTTTTATTACTGCATTTTTCAAATGTTTGATAAATATTTTGAAAGGACATTCAGACTTTGTTTTCAAACAATACTCATCTTATAAAAATAAAATTATACTACTTCTTTCAAAACAAGCTTCCGTGAACTGAAGTATGTAGAACAACAGAATTTCCCTGCATCTTCCTATGCTTCATAATTTATATTGCAAATATTTCATTGTAAAAATTGTTTTACTAACTTAGTCACATTTATATATTACAGAAATTTGAGAAAAGTTATATTTAAATATTTAAATATTTAAAACAGTGTTATGCCAATGACACGTGACTTATTAATGATCACAAATGGATTTTACAGAGATATGCTAGAATGTTTGGTTTTTTTATAATAAATTTCTAAATATAAATGTTTAAATTCCTACCACAGTCTTACCTGTCCATCCTTTTATGATATTCCAAACACACTGGAGTATTTTTTTGGTGAAAACAGATATAATAAATTCTCTTTGCAAACTGAGTTTGAAAAACTGAGCAAAATTCAAGAGCACTTTCAAATATTACAACCATATGAACACAGAAGCATTTGCCAAGACGATGAAACCTGCTTACTTATGTACATTTACCTTCCAAATGACTGCTATAGTTGAATCAGTCACACTTTCTTTTGTATGGGAAAAGATTATGGAAAGGAAAAAAAATCACCTAGATTAAAATATCAAGGGTCTTACATGACAACAGATGCTTTTCTAAATGATAAGAGGCTTTTCCAAAAACTTCCATCAGTACACTTCATTAGATTAAATTAACTTGTGGAAGACACAATAATGAATTCTGGAACTCGGATTACCTAGCAGGCATAATGAGCTTTACTTTTTAATGACCAGTACTGTGCACAGTCACTTGTAATTGTGGAAATTTCTCATGACTCTGTGCTCTTGGCAAGAGAAAGAAGAAATACAGAGCTAGAAGTACAAATATAAAGCTTATTTTTCAACAGAAAGACACTAAGTAACAAGGTCTTTATTTGTTGCTGCTTTTGTTTATGTTGTTTGTTTTATATCAGGTAATTTATGAACTGAATAAACAGCGATAAGACATCATACAGTTGTTCAAATTAACACTGGCTTATTGGTTTTACTTTAATGACTGATTATTGTGCAAAAGAAGGCACTTGAAAATTAGGATCTAGTATACATAAATGTGTAGTTCTCTAGTAATAAATTCACAAAATTAGGTCTTCTCTTATGTATCTGAATTTCCTGTTCACATGAACAGGCTCAAATAAACAGCATTAAAAGCAAGTGCTGCTAGCAGCAGTTCCTGCTTTAGCACAGTATGTGAAATTATAAATATGCTGATATGCAAATTAAAGTACAAAGAAAATTTAAACAAAAAAATATATCCAAACAAGTATTTTTATGAAATGAAAACCACAGATCTCTGTTCCTTCAATTCCATTTCTGAGCCATTTTGGAATCACTGAAACAAAATGTAATTTAGCTGAAGAAACAACCACCCCTTCCAGATGAGGAGTTATTCATAGACTGTTTTTAGACCAGCAACTAGGACTTCCACACACAAGTACTCACAATGGAAGACTTTTAGTATCCTCAATTTCCTTTGGTAGCCCTTTTAGAACCGCATTCACAAGGGGAGTCTCTGCTTCCTCTCCAAACCCTAACTCTAAATCTAGATAGTGATACTTATTAGTTAATCTGAACATAAAGCTTCTAGTTAGTTGTAATAGACAGACTGTGTTTCTGCAGCGATGTTACATTACTTCAGAAATGATTTCTAACTCCAGAACTTTAAAGATATTCTCTTCAAACATAATTCCTATCATTAAAGTCTCAGTATGCTAGATCATGCATTTTTCAAACTGAGAGATAGCAATCTGAATATTATTTTAATGTTTTCTTTTTCAGGTTTAGATATTTTTGTTATTTAAAGCTGACAGTTTTCCTTATGAAATTTGAAGAAAACAAAAATCATGGCTGTACTATAACTTGGACTAAACTATGTAGTGAGAGACAGCAGATTTCTATCTGGGTACTGGATATATATTAAGAATTTTTCAGGTTATTCACTGGAAGAAAAGTGTTAGGAATCCATTAACTGAAAGACCAACAGCTTTCCAAAAGTTAAGTGAGGTGGTATATACCCTCCCCAAGGGTTGTCAGATTGGAGAAGACAATTGTCAATATTTCAGCCACCATGGAACTAATAGAGAATGTGACCGCAAGAGCCCTAGAAAATCTACAAGTAGAAGTTTCCTCCCTAAGCAAGGTAGTATTACAGAACAAAGTAGCCCTAGACATACTTGCAGTTAAAGGAGGTGTATGTGCACTAATTAATACTAGTTATTGTGCCTATGTCAATAAAGAAAAAGAGGTAGGGACAGATATACAAGCAATCTGGGAAAAAAAGTAGCCTATTACATCAGGTAGCCCAGTCTGTTACTTCATTTGAGTGGTGAGTAGTCAATTGTGTGGTGCTTAGCTACCTGTTGAGTTTAACTATAACAGAAAGGAAGGAAGAAAGGAAAAATGGAAGAAAGGAACAAATTACTTAGAATGACACATTGCAGAAATGCCCCTGAGTACAAACTAATGTCCTTCTTTACTGCCTACCATATCTGAAAGTCCTGAACTCCACAGACTTTTTTCACCTTAGTATTTTCCATCACCAAAATGTTTTACTTCTACTTTAGCATGGTAAAACTAATTCATCCAAAAAGATGTTGAAGGGAGTATTATTAGAAAATGAAGTATTTCAATTTGTTTATACACTCAATTAAATTCAAATATTCTGGACAGTGACACCCATTATCCTGATCTGCTGGGCTGTGAATGAAATACATGGCAACTCTCAGTGCTACATTTGTAGTGGAAGGGAAATGCACATGCTCCTAGGACAAAAATCACTCACCCACACCATTTTGCTCTGCCAAAAACATTATGTCCTGCTGTTTCCTGCTTCAGAATTTATAAGCAACTGTAGTTTGGATTCAGGCAGAATGAATTAACATACTTTTCTAACATCTCTATTGAAATGCTCAAGATAATTCTTTTACAAAAACATCTGTAACGCAGAACATCCTCTTCATTGTAATATCCCTAAATTCCATATCACACAAAATCAACACTATCTGGAGCAATGTGGGACATTCTCAGAAATTAATCTTGAAGAAAGAAGATGTTACCCCTTAGATTTTCCCCAGATTTTCTATTAATTATTTACTGTATTGGATGCTATAATAATGTTCTAGACATTACACAGTTCTAAAAGTCTGTGTCACGTTTCTCTTTCTTCATGACATGCATATGTTAAATAGAGTGAAATCCCAGGTCACTGAAAATAAACTATACAACTGTTATTCAAGTCCATCCCTAAATGTTATATCTTGAGTGACACAATAAATAGTTGTTAGAGAAAGAAGCTGGAAGAACAGGCCCAATTGTCCTATCTGCCTCTCCCTTCCAATCTGTGTACTCCTTCTGCTGTCCAGTTCTGCTGCTGATTTATAGGGCATCTTCAGAATTCAGGACACCAGTTCATGTTCCAGCTTTGCTACTCTGTGTCTTGATTTTTGTCTTTCTTATGCTGTTTCTTGACACTTTTTCCCATGCAAACTTCTTCATAATCTTCAGAACATAATTTTCCTGCATGTTTCCAATATTTTGACAATATTTATTTCCTCTGAGGATTTGTTGTTGGTTTCAATTTAGAAAGGAAAAAAGTAGTCTATGTTGTTACCGTACCAGTAATCTTGCAAACTGGACAATAGAGCTTTCATCCTTCTGGACAATAATTTTATATATATCTAGAGAATTCAAACTGAATATGTACTTTTTTTTGTTTCCCCAAAATATCCAGAGGACACAGCTCCTTAGAGAAAGAATGAATAGTGTAGTCTTCATTTTTGAGTAGCAAACAGCAGATTGGTCAGAATTACTAATTTAAAATAATAATAATAATAATAAATACAGGAATCCATTACAGAAGTGAAGTTTTCATCTCCATAATTTTGTTTGCAGTTGTTACTGGTTGATCAGTCTATGATTTTCTTCAAGGTCACTGAAATTCTGAGCAAAGCAAGTTACCTGTGAGAGATTAGAGATTTATGCAGTGGTATACTTCCTTGCCCTCACCAATATTAGGTGGATGATCTCATTTGTGGAGGAAACAATATTATCTGGGGAAATCTTAAGAAACATCTATTAACTGGCTTCTACATGGTTCCTCATTTTACCTTTATATGATGATGGCTGCTAATGTCTCAGACTATTGCAGCCTTAAAAATGCACAGTTCATTCTGCAGATGGTGATAGCTCTACTAACGCTTCTATTGTTAGTTTGAAAGTCAAGTGATGATATGTGTAGGTGTATGTGTGGGAGCACTGCAAAGAATTACAAGGATTTTCTCCCACACTAACAATCCACATGGAAAAAAGGCCCTTATGAAACAATGTTCTGTTCCTCTGGTATTTTTAATCAGTCTGATATTTTGCTAAGATAGCATTTTATTGCACAGCTTGTAATTTTTCTATGTAGGGAGTATCTTTTTAAACAACAACAAAAAAAGCCTTTTCTGTTATTTTTCTTGGCATCTTTTATGTCATAATATTTTTTTTAAAAATCGCTATCAAAGCAGAAAAAATAGGCAAAATTTCTTCTGAAACTCATGTAATTTATTATTCTAGTGTTTTTGTTGCTTTTTTCATATCCCGGTAATTATATACTTTATAGACCTGCTAGTCATTGGAAGTCTTATAAGTGTAGTAGTTTCTATAATTGCAGAGGTCTCAGCAAAACAAGAAATATTTCTGTATTTGATTGTAAAGACATTCTTCACAGTACAGTCACCTGAAGATAAGGTATCTGACCTTCTACAGTTTTTTGAAAAGATTATGATTTCCTGTTCTGATTTTCATTGGTTCAGGTTACCCACCCACACAGCCTATTCTCCTGAGGTTAGAATAATCTCGTTTAGGGAATTTATTTTTTTTTATTTTTCTCCTATATAAAGCATCAAGTCCATCCACATCATTCTCTGGTTAACGCTTTTGAAATTTTTTACATATGAGTGCATATGTAAATATAAACATACCTGTCTACATATGCACACATTTTATGCCTAGGTAAGAATATGCAAGTACAGCATATGAGTAATAATTTTGCTTAGTTTCTATCTTTTCTTCTCATAATAATAACTTAAAGTAATAGGAAAAAAATATTCCTTTACCTTAAAAATTTCCTTATATTTACACTTATCCTTCTATTAGTCCTGTTTCTGGGTCGAGCCTTCATTTATTTTTTCTCAGTGCTCCAGAATCATCTACTTATCTGGTCATTTTAAGTAATGAAGACTCAGATAATCAACTTTGCAGTCACCTGTAGCATCCTGTTTTTTTACTGTTGTTATTTTTTATGACAATCATGGCTACAGACACTGAGAAATGTCATACAGAATACCTATGAGTTAATGGAGTTCAAATAAAAACAAACAGGCACTCAACAGTAACTAAATCCATTTTAGATTTGTTTAGATTTTTGATTGAAAGGTTTAGTCCATGCCGGTACCATGAAAAGAAAGATGTTTTATTAAAAAAATTTTTTTTCTTTTTTTCTTTTTTTTTTTATTTTTCTAGAATTTATGTTTAATTATCCAAAATATTTGTTTTATTTACATTATTACTTCCGTTAGAAAACTTTTCTTGGGAAGTATATAGTTCATCTAATCTCAGATTTCAAAAATTCCGACCACTCGTGTATTCCCTTTTACCTGAACTGCCAAGAATGTCAACAGAGTAGGGAATTTTCTCTTGATTATATAATTAATGGCATGATATAACATAGTACTTAAAGGTTATGATGTACATCTGAAAGATTCACTGTACATTACAAGTGCATCTTTTATATAGATTTGACTGAATCAGATCTCTGCTGGCACATAAGACCTGTCTGACATTTTGACTATGAGAGAATTAATCCATAAGTTAATTATTTTATCTATTTCATATAGTTTTAAGGCGTCATCCACTTTTCTTACTCACTAGCAATTCAATTTACTGACATTTTAAAAATTAATTAAGTAATAAAAACTATCTGAAAATTTTTTAATATCTTTTCCAGCTTCATACAGAGTAAAAGATCATTTTCTTGACCAATCAGGAAAGAATGAACTTTGGATAGCTGATTTATAACGTTTGTTAACATCATATATAAAGAATAGTCAACAATTTATAATATAATCAAAAATATAAAATAATAATGATAAGTGATGATTGTGCATTTTGTTTTACTTTATTTCAGTTTTATTTATTTATATTATTCATTTATTTTACTTACTTACTTACTAATCCATTGTAAAGAAAATAATGTTTATTAGTTGAATCTGTCTGAATAGATTACTAAATGTGCTTCTAAATCTGTATGAATTAAAAGTGAAGTAGATTCTGGTAGGTTATTTAAGAAATTAGGCAGCTGAAATGCAAATAATGAGGATGAAATTAAATGCATGCTAATGATGGAATAACTGGTCTTCCATAGATTTGTGTCCCATATCACTTCTGTCATCCCATTTCTATTTTTTTTCCCAGACAATTCCCTCAATACCTCTATTATCTTTTGACACCCTTATCTTCCTCTTTGTCCTAATACTGCAATCCCCATAGGTTTTTCACACGTCCCTGCATGATAACTTCATCTTCCCATTATTCATCATATCTGTCAATTTGGCTTCCGCCTGTTGATGGTTTGGCTCTTAAGTGCGTTCTGATGCACTGGCCAGATCATATGAGAAAAATACAGTGGACAGATTTTTTCTGTAATTTCTCTGCACCTTTTTTTTATTTATTTTTTAAGAATCCTGAAGGATGGGACATTTTAGAATGAGGGAAAACTGAGGAAATCATACTTTTGCTTTTGCAGTATTACAGAATGAAGTGTTATCCTTACCATGGTTAATTCCTGAAATAGTTATTCTTTATTGTTTTTCTCTTTGATTTATTATTATTATATGTCTATAGTGCAATACAAATAACAAATCTGTTATAATAAAATTAAAAAATAAATAAGGAAAAACAAATAATTTACACCTATCAATTTATTAAATAAGGGTCCTGGTCCATATGCAGTTTCTATAGAACACAGGAAAAAGAATAACTGGAAAAACTGGGTAAGTTGTTCTAAACAACATTTTAAAAGTCCATAATTAACACATTATTTTAGTTTACAAACCTGTTTGAATATTGAACAGCCATTTTTATTTCTTACATATTAATAATATTTTATGTATTAATAAATATATAAAGAATATTTTTGACAGTAATTTGAAAACAGGGCAATCAACATGCTCTCTCTGTTGTTTGATTGTAGCAAAAGGTGAACAGAGACTGAAAACTATTGTTTTTTACAATAACATTTGAAACTGTGATTGTCTTTCTCTGTTTTTTCCTTCAGAGAAGGAGCTCAGAGAACTCAGCCTTTCTGAGTTGGGCAAGGAAGAGTCAGTTGGATTATGATTCTGAAACATAAGTCAGGCAGAATAGGAAAAATGTAGCCATCATCTCCAAACTCCTGGAGTCCAGAAATGAAGAAAATGATGTAAATGAAATTTTTTATGATAAGATTTGAACTATATTTTACTATTAAGTTTTGAGAAAGAAAAAGCTGATGGAAATTAAACATGAAACAGCTTTGTATAAACAGGAAATTAAAATGAATCAAATCACATGAAAATTAGTATCTTGACTCCTTATTCATTACAAATGAATTTCAGAGAGCCTATTGAGATTTTTTCTTCTACATGAGTGAATAGTAACATTACATTGAATTGTCAACTGACAATGATACTTTAGTCCCCTATATGATTATAACTAGTGAGGTAAGAGATGGAAAATGTCATCTTCTTCCATCACTTGCCAGCTGCATTTCAGATTAAAGTCAGAGAGATACAAACCATTTACAGACATTAAGGAAAAAAAAAAACAACAAAAAAACAAAGATGAGGCAAAACACAAAATTAATGGTTTGAAACTCTAGGTGAAGTCATAATCTATGCCAGGTGACTGTCTAAGACTGATAACCCTCTCAGAGTATCAGAGGGAAGCAGGACTACTATTAGTAAAACTAATCTCTCTGGCTTTGTGCGCATACTAGAATATAACCACTGAAGCATAACTCAGACAAAACTGAGCAAATGTAGTTTTCTTCTCCCATTTTTCCTGCAAATAAATGGGACTCAGAATTTAATTAGTTTTACTTTGGTTTGAGAATCATGTGTTACACAGGAAAAGTATATTTTCTTCTCCATTCTTGTGTTTCTTTGTGTTGGTTACAGCAGTTACTTGTTTTTTCATTTGTGAAAAGAAATTTCTGATAAATCAACTCACAGATGATGAAAAGAAGTTATACATTTAGGAGAACATATTGTTGATAAGATGTAATTGAAGCTTGCTGATATTGTTAGGGAAAAATTAATAAAAATGTCTGAATTGAAAGCATTGAACTCTCACCAATCTTTGCAACAAATTTGTTGTTTATTTTTGTTTCTTGTTTTCAGTTTTGGTAGAGTCTGATGTGATACATAGAAAATCTATAACGACTATGTGAAAACTTCAAATTTTCATTTTGAATAATTTCTCTGGACTCCACAATAATCCTTACTATTTCTGTCTTGAAAATTTTGACATTACATACTGTATGCAAATATACTAGAAGTATTAATGAAAGTGCAATCTGAAGGATAAAGATATGCAGAAATAATAAATAAAAATAAAAATCTTCAGATGAATTGTATTTAATTTTAGAAGACTCTGCTTCTAAGTTCCTGAAATTAAGGATGAAAATTATCTTCCTTCCTTGGAAAAAGTTTTACGATAGATATTTCAAATTATAGAATTTATTAAGGTTTGTGAGAGTTTGTAATCATTATCATTCTGTTACATACATTACATAATATAAAAAGCATAGTCAAGTACAAGAAAGAGCTTCTGATCATACAGGACATACATTTTTTTAGTGATCTGTTTGGGATTTTTTTCTTTTTAAGTCAATGGAAAATGTGTTTAATAAATAATGAAAATATCTGCTATCATAGATTTAGCACAGTAAAAAAATATATAATAATCTAAATAATCATGGTCTAGGTCAAACATTAAAATAAAAATGAATTTCTACCTCAATGTCTACCTCACTACTTGATGTTCAAGCAGTCTAATTTCTCAATAAAATTGTCACTAATTGGTGTAGGGACAGATATGATCCTGTTGCCTTCATTTTCACTCATATCACAAGTTAGAAGTTCTTCTCAAATACTGCCATTTTGAATTAAAGAATACAAACAGAAATCTCAGTAGTTCCTTCTACTTCCTTCAATACAGTAAAAAATTTTAGTGCTGACATTACCCTATAACTGTGTGTAAACTTCCCAAATTCTGCCCTTTGTTGCAACATGGGCAAGTAATTTGAGACTGTATTCATTGTTTAATAACTCCATTGCTGATAAAGGAGACAGAGACTCAATTATGATGGGAGAGTTGTTAAGGTTCTACAGTTCTAATAGGAGTGGGAAGACTAACTTATTTTTACTGTCAATAACACAAAAGGATTGGATCTGTTGATAATGCAAAAAATGTGTTTGCATGGCTTAGAAATGACTGCATTTTGACATTTATTGCAGAAAGCATCCTGAAGACAAAGGTCCAGGTATTCCTATTTTTCTACTTGGTATTTGTGTTACATGTTGTAGTAATTATCCAGATAACAGAACAAAAGCATTAGATAACAAAATTTTCACCAATTTTTCCAAGTTTCTTGAAATGTTAGCATGTTTAGAAGTGTAGCGGACCTAAGGGGGGATGGATAACAAATCTTGGTTTCTTCCAGGATTTGTCCTCCAGAAATATTCTGTTTTCTTTTCCTGAGACTTCCAGGCTGTAAGTGTACTTTCATTTCATTACAAATTTCATTGTCCCATGCTGCTGGCCCACGATGTTTTAATTTCAGAGCTGCCCTCTAGACAGTTCTGCTCTGCCTGAGATGATCACTAGCCAAAACACAGCTTGTTTAGACAGACTGTAAACACTCTGAAAATGTAAGAGTTACAAATGACACTCAGTTCATTTGAGATATTTCTGCCAATAAATGTGTGAGAAGATAATCTGCTCATGGAAAACTCCTTGGTCTTTCTCTGGAATAATGTTTACATTTTCTACTAAGTGCCTTCATTTATTTTTCTCTAGTGCGTGGAATAAAAACACATTTGATTTTTTTGTTACCCCAGAATAGTACAGGGATATTGTACATACAAATAAATAAACTGGACCAGTACTTGCTACTGTAGGTCTTTCATATTCTACATGATTAATTCAATAAACCTTTTAAAAAAGCAAACATTTTAAAACCCTATGCAAGTGCTGTTTATTGCTAGCACTCTTGAGCATACAGAAAGTCAGAATGTAATGTCTGGCACTATTTCTAAATTGAAATCAATAAGAAAGATCTTGTGAGATCCAAGGTCACAGAAATATTCAGGGCATTCTAAGTAATAGGCACTGTACCTGTCTCTATTAAATTGCACTGTCTCTCAAGTTTATAGCAGTTAATTCCCAATGATACGTCTAGCTGCTAACATTGTGCATAAATTTTACAACTGAGCTTAGACTTCAAAAATATGCCTTTATATTTTTGAAACTATTGCATCATATCTAGGCACAACTAATTGTGACACGTGTGTCACAGTTAGTCAGGGAAAAAATAGAACATTAAGATGCTAAGGAAAAACTAGTGAACAAATTATATTAAGGAATTAATATAAAAGAGCCTATTCTTTTCACTTTCTCCTATTCTGTACGATGCATTTACCCCACTCTTTGAAACATTTTTAAAATTAAAAGAATTAATGTACATTTTATTTATGTTGAAATGGAAATTGAAAGTTTAGTTTTAAACTAATTCAGTTTTCTGAAGGTAAAAACTGTAACAAGAATTAAAGCCCTGATTTGCATCTTCCTTATGTAAGTCTAAGATAATTCTGAAGATGTTAATGGGTGTGCAGATAGTGTGACAGCAAGTCCCGAATCTCCTAATGATTCCTGTGAGTTTATGAATACTATATTTTTCAGACTTTTCCATTTCAATTTTATACCTCCCACAAGCTGAGTTATTTGTAGAACTGAGGGTGAGGTCCCTTTAAATCACAGTTTATAATTTTAGGTGATTAGCTGCCCAGGAAAACATGAGAAGTAATCTCAGTTGATTTTAGGCAATCAGAGTGGAAAAAGAAGTGCTAGACGTACCAGACAGAATATGAGATATTAGCAGATGATGGTAACAGGTTTTCTCCAGACTTTGAAGTTAATATAGAATGTAGCTACTTTTTCTCCATGGATCCTCTCTCACCGAAGTGCAACAGATTCTTAATGATTTTTAACAGATTTTTAATGATTGATATAAGCACAGTCTTGTCTGATAGGTACAAATGTTGTCTGTTGTCTGTATTTGACACATACTGTTTCATTCTGTCCTGAGAATACATGCTACATGCAAAGTTTCATACTGATAGTGCTGTTAATTTCATCCCTTAATACATTTTTAAAATCTTAATTATTCATTTTAAATTAGGTGTTCATTAAAACAGAAAATTTTTCTTAAAAAGTCATAAAAAATGAATTACTTATCTTACATTGTTACTACTGCATACGTAATGACTAATTTAAAAAGTGTTTATTGCTTTCTGGTGAAGGATGGAATATTCCTTTTCTCGATCCACAGTGAGATTTCTGTTTTTGCTTTTTTCACTCACCTCTTCTCAGGTACTCACAATTGACTAAGTTTATAATTGATGCTGGAAAGATGCTTCTGAAAGCATTCCATTCTCCTTTGGCTTTTCATATCCAGCTCATTAACTTAATTTTGGAGTTAATAATGATTTATAGAGTCAAAATGATATTTTTTTTCCCTTTCACACCTTAGTCATAGATGAGGCCTTTCTCCATCCTCTGAGCATTAGGATCATCCTCTTCCTTGTTTGTCCTGGATTTTCATTTATGTACCAGTATACAGGAGAATGGAATTGCTTGATTTTTCACCTTTTCTATTGTACTTGTCCCTTTTATGGCATTTTGTTATATACTGGCTCTTCTTGTCTTAGTTGATGATTCCCATATAAAGTAGAATATACTTAAGCTGTTCTTACTGTTGAGTATATTACATGAAAAATCATAGAATCGCAGAATCATAAATCATAGAATGGCCTGGGATGAAAGGGACCTCAGAGATCATCTAGTTTCAACCCCCTGCCGTGGGCAGGATAGTCAACCACCATACCAGATGTGCCCAGAGCCACATCCAGCCTTGCCTTGAATGCCTCCAGGGATGGTGTGAAAGACAAAAAACCAATTTCCTTTTTCTTTCTCTCAAAGCTCGCTTCATAAGGCCTTTCCAGTGATAAGACTTTAACTGACAACTGCAAATTATCTAGATGGGTGTTATGTAGCCAACAATGCTTTGTGTACAGTGTTTGAAAGTACTTTGGAGGTGCTTTGTTCAGGAATGTTTACTGGCAGAAGATCTGTCCTGTGACCAGGGAATTATACCATTGTATCCTGTGAAGGCAATATACAATTTGGCATTTCCCTACCCCTTTCTTATCTGTTGAGAAGCCCCGGCAAATGGGAACAAAATAGTACCTGTGGAGAACCAAAGCAGACAAGAGCTGCCTCTCTGAAAAGAGATGACTCGGATTTATAAGTTATACCTTCATTAAGAATTTAGGAGATAGAGAGAGAGAAAAGGAGAGAAAAAAGGAAGAAAAAAGAAGTCATCATCGTTAACAAACAACACATTGTCTCCATCAGGGCACTACAGTAGATCAGCACCTAAACTACAAACCTCGCTGGACCCACAGTGGTGATTCTCACTCTCTTGCTTTCTACCAAGAATCCTTGCTTTTTATTTCCTATCTCTTTTCTATCATCCATCTTCTCTTCCCCACATCCCGAAGCAACAAGGATTTGTAATTAAACTGGTTGGGCTAACATTTGATCTATTGTGTCTTAATCTCACCATCAGGTATACATATACATATTTTAAAAAGAACCTCTTCTCCCTCCTATAAATTTATCTGAAAAAAATTTGTGTCAATAAATTTGATACCATAATTCCAAATAATTTATGAATAACATAGATTCCTGTGGACCTCTCAGTAACACTGAAAGTAACCATATTTTCCAACCAATTTTTTTTTTATTTTTTAATCATTTAATATCAGTTATGGGAAGATATTTTTTTTTCCCTTGTCCTCTGGCATCCTATTTATAAAATAGGATGGGGGCCTTCTCGAAACTATTTTGTGAAACCAAGTGATTTGCAAGATTTTCAAACCAATATCAGTTATCTTTGTTTATCATCTTGTTTATGCAGAATCATGCTTCCCTGCAGAACCTATGTTGACCTCCTGTTATACCATATTCATCCATTTATTCTTAATCATAGGCATAACAGTCTGTTGAGTGCAGATATAAGCTTTTCATTGCATAGTACTCTAAAGCTCTTTTTAAAAATTGTATCACACTTGCTGTTTTCAATTCCTCTACTATAAATTCCATTCCCAATGATAAGTTGCACAGTATAGTTAACAGCTCAGCACTTTCATACTTCATTTTCTTTAGAATTTGATGTGAATACCATCTGTTCCCGGAATTCTGCTGCTATTCATTTTGTCACTGTGTTTGAAAACTCTTTTTACTAACATTTCATTTGAGACAGTTCATAAGCATTTACGTCCATTACACACACACGCATGCACACTAAATAGGTAGATAGATAGATAGATAGATAGATAGATAGATAGATAGATAGATAGATAGATAGATAAAATTGATGAATCTTCTGAGCGTTTGCAATTAATTGCTTTTGGTTTTGCCCCCTTTGTGCACATTTTATCCGAAGACAATCCTAATGCCATCTTTGGTTATGAAGAATATTCAGAAGGCCTCTTGTTTCATGAGTGAATACATCCAGAAGAGGTTTAAATATTTTCCTAGATCAAGATGTTTCTCAAAGACTTATTTCAGTTGTTGTAGTACAAGACAATTTACATCTTAATTTGCAGCATTTTATCATTTGTATTTAATTTTTCTTTCATAAATATTTAATTTATAGGTTTAATTTGTGCAACATTTTTGTATATAAATATTGAATATCCTTTTAGGCTATAATTGGTATATAGTTGTAACAGTCTCAAGAAAAACATTTTATCTTGCAAGAATTTCATTCTTTTGATTGTTTCTTCTAATGTCTACTTTTACATGGTCATATTTTTAATACTGTGTTGATAGGTTAGATATCTTTCTACCTTTTACTTTTTACTCCTACATATCCACTGAATGAATAATGGCAGTTTTTTAGATTAACTTTTTACTAATTATGTCTTGATTCAGGTAAAATAATTGATACTGATATATATCTTTACATTTTACAATTACTTGTTTTAAGATGAGAACCTTTAAGAAGAAATTTCTGTCAAACGTTGTTCTTGCATTATGTCTAATACAGCGTGAATCAACATGACAATAAAAGAAGTTTTCTGGGTGTTATGGTCTCACAGTCTTAATGTGTCACAGTGTGACTGGCTCACTATTATGTTTAGATAGTCTAGCTAGTATTTCTCTATTTTAGTCAAAATTTTCATGTACAGCACCATATTAATTCAGCATTTGTTCATCATTTTTCTCCACTGAATGCTGCAGACCAGGCCTCCAAGACTATAAATATAATTTGATATTCAGGGTCTTGAAAGTACTGACATGCAGCAGATCTCAAGACTATAAACATAAATCACAAATCATCAATACCTGATAACTAACGGATTTCAGCCCTGAGTGAGGACTTGCTTAAAGGAATCAGAGAAAGAAAAGATAGTATGGAGTAAATATCAACAACAGTAACAACAAACATACAAATGAACAGAATCATAGAGGTTGGAAGGTACCTCAAGATATCATTGAATCCAACCCCTCTGCTAGAGTAGGAATCCTACAATGGGTCACACAGGTAGCCATCCAGGCAGGTGTTGAACATCTCCAGAGAAGGAGACTTCACAATCTCTCTGGGCAACCTGTTCCAGTGCTATGTCATCCTTACTGTGAAGAAGCTCCCACACACATTTTTGCAGTACTTCCTATGCTTCAGTTTGTAGCCATTTCCCCGTGTGCTATCGCCACACTCCGCTAAGAAGAGTTCAGCCTCATCCCTTTGCCTCCTGCTCCTTAGATATTTATAGACATGGATCAGATCCCCTCTGAGTCTTCTTTTTTCAAGGATGAACAGACCCAGGTCTCTCAGTCTTTCCTCATAGGGGAAGTGTTCCATGTTCTTTATCATCTTTGTAGCCCACAGCTGGACTCTTTCGAGGAAATCCCTGTCATTTTTGTACCAGGGAGCCCAGAACTGGACATAATACTCCAAGTGATGGTATCACCACATGAAAAAATAATTTAGTGTGTAAAATATATTTACATAATTACCAACTAATTACAACATTCTTCTTCAACATAAATGTGGTCATTGACACATCATTGTACTATTTCTACGGCAGCACTAATTCAAAAGTCTGTATATCTCTATACTGATTATATTACTTGATGTATAAAGTACTATATTCTACACTCCAAACTTCTTTAGCTAAATTTATCTACATATGCATAAGACAGACATTACAAACGTTGTCATTTTCCATCTAGTATGATTAATTATTGCTTCTTTAATTGATTTCTATTTGTTTGGAAAAAAAAAATGTTAGATTGCTTATGATATCAAAGTTACAGAGTATTTAATTCTCTGAAAGTCACACTGTAGAATCCATTACTTAGATATACTTTGCCAGACTACATAATTGAAATGTATCTTGTTTACTAGACATTGTCTGTCCAAAAACATACTTCAGTAAGTGTCTCATGTTGCAAAGAGAGGCAAATGGTAGACTTTCCTGGAAGTTTATATGTCTATAAAAAATCCTCAAGGTTTTATGAGTTTTAAAACATAAAAGCTAGTTATAGTTTTGACAGTCCACTGGTACTACTGGATGAAATATTTTGAGAGACTTCTGACAAGCAGATGAGTCTTTACTTTGGTACTGAAATACTAAAAGTATGTAGCAAATTTATTATGTAACAAATTTTAGGCCAAAAATATTCACATACCTTTAACAGATGCTGTGTTTGTTGTTAGCTGTGGGGCTTCTTTGTTCTGAAATATTTCTGGGAAAAAAAAAATACAGAGAGTGATTCTACTAATTGTTGGACTGTATGATCTTGGAGGCCTTTCCCAACTGTGACGACACTGAGATTCTAAGGTTTTCTTCATTCTTCGTAACTGATATTTCCAAGTTCATTATCCTACTAATTTAGGGTTTGGGAGGTTTTGTTTATCTATTTGTTGTTGTTGTTTGTTTTTTGTTTATTGTTATTTTTGAATTGTTGTCTCATATGGGTTAGACAAAAGCTTTTAGATCTCATAGAATATGTCTATGTGCTTTCACATGCCTGAGTTCTCATTGTAGTCAATGAGGCACTACTCGGAGGATTTAGAGTCTGTAGCATGGTTCAGTTCACCCTAAAGAGACAGTTAAGCTTGGTCAGTTGGATACAATGAAGAAATCTGTATACAGTACCAGCTGTATACTCCATTGAACACAGTAACAATCAGACCACATGAATATATGTGCTGCAGTTCAGGTGCCTGAAGATGTTTATTGCCATCTAAAACACCCATGGAAGCCCAAGCCCTCAATGTGACCCTGACAAATTTGATATAGAAATCTACAGGAGACCTCTTACATTCTGTGGTGGCAAGTGAAGCTAGAAGACTGGCAACAGATTCCTGAATGTAACTCCTTCATGGGGACACATGCAGATACTTTCATTTGTGATTTGTATTTCTCCTAAGCCTAACAACTGACTTTTAACTCTTCTCATTTCCATATGTCTCCCTGGAAACACGTGAAACAACTGTTGATATTTCAAATACACAACTACTTCCATGTAAATACCTTAGACACTTAAGGACCAGATGTCAACCTTGAAGCAATTGAATCCCACCCTAAACGTCCATGCTCTATTCACAAAAATAGGATATTACAGAATCACAGAATTGTAGGGGTTGGAAGGGACCTCTAGAGATCATCTAGTCCAACCCCCCTGCCAAATCAGGCTCCCTAGCCCAGGTTGCACAGGTAGGCATCCAGGTGGGTCTTGAACATCTCCAGAGGAGGAGACTCCACCACATCTCCTGGCAGCCTGTGCCAGAGTTCCATCACTGCACTGTGAAGAAGTTCCCACACACATTTGTGTGGTATTTCCTATGCTTCAGTTTGTGGCCATTTTCCCTCATCTTATCACCACACACTGCTGATAAGAGTTCATCCTCTTCCCTTGGCCTCCTGCTCCTTAGATATTTATAGACATGGATCAGATCCTCTCTGAGTCTTCTTTTCTCAAGGCTGAACAGAACCAGGTCTCTCAGCCTCTCCACATAAGGGAGAGGATGTTCCACATCCTCTATCATCTTTGTAGCCCTCTGCTGAATTCTTTCAAGGAGATCCCTGTCTTTTTAGTACCGAGAAGCCCAGAACTGGAAATAATACTCCATGTGAGATCTCACCAGGGCAGAGTACAGGGAGAGGATCACCTCCCTCGACCTGCTGGTCATGCTCTTTTTAATGCATCCCAGAATACTATTGGCCTTCTTGGCCACCTGGGCTCATAACCAGCCTGTCATCCACCAGGACACCCAGGTCCCTCTCCTCAGAGCTCCTCTCCGGCAGGTCATCCCCCAGCCTGTACCAATGCATGTGATTATTCCTCCCTAGGTTCAAGACTACACTCTGGTCTTGTTAAATCTCATCTAGATTCTTTCCACCCAACTCTCTAGCCTGTCAAGTGCTGATTACCTTTCTATATAGCCATGGCATGCTGTAATGTTTTGCTTTTCAACAATATGGTTAAAGGATTTTTGAAGGAATTGCTTGTTGGAGATGTACTTTCATCTTAAATATATATATACATATCTGTATATATTAAATCACACCTTGCTTATCCATTCTTTCTGTTATTGAGTTTATTTTTCTGAAAGCAAAAACAAAAACAAAAATTGCAGTGATTACATGACCACTTCTTCAGCAATTTATTTTTCTCAAGAGAACACAAATAGCCTTGGAAAAAAAGAAGAAAAAAAAAAGAAGTGTTTACTTCTGTTTTCATAAGAAATCAACATAGATTTTGTGTGAATGCTCTTCAAGTAAGCATTTGTAACATGTTATATTCCTATGGAACCTTATGCAAAATAGATATGTACTTGTGTTTTTAAGCATTTTCTTGACAGAATAGACCTACTTTCCCAATATTCTGATTTCTCTGAGTTTTGCAATCACTGGTGCAGCTCTCTGGGAGCATAACTGCAACTGACAGCAGATGACTTATTAAGCACAACCTGAGCTCTGGAGATAGAAACTGAGCAGGCAGTGAGATGAGCTGAAAATGGTCTGAAAGGCAAAGACCAGATGGTAGTGAACAGTGGTCTAAAGCCTAGTTGGAGGCCAGTAACTAGAAGTTTATCCCATGGGGGCAAAACTGGATTCTGTCCTGTTTAACACCTACATTTATGATAATGAACGGGCAGGGTGTACCCTCAAGTTCTATACCAATGAAAAAAACTGGGTGGAGAGGCTGATATTCTTGAGGGTCAGAAGGACAATACAGAGTTACATATACATCATATATATATTGTATTTGAAATCAGAAGTCTTCATGTCTCATGGATTTCAGTCTATATAAAAGAAACTCAACAAAGGTACAGGTGGTCATCTCTTTAAGAAAAGAATAGAGAAAGACAAAAAGGTATGTTTTATGAATGGTTCTAAAGACAATTACTCTTGAAGTTAAGTGGTACACAAAGAATAAGATAACGAATAAAACTGTCCTCTATACATATTTTTTTGCCTTTGTCTTCATCAAAAATTCTTTCTGCAAAAAATAAAAAAATAAAAATCCTTCTTGATAAGCTCTACTCTTCTGTAAGTCTTGACTTACATGATTAGCATTATAAAGTTTTCTAATTTCCTGATAGATTTTGTGTTGTTTATAAAACAGCAATAGAAGAGTTCTGCTTCAAAATTTAATTTGCCTTGTAAGGCAAGGTACGGGATCTAACAGTTTTATTAAAATTTTTTTCTGATGCTTCCTTTGAATTCTAGCTCAATATCTGAAATGGCTCTTTCCTTACAGTTGCAATAGAAACATAACTATTTGGGGAAGATTGATACGGATTTTACTTTGATTCTTTCCTACATAATTCAGGAGCTACCTCATAGATAATTTTTCTTTAATCAAGAGTTAGAAATATTATACCCTGAGAGTAATCTAGGATGTTTACATTTCTCAAACATAACTCTTTTAGAAACGACTGCATAGTATGACATTACTAAAACACCTCCACAATTTACAATTTTAGGTTTACAAACATCCAAACTATGACCATCAAATTTCCTAACCTGCTCTTTTATTAGGAAAAAGAAGATACTTTGTAGGGAAGGCTGGCAACAAAGACCATGGAAAAGGTGAAGGTACTCCATGACCTCATTCTTTACTAAGACCAACCTTCAGCAATCACAGTTGTCTGAGACTAGAGGGAATCTGGAGCAATGAAGGCTGGTGAAGAAGGAGCAGGTTTGGGAGCATATAAGCAAATTGGACATTCTGGAGTCCATTGGCCTTGATGGCAATCACACAGAAGTACTGAGGGAGACAGATAATGACAATTTTAGGCCACTCAGTTATAGTTGAAAGTTTACCGTGACCTGGGGTCATTCCTAAAAATATAAGGAAGCCAACATCACTGCAATCATCAAGACCTACTGAGAAGAACATCAGGGTTTTAGTAGACAAAAGCTTAACATGAACCAACAGTGTGTGCTTGCAACCCAGAAAGATAATTGGGCTCCATCAGAAGAAGGGTGTCCAGAAGGGTAAGGGAGTTGATTGTCTCTTTCTGACTACACAAGTGCTTAGATTACTACATCTAGGTCTGGGGCCCCAAGCACAAGAAAAACATGTAGGTATTGGAACAGATCCAGAGGAGGGTCACAAGTGTGGTCAGAAGACTGGCACCTCTCCTAAGAAGAAAAGCTGATAGAGTTGGGGTTTATCATCCCGGAAAAGAAGAGGTTCCAGTTGGAGACTTCCAGTATTTAAGGAAGCTTATAAAAACTTGGAATGACTTTTTACATAGTCTGATAGTGACATGATCAGGGGAGTAGTTTTAAACTAAAAGGACGACATTTTAGATCAGATGTCGAGAGGAAGATTTTCACAGTGAGTATGGTGAGGCACTGGCACAGGCTGCCCAAAGAAGCTGTGGATGTCCCATCCTTGGAGGCATTCAAGGCCAGGTTGGATGAGGCTCTAGGCAGCCTGATCTGGTGGGTGGCAAAATTTCATACAGCAACCTTCCCTCTCTGTCTCTTCTCTGAGCAGGAGGTTGAACTGAATGTTTTCTAGAGGCATTTTACTGCCTCAGCCATCATTCTAATTTGTGATTCTATTCTCTGACAACTAGTTATCCCAGGCAATTTTTGTCTGTTCTAGAATATCTGTTGAAATTTTTGTTTAGAGCACCTTATTAAATTTCAAATATGTAAGACAAAATAAACCAACATTAGAAGTAGTTCCTTGCAAATTGAGTTAAATGGAAGCATGGAATTTTACTTCTTACAGTTATGAGTAAATTTGCTATAGGTATTTCAAAACAGAGATAGCCTACTATTTTACTTAACATTATTCAATTCAGTATTATTTTAATATACTATACTGAAAAGATTTGTCTGATAAGAATGAAAACACTCTTCTGTTATCCTCCAATGCTGATATCTACTTTCTCATTAGAGATAGGATACAACCTAGATGGTAGTTCAGTTATCCAGCCAACTAATGACTTTGCATCCTGTGACAGGATTCTTTTAAAAAACAGAGAAAGGGACAAATGCAGATGCAATCATTTCAGCAAAAATCATACCAGAAATGTTATACAATTTATTTCAATATATACATTTTTATATATTACTAAAATTCAATGTCTCTTGTCAGTAAAATTTACTTTTGAAATAGATGTATGTATATATTTTAAATAACAGTCTCCTGGTACCAGAGCCTCATCAAACCAGCATTGTACCTGGATTGTACCTGGTTGTGCTCAACCAGAAGTTCACATATTGCTTCTCTTGTGTTTCTCAATTCTCATACAGGCTTCTCAAAGCAAAACTATTTTGTCTTAGATCTTACTGTCTGTTGAAACAGTTAATTGCCATAGAAGTTGATGGATAAGGAATATCAGTGGAATTAAAAAGTTTTCTCTTGACAACTTGCTACATTTGATTTGATAGTATTTCTTAAGTGATAAATATATGTTCATCAGTATAATCATATTTTATTTTTTTTTCTTCTTTAGTTAAAGAAGAATAATTATGGTGAAATACACAACCCAAAGTGCTCAAGTATTAATAATTAAATTATACTTTTTTGTGTTTAGCTTAAGAATAAAATGGTGGAGCACAACTTTATTTGGTTTTGTTTATCTTTATTTGTGACTCTCGGTCTATTATACTATAATTTCTCCTCCCGCAGAACTTCTCCTGTCACAAACTTCCATCTAGCAAAAACTGAATGGTGTTGGTATTATGGTAAATAATTTTCTTTTCTAAGTTAACATGGGTGTCACCGGTTCACCACTGTGTCTATTTTTACTTGGCAAACTCAATATCTGTTTCCTATAAAGAATCATCAGTATTCTAAAACCTGATTGAGGAATTAACTGGCTCGAGCTAGGAACAGCCAATATTGTATGCATTTATGCTTCTGGATAGTTTCAGTACATACAAGCCCTGGGAAATGTTCACGTAAGATAAAGTCCTGGAGTGGTGAAAAGTTAAATTTCCTGGGGGAAAGGATTACCAGTTTTTTTCTGCAATATATTTTGCAATGACAAATAAAATAAACTGAGAAGAAATGTAATAGAATATCATTTAAAAAAGAAGATTAAAGTATAATTGTTAAAATCCATATTTTATTGTGATTACTGTTGCTGATTTTTTGGTGGATTTTTTTTTCTGAGCAAGAGGACTGAATGTTGATTATTTGGTTGTTTACCTTCTCACTACTTTCCTTCAAAGTACACTTTTAAAACTATATCTTCATGGGCTACTCTTTATTTTGGATACATTTCAGTAAAGTTACTCTCATTTTATTTAAGTGCCATTTTGTATTACATTTCACTGACATCTGTAAAAATACTTCCATAATATGTTTTTATCCAGAAAATTTCCCATATGAAATGATCATTTAAATATTTCCACTGGACTGTTCAGTGGTTGCCACAATTTAGCAATTCTCAATTTTCAATTCTCTTGAAAAGTGTAGAAGTAGATAGTATTAAGAAGGTAAAAAATGTAGAAAGGAACAAAAGAAAGGTGTTCTGGAAATGTAAAAAATCCAATATGTAATGAGTAAAGGAGTGTGCTTGAGATATTTCCAGGATCTATGTGGAAGTAGACATTTAGGAGTAATACTCTAAGATCAGTTTCATTCCAGTTTAATGTGCGTTTGAGATTGCTTTCTTGATTTATTTATGGTTAATGAAAGGAATTAGGTTGTAAAGAACCTCTGGAGATCATCTGTTCCAACCCCTCCTCAAGTAAAAACACCTAAAGCAGAATGCCAAGGACTGTTTTCAAAAGGCTTTAGAACGTTTCCAAGGAGAAAGATTGCACAACTTCTCTAGGCAACTTATTGCAGTATTCTGTCACCCACACAGGAAACAAATGTATACATCAGTGAGGGATAGTGACTGTCTTGCTGGAAAGGGGCTCTACAGAGAAGGACCTGGTTGTCCTGGCAGACAGCAGGTTGATAATGAGCCTGAACAGTTCCCTTGTGGCCAAGAAGGTCAATGGTATCCTGGAGTGCATTAAAAAAGAATGTGGCCAACAGGTCGAGGGAGATGATCCTCCTCCTCTACTCTGCCCTGGTGAGGTAACATCTGAAGCATTGTGCCCAGTTCTGGATTCCTCAGTTAAAGAAACACAGAGAACTTCTGGAGAGTCCAGCAGAGGGTCACAAAGATGTTGAAATGTCTGGAGCATCTCTTGTATGAGGAAAGACTGAGAGACCTGCAGCTGTTCAGCCTGCAGAAGAGAAGGCTGAGGGAAGGATCTTATTAACACTTACAACTAAAGAGTGGGTGACAAATGAATGGCACCAGGCTCCTTTCAACACTGCCCAGTGGCAGGATAAGGGGCAGTAGACACAATGTGAAACATAAGAAGTTCCATAAAAACACGTGGAAAAACTTCTTTATTTTGAAGTTTAAAAAACATTGGAACAAGCTGCCCAGAGAAATTGTGGAGTCTCCTTCTCCCGAGATATTAAAAACTTGCCTGGATGTTTTCCTGTGCAACCTACTGTTGGGAACTTGTTTTAGTAGGGAGTTGGACTCGGTGATCACAGAGGTCCATTCCAAACTCTGTAATTCTGTGATTCCATGATTCCATGAAGTGCTTCTTGATGATTATAATACATAGAGAAATAAAATAGGTAGTTGGAATCCACACAAAAGAAAGTCTCCATGAAAAAAAAAAATCAGTAGTTTTTGTGTCGATGTCCTAATCTGGATATATTAATCCTAAGGTGTATTTTGACTAGCTGTATGTCAACTCCATGCTTCACTAACCTAGGCTAGCTTATTTTCACTCACAGTAGAACTTCTTTTTCTGAGACTTGAAAGTGCCCAGGTCGAACCTTGCCATGAGACTTTTGCAGTCAAGACAGAATAATTAGTGTTTTGGAAGCCCAGACAAATTGTGTCTGTGTAATATACTTGCATACAAATTTGGTTGCATGTTCTGGATGTATTTCATTCGAACCAGTTAATAGATTACACGTTTTGAGCATGTTACTTAACATGATAATGAGTATGTACTTCAAGACGAACCAAATGCTTTCTGTTATCATAAGTTTTCCAATGTATTTGTTCAAGCAAATTAGGCAAAAGTAATTATTTTCACACAGTAGAGGAAAATAATATAAGGCACTTTCTGTGATAAGAGATAAATTAAACTATTCAGATGCTCCAGAATTAGAATAAGTACAGAAATATGAATAACTCAGGGTCAATTTATTTCTTGTTTTATCAGAAAGAAAGAAAGAAAAGCATTTCTTAGGGAAAATATTTAAATGACCATATAGTTCACAAAATTGATTGTGAGATGAATCACTATTAAAGTGATTCCTTTTAGTCCAGTGGTATCTTATAAGGTATTAAATAGTTTAGAACTCCTTATAAGACCAGTCTAATATAAAATATTCAACATTCCTCTAAATCATGCCAAAAATATATCCCTAAAATTAGAGTGGGACATCTTTACAGTAACTGGCAATCTCAGCTTTGTACAGGAAAGCAAAAGGGCTGAGAGATTTAATAACACTTTCATTGATCTTTGAGTATGAGAGAAATCCTCTTTGGAAATGAGGTTTCTAATGCAGGAATGAGCTTTCTTTTATTTCTGAGTGTGCACAGATTAACAATCAAATGCTTCTTCACAAAGTATTTCCTGTAAAATGAAAACCAATGCACTGTATACAAGAGGTATAAAGAATCTGGTATCTGATTCAAAAAAAGTCAGGCATATCAAACTACACAGAAGAATGTGCCTACATTCCATATACTTTTATATATATATATAAATATATATTTTTTTTTCTTTTTTCATCCCTCTTTTGTGGTTTTATGGGAAAACTAGTCACGACAAATTTGCAAATGAGATAGCTGACAATTTAAAATATGGCATGAATAAATTGCTCTGGAAAAAAAAAGAAAAAGAAAAAACAGAAAAGGCAAAACAGAACAAACAAAAAACACAAAGAGAATTCAATCAAATCTCAATTTTAGGATAAAATGCCAAGTATGCTATTTATTCACTTCATTTTATAAATATCGTGGAAAGTCTTGCATAAATTCTTACAACTCTTTTGCCAGTGATTGATGTTGTCTTTGACAAATCAGCTGAACAGATTCATTACAAATAGTGCTGAAGAGGAATCAGGCTTCTAATATTTACTCCAAACTAAGATATATCTTAAAACTAAGGTAAAAAAAGTGATATCACTATTTAAATGTTAGAAGCTTGTAAGAGGAATCATCACGTATGAAGAAATGTTTAATGCACCTTGAGAAGAGATGGAATTTCATACATGCACACTAAGAAGACTCAGAACAAATAACAAGCTTAGAAATTATATAATGGTATTGAATTCGTATTAACTTTCATTACTTTAACATTTTCAGTACTCACTATGTAATTTTACCACTGGACAAAATAAAGATTTCATAGGAGATTGTCTTAACTGATAATTTTATCGGAGTAGCAGAGGAAGAAATGATGACTGGAAATGAGGTATAAGGAGTGTCGCTCTAAGAGGGGTTCTGTTTGCTCTGCTTTATAATTTTAAACATTGCTAACGCTTGCTAAGAAGATCAATATTCTATAGTGTATACATATCTTTTTTGTCTAGGTGATACTACCTTTCACATACCCATGTAATTGACTGCATTTAAATTTACATACATACATACTCCATTGAAAAACTTACTTGTAAGCCATATTAGCCAAAAAAATAAAAAATGATCCAAGAGAAGGACACAACATTTTTGTACGCATAAATATATATTATAATACCATGTATGTTTTTGGACCTTTAAAAACTCAGTGTTTATAAAAATCGAAAAAACTCGGTGTATAAAAATGGGGTCAGAAAATTTGAAGAAAGAAAACTGACAATAATTCAGCAACATTCAGCTGATGCCCACAAAAATCAGAAAATATAAGGCAAATAATCATTGGAGAGAAAATAAAAAATAAAATAAAACTGATGACTAATATAAAGTTAAAGGAATTAAGGACATTTTTAGATGGAATATTAATCAAACATACATTTGTCCTGGTCAGAGAGCTGGCAAACTGTAGATCATAAAATCAAATGCAGTAAAGCAAAAATCTGTCATTAGGTTCTGCTTCACATGAAGCACAGACGTAGTCTGTGCAGAACACCAACTGGAATAATCCATTTACTTCTCATCTCATGGATTTCTTCTATGCCCTTGTACCTTCTGAGCTTACAGCACTTCAGTTTCCCCTGTGTACAATACTTCTGACTCCTCAGATACTTTGATTTTACCTAAATTACTGTGGATATTACTATTAAATTATGTGATTTGAAAATGTTCATTTCCACACATACGAAAGAAGACAGAAACGCATGAGTGGAGTGTGGGAATTCTTCCTCAGAATCTGTCTGAGATATTTCAGGGAATGACAAGACCAGTGACTGTATTTGACAAGCAACACCATGGAGACAGATAAAAGATTTTGGACACTTTGGGGACTGAACATGGTTTTTAGAGGTATGGTTTTTAGAGAGAAAGGTAAAGAAGAACAAAAAATGCTGGTCACGTGAAAGTAGGGTCTGGTCACCAGGCTAGTTTTGACATGCCTGACATCTGATCAGCACAGTCTATCTGATTTCTCATTAAACTCAATTTCTAAACATTTTGTTGGGTGATGAATATCTGTGTGTTTGTGGTTGTAAGAGTGTCTGAGTGCAACAGGTAAAGCGGGACCTAGGCCAGCATGGGCCATGTGACTGGAGGCCAATGCTGGAACTCATGAAGATGCATGTGAAAGTGTTTATCAACAGTGAGCATTAAGCTAGACTGTGTTAATAGTAGATCAATTGACCTGGGAGCTCCTCAGGTACAGGCATTCATACGACAGGGGCAGGCGGCCTATCTGAGGCACCAGAGGAACCAAGCCACCTACTAAAGAGACCAAGGCAGGGGGAGAGACCCATTTTTGTGAGTGTGTTTATATGAAGCAATTGTAAATGAGAGGCTCCAAGGGTCAGCTAATAGGTGTCAAAAGCCATCTATAGTGGGATAGTATTCGGTCTACACATGTGTGTGCATGTGCATCACCCACACATCACCCTGGGTCTTCTACAGCATCTGGAGTGGAACTGTGGTCACAGAGCTTGAGTACCAGGTGCCAACAAGTGGGAAGGATGAGGAGAAAGGACACTCCTGGAAAGACCATGTGTCTGAGCTCAAGTGTTCATGATTGGAAATTGTAGACACTTTCAACCCTTTCCCCTATTTTATTTACCTTTATTTTTATATGGTGCTGATATGTACTTGTCTTCTCTTGTTATGTAGGATACATAGCAAGATAGATTTGCTGTTTGATAATTTTTTTCTAATTTTTTATGAGACTGTTCTTAGGGATACAAAGATTATTTTGTTAGCCTTCTAGTAATGCCTAGTATCTAAGGTTATTCATGAACTTGATATTTGCTTAATATGAGGATAGGAAAGGGTTCACTAGGAAATAAACACTGGCATTGTTCCTAACGCTGAAATTTCAGTATATGTACACATAGGTGATTCTCAGATCACTATAATCTTCCTAGGGACAGATGCTGATATAGGAAAGTTCATGTAAAATTTTTCCTTTATGCAAATAGGAAAAATATGAGGGAGTCAGATGACATGAAAACATGAAGTTATCTGACATCAATGGGAATTTTTTCTTTCGGTACTAAAATAATCATAGAGTTACAGAGTAACCTAGGTTGGAAGGGGCCCAGAAGAATCGCTGAGTCCAGCTTCTGACTTCACACAGGACCGCTCAATATTCGAACCATATTTCTGAGTGTGCCGTTTCATGTGTTTCTTGAACTTTAGCAGGCTCAGTGCCATGACCACTGCCCTGGGGAGCCGGATCCAATGTCCAGCACCCTCATGGTGAATAGTGAAGGTGAAAATTAGACCTCATATTTTGTTCTGATAATTTTGACATTTTATTTCATTTTACCATCCTGCAAAAAGTCAAGAGGGAATAGAGCATTTTTTTTTTCACAGTATAGATATAATTAGAATAGATTTTCCAGTGTTTTGATTGAAATTCGAAGTATGGGTTTCCATGGAATTCTTATTTTGTTGGCATTTTGTTATTTATTCCAATTTCATTTGTTAATTTGCTAAGTGCATATAAGTCTAAAATTGATAAAATTACTATTTTTTATGTTATAGCAATTTACTTGTATCCTTACCTATAACTGATACCATAACTGGATTGGAGTTTTACAGAGTTTCTCATTAAGTGAAAAGGTCAGCACCACAAAGGGTTTCTTAGTGGATAAAAGTTGTATACATTCAAATATGTTTGCAAAACTATAGGGTCCTGCAGTAGATTATTTCCTAGCATTTTCTGAGAAGAGGTCTTTTCTCTGGCTGCCTGGTTAGAACTTCTAGCACAAAGATGTTATTTTCTTTCTGTAAATGAAGTAATATCTCTAAAATTTATTAGTTCTGGCTCATATAATTCACTATTTTTCAATTACTGAGAAGTGAAATCTAAGTATGCAGGCAGACAGTTAAGACAGCATTCAACTTTGGAATTCCAGGGACTAACATAAAATGTTTTCTTCTGAGAAGCAATTTATATTCTATTTGTGGAGACACTTACAAATCCCTAAAGACAGGAGTTTACATAATCAAAGTGGCTACTTATGCAGACCTAAATGTATTTACCACTTAATCATATCCAAAGTGTTTTGAAAAAAAAATCATGAGCCCGGAAAAATAGTCTCATGAAATATGTAATTTTGATATCACAAAACTGTAGAAAAGAGTTGTGTGTAAAAAGATGGTCAGCTAATAGTCAAAAATCTAATGAAGTCTTTGAAAAATGCTGTTTGGTTATCCTGCCCACACAAACTCCATGCAAAATTGTACACACTGAATGCACAGAAAATTTGTAATCAAAATTAATGGATGAGAATAAGGAAAACTTGGAGAAGATTCTGTTAGACTCTTATTCTGTTCTTATAATTCTATCAGTAGCACACATTCAGCCACTGTTCCAAGTGGTTGCTTAATGTGAAATTCAGAATTCTATTGTGGCTATTTTCATGGCCAAAGTACTTGAATTTAGGTCTAATCTCAGAATATTTCCAATGTCCCTCAAGACTCTTTAGAGTCCCTTAATGTTTGAGTATGTCTCTAAATGCCTCTGAATATATTCTGTGGCAGAATAAACTAGCTTACACAGATCTATGCTAGGTAGACCTACAAGGCTGCTGCATGTACACAAGCTAGTTACTTCTATTACATCTGAGGCTGTACAGTAAAGACATTCCCTAGAGTTTTCACTGATTCTTAATCTTAAATTTTACATCTCTATAAGTAGTATGTGGTTCTGCTTCCTCTAAGCATGAGTTAATGAAATGTTATTGAGTGTGAGTTTACAGCAAAGAGACAAAATTCTTGGATGAACAAAATAGTATAAATAGTTCTACATGAGCAGAAAATCATAAGTAGAACAAATAAAAAAAAACCCAATCAATTAACATCAGTCATTATAGACTTGAGTGCAAGGTAATGCACTGAAATTTGCTTGCTTGTTTGTTTATGAAAAGGTAAATGATATTAAAAAAAAGTAGCAGATCCAAAAATTAAAACATGTATGGATCAAGAGCTGCTGTAGGTTTCCATTATTCAGTATAAATTCTAGCTAATAATTGTATTTATATTTTCCTTTTAATTTTTGTCTCCACGTAAGTCTTACATTGCAGTCTGCATTAGCTATTTTAGGCACTGCTGTGCCAATTTTATTTTCTATAACTAGCAGAAAATGTCTCCTAGAAAATTCCGTATTTCTTTCAGTGATATACTCCAGTACGATGCAAAACTTATTTTTGGAATAAAAAAGAAAGGATTTAGTAAATCTGTCAAGAATCTGCAAATCTATGATAATTTTATCTGTATACCCTCAGTGTATTTCATATGCAGTCAAGACATCCAGCGATCAATTTTGCTTTTTCATTTCCTGTAACAGTGAAAATTAATATTATTTCCTTCTCTAATCACAGTGGCTTAACTAAAGGCATTACATCCAGCTTTGAACTGGGTGAAATGAAGTGAAAGCATTTTCTTGAAAATCAGGAACATGGTTTTAAAATTCTTGGGCAAGAGAGGACCAGGCATCTGTCATCTCTTTCTGAATTATCTACTCTAAGTGCTAAACATCCCAAGTAGTTATGAATGAGCTCTCACTGATTCTTTTAGGCGTGTAACACCAAAGTCAGTGTCACCATCTGTAACAAACAGAGAGATCTCCTTTGCTTTGTTCAAGTGATTTCTGTGGTGAGGGGTAGCTAACCCCAGAAATCTCAGAACACAAAGTTTTCTACACAGCATCTACATTCCTTTATATGTTAAGCTGTGAGTATAAACACACTTTATGGATCTGGCTTTCACTCCAGCCCCAGATAATTTTCATCTTTTATACTGAAGAATTACATGACCGTGTAGATTGGAAGGGAGGAAAATCAGAGGCCATCAAGAAAAATCTCCTGCTGAGAGCATATCCAGTTAGAACAGACTGTTCATGGCTTTATCCAGCTGAGTACCTGCAAGAATCCCAGAACCCCTCTGGGCACATTATATGATATTTTACTAACATATGATTTACTTTTTTCTGAAAATGTAATCAGAATTAACCTCTTTACAATTGTCACCTTGTTCATCTGTTCCCTCTTGTCCTATTAATTTGCACTTTTGAGAAGACTGCATTCTGTGGCCATTCATCAGATAGCTAAATACAACAGTAAGAACTCCATTATTCCTTTTTCTTCTCGAAACTGAGAAAACCAAGTTATAATCAAAACATGTAGCTCTCGTGTTTTGTTTGCTCCAAGACCAAATGATCCTAGTAGCATGCTTTCAGCTCTCTCCAATACAAAGAAGCCTTCCTTCTACCAAGGCATCTAAAAGGTCTTAAAAGTGCTAGATAAAGAGAGGTAATCACCAACTTGCTCCTGCTGGTTCCATTTCTAATACAGCCCAGGAGGCAATTGATTCTCTTTGCTGCAGGGTCACAAAGTTAGTTCATTACAAGCTTGATGTTCAGTTGGACTGAGAACTTTCTTGGAAGATGTTTTCTAGTTAGTCTGCCTTGGTTTGTACCGCTGAAAGAGATTATTTTGTCTCAGGTATACAAGATTGCATTTACCATTGCTTAACTTTAGCAATCACTTTCCTTATTTTAGCATAATTTGTTAGAGAATGCACAACATCCTACATCTTAGTTGCTAATAAACTTTTTTTTTTCAGTACTGATCATTAATACTGCTGCTAGTTGTTTACTGTATCTATGTTGACAATAAGCTTTAAATCTAACAGTTCACCCATTTTTTCTTCCTGTTTCACAAAGTTCATAATGTGAACACAAATTTTGACTATGTTGAAGGCTTAGCCAATGCCAAGTCCTGTTTGGCACAAAGTAGCAGAATGCTTTACAGAGAGCAGCAAGATGGGCCTACAGAACAGAAACTTGTTGGAGTAATCATGTCCTAACAGTCCTTTACCAGAGTTGACCTTCACACAATTATATATATTGTTTACTAACCAGTTGCACTGTAGAAAACATACATGAAAATATCAAAATGATGAAATTAAATATTTTCAATATCACTAAGTACATAAGAACATCCTATTCACAACTATTCTAAATTAATGTCCAAGAAAGAATGTATTTGTACACACAAAACTAAAATAGCATCCTTGGCAGGATAGATTTCTCTCAGCAGTGACTGAAATTGAGAATGTGATATAGTGATTATCTTCCATTGGACATTTAATCAGTCAAAAACATTTTCAAAGGCTTAGGTGCAGCAACATGGCTCTGCTGCACCACTTGCAGGCATGAAAATTACATAGAATGTGATCACGCTGTGATACTACATTTTTCTTTTTCCTAACATAAATCTTTTTTACATTAAAAAAAATATTAGAGCATTAAGTGATCCACTCACATCTTTTCTCTTTGGTCACTCTATATTTCGTGTCTACTGCATAAAAACTAAACTGATCAAGTCTCTTAAGTTATCTGTTTTCTTAATGTAAGTGAGCTCTCATACTTGCAACAAACTCATATTGCAGTAAGAAATTAAGAAGAAAATGGATCATAAAAGGAATGATGTAAAGAATACAGAGAAAAGTCTTAGAGCTTATACTGACGAAGATGCTAGAGCAGGTTACCATACTCTTGACAACAGAGAGCTTAAAAGTATTAAACATGTTGGCAAATATTTTATTTCTCAATGTGTTTAACTTATATTACCAAAAAAATTTTCTATTTTGTTTCTAAATAAATTGAGGCACTTTTTTGATTACTGCATACATTTTCATCTATGTAGCCTGGGAGTATAGAAATAGGTTACTTTACCTCAGTTAGGCTTATATAGAGCTTTACTATGTTTTGTTCTGAAAGAAGACAAGAACTTTATGCCCAAATTAAGAAGAAAAGTAAGACAAAATCTGTAAATATATTACCTAAAATAAAGACATTTTCCATTGGTTACAGCAACGACTAGACAAAGACAGATAAATACTATTTACAGCTCAGCTTTGCATGGTTTTTCATTGAAAAATAAATGAATATTCTAAAATTCCACCCATTCAGTAGATGAACAGAATAAATCAGTCCAGATATTACATGAAATCATGGTAACTTAAGATTTGTCTAAAATAATGAATGTGGTATACACAATGAGAGCTCTCACCTATTACTGTAATTCTAAGAAAATTCTTATAGTTTTCTTATGGCACAGAAGAATAATCTCTTATTAGAATACTTTACGTCAACATGCTACCACAACATCAAAAACCAAAGATATTTCCAAAGTACATTAAAGAAGCAACAAACAAGGCTGAAACCTCCAGTTTGCTTCTACTTTAAAAAAGGACTCTGTTGTATGTATACATTAATAATAGTAAGCTGTTAGCATACTTACTAATGTGTCAGTCCCAACTAAAACCCATCATTGTGTATCATGAATCATCATGATCGGACTTAATTCTAATTATCCTCAGCTATTAAACAAGATTTTAATTATATGTATAGCATATATATATGCACATTTATATAGATATACACAGAATGTCAAGCAGATCAACGATACCTGAATCATACAGTCTAGAAAATTATATCTATCTACCTTAGGCAACCAAAAATTTATTTAATAATCACACTGGAGCCTGTTTTTAAACAATTAGAACACAGTTACCAGCAAACATATTGCTTTAAAAGAAATGGAATTTTAAAATTACGTGAATGAAAATTAAATGGAAATTAAAACTACAATTGTCTAATTGGCAATCAAAAACATAGGAAAATAAGATTTCCCAAGACTATTCAAATAAATTTGAGTTTCCACTTCCCAAGTCTTTGTGAGTGCTGTTGAAGTGATGTCACAGGACTCATCTTGTATCTATTCAATAGCACAAGTCACTGTAGCTTTAATATCTCAAAGAATGCATCAATGGGACACAGTATTTATCTTAAACTCTTGGTCATATTCAAACCAGAGAAATTACACACACACACACAAATCATTTGATGTTATTCACATCTGGGAGCTTATGATTCTTTGTATCTACCGTCAGAAGTCTATATGCACTGCAAAATTCTTTGAGAATCTTGGATTTATAATTATTCTTGAATATTATTCATTCATGTGGTGAGGAGGGGGTTGGCCTCTTCTCCCAGATAACTAATGACAGGACGAGAGGGAATGGCCACAAGCTGCGCCGGGGAAGATTTAGATTAGATTTGAGGAAAAATTTTTTCTCTGAAAGAGTGGTCAGGCACTGGAATGGCCTGCCTAGGGAGGTGGTTGAGGCACCGTCCCTAGTGCTGTTCAAGAATTGTTTAGATGAGGTGCTAAGGGATTTCATTTAGTAGCTTGGTGGGTAGGGATGGTGGTGGGAGAATGGCTGGACTAGATGATCTTGTAGGTCCTTTCCAACCTAATGAATCTATGAATCTATATTAAGCTTGTCAGACAATGTTATGAGCCTCAGATGCTGTGTTAAATATGTTGTTCTGTAGGGCATTTTGAATATTTTCTTAAATATTTAATGGATTGTTAGATTCAATGCTGTAAACAGAACATGAAAAAAATCCTGATAAGAAGTAGATATTTTCAGATAATTCTAATTTCAAATTATCTCACAAAAGTTATGTTGTAAGACATTTTAATCACTCCAGTGAAAATCAATAAAATACATTTCCTAATTTTACATTATGTCAAAAAGGTTTCAAAAATATTCCATGTTATTAATGTCTGAAGTCCGTATAACATCAGCTATTTAACTCCCATAATACTTGAGCAGTCATCTTGATTGCAGTCTTGAAAGAATGTGACCCCTGAAAGGCAGGAAGAACCTATGAATTTAAGAGCTAGGTCCAAGCTCTAAACAAACTGCAGCCCTATAGACAAAAGTGACTGATAGAAACTAGTCAGATGCCAAGGCAATTTGTTTGTTCTAGGCTTTAGTTTAGTTGAATAGCAAATGTGATGCTACTGGATTTTATGATGAACAAATTCACTGCTAATGGACTGACTTTTTTATTAAACTTTCATATTTCAAGTAACCTCTTATTAAAGGTCAGAATGTGTATGGAGGAAAGGCAGTAATAACAAATAACAAAAGTTATTTCCTGTTTTTAGTGAAACAGAAGTTTTTACATTGTGCATGACATTTAAGTACTTGCCTAACTTTGAAGCCAATAAAAACACTGATATGCTGTATGGAAACTGTTGAATCATGACCTGAACCACTGATTGATCACCTGAGGTGAGCACTGAGTCAGTCGCAGAAGCACAGGTGAAGGCAATGCACCTCTGTCTGGCTCCACCTCTCCCAGACCCCATTTAAGGGCTGACTACCACTGAGGAAGAATCTCTTGTTGGAGATCTCTCCCCTGTGGAGTTATCACTGAACCTTGACCATCTGCAAAAGGTGTGTCTCTCTTTATTTACTGGTTGTCTGTTTACCATCCATATAAACCAAGCAAAATATACCATCCTCCTCACTATTTTTCTGTAAAAACTATTCTTTTGGGTTATTCACCCTACATATGCTTAAAAGTTAAGCTTGACAGTGTTTACATAAATAGTAGTGAATAAAAAGGGTTGTATGCCAAGGCTAAGAAGAGCAAGAACTCAAAGTCCTTTAAAGATATATAACTCCTAGCATACCTTCTCTGAAGGTGACTGGCAAGTCTAATCTAAAGGAAAGGTTTAGGAAGTTATTGATATCATTAAAAAAAAAAAAAAAAAAAAACAGAAACAAAATAGAAATACTAATTCATGTTAAGTACCTTGCACTTATGAACCTTCTGTTGAATGCTGTTCTCCTTTTTTATTTTTTAATTTTTAATTCTTAATTATCTGGAAACCAGTATGCCCCACGAGGTGACAGAATTCTACCTATTCATCTGGCACTAACAATCCTTAGAGTAATTATGGAAGAAATTACGAGTCTTGGAATGGTATCCTGTCACTCAGACATATCAGTCTCACCACACAGTAAAACTTGATATCATTCAGGATATTTATATCATAATGTATTTAAATACACAGTAGAACTAAAAGTCATGTTTCAGGGTAGAAATAAATAAACCAACAGTACAAAGAGTACCGTAGATTGGTGGCTTGGGAGGGATGGCTGAATTAAAATTTGCTAGTGGATTCAAAGCAGCACTTAAGTACTCAGATTCAGAATGTAACTTGGAGAGAGAGGAGGGAGTTTTATTATTCTCACACAAAAAACTAATGAAATGAATTTTTTCAGAGGGTTCATTTCTGTTTAGTATTGTCACGTTCTTTAGTATTTAGAACACGAAACATATTTATATTCTATTTAATTCAGTGAAGAGAAGAATAGAGGGGAAAAACAGAGGACAAGACAGAGACAGTTCTGATATGAGCACTTTGCAGTTAATATTTCTTAGTATTCTTCATTTGTTTTATGTACGATAACCAAAGGAATTTCTAGAAGAAAAAAAAACACAGACACCTGTGAAACTGTTGCTGAGATTCACTGTGAAAGTACATAACCAGAAAAATTTAGGGGTTGGAAAGGACATCCAGAGACCATCTTGTCCAACTCCCCTGCCAAAGTGGTCTCCCTAGACCAGGTTGCACAGGTAGGGGTCCAGGTGGGTATTGAATATCTTCAGAGAAGGAAACTCCACCACATCTCTGTGCAGCCTGTGCCAGTGCTCTGTCACTGCACTGTGAAAAAGTTCCCACACACATTCATGCAGAACTTCCTATGCTTCAGCTTGTGGTCATTTCCCCTCATCCTATCACCACACTGCTGAAAAGAGTCTGGCCTCATCCCTTTGCCTCCCACACTTTAGATGTTTACATACATGGATCAGATCCCCTCTCAGCCTTCTTTAGTTCAGGCAGAACAGACTCATAAGGGAGGTGCTCCAGGCCCTTTATCACCTTTGTGGCCCTCCAGTGGACTCTTTCAAGGAGGTCCCTGCCTTTTTTGAACCAGGGAGCCCAGAACTTGAGACAATACTGCATGTGAGGCCTCACCAGTGCAGAGTAGAGGGGGAGGATCACCTCCCTCGACCTGGTGACCACACTTCCACTGGCCTTCTTGGCCACCAGGTCACGCTGATGGCTCCATAGCCAGCCTGTCATCCACCAGGACACCCAGGTCCCCCACCTCAGAGCTCCTCTCCAGCAGGTAACCCCCCAAACTGTACTGGTGCATGCAGTTATTCTTCCCTAGGTGCAAGACTCTACACTTGCCCCTGTTAAACCTCATCTGGTTTCTTACTGCTCAACTCTCTAACCTGTCCAGGTCTTGCTGAATGGCAGCACAGCCTTCCAGCATGTCAGCCATTCCTCCCAGCTTTTTATCATCAGCTAACTTGCTTAGGTTGGATATTATCTCCTCACCAAGGTCATTTATGAAGATGTTGAACAAGACTTAGCACCAGCCCCTGAGGAACACTGTTAAGTATAGGCTTCTGACTGTACTCTGCATCACCAATCATAGCCCTCTTGAGTTCTGCCAGTCAGCCAGTTCTCAACCCACCTTATTGCCTACTCATCTATTCCATGCTTCCTTAGCTTTTTTATAAGGATGCTGTGGGAGACAGTGACAAATGCCTTGCTGAAATCAATGTAGACTAATCTCCCCTCTCCCCATATCCATTCAGCCAGCAATGATATCATAGAAGGCCACCAGGTTGGTTGAGCATGACCTCCCCTTGGTGAACCCATACTGACTACTCCTGGTAACCTTCTTTTCTTTCGGCTACCTGGAGATGGCATCCAGAACAAGCTGTTCCATCACCTCTCCAGGGATGGAGATGAGGCTGACTGGCCTGTAGTTCCCCAGATCCTCCTTCTTGCCTTTGAGTACTGGAGAGACATACTTCTTTTCACCCCATCATCTTCAGCTGCAGTACCTAAGGTTCTCTTTCTAATCCTATGTGAGCAATAGAACTTATCCAGTGCAAATTTTGCTATAGTCCAGTGCTGCCACCATTGTTTTCAATGCACTGAAGACAATATTCAAGTCCAGTTCCTTGGGCATAGTCTCCAATTCGTGCAGATTAACTGATCAAGACACTCTCCATTTTGTGTTTCGGTGGCTGTGCATTGACCATCTGGAATGCAGCTCGTCTTTCCTGTTGCTGTCACTGTTGTTGAAATGCCCCACCGGCTCACCATGCTCACAGCCATTCTGCAAGTGCTGATGAAAGTCAGTGGATGCAATGTTTTCTCTGAGGAGGAGTTCATTCTCCCACCCCTTGCTTCATCCACACTTCCATGCTGGACACCAATTTGTCACACTGCTCCTTTGCTGCCACCTGTTGCACAACAACAAAACATAAAGGGCTACTAGCAGAAAGATTCAACCCCTACTGCCATACCACCAATGCTCACCTCTGGTGCTGTGGATCAACATAATAAAATGACATTCCTTTCAGAACAGCCCTCATACTACTACTTTTTCCCTTGTATGAGATTATCTTTTCTTAGACTATATGGAGCATGCTTAGATTTACCACATATCATACACATACATGTATTTAATATATGCTGGCATCCAAACTGACAGTATTCTCTTCGCTTTAAAATTATGAAGTATGGTTACACCATTACTATTCTAAAGAGCAAATCACTCTTTGGTTCACTGAGAACTAGATAGGGCCTTATCCAAAACAGAGAGAAAGGTTAAGTGAAAAAATTGGTATTACTTAAAGTATTTAGAGAAGGTCTGAATTTAGTATTGGTAACGTATTCTTAGAGCAGCAACTGCACACTATCAACTTTTATCTTCTTAACTTCCACACTGTGCTTAGTCCAGGGTAGATGTAGAAATATATTTTCATCTTCTTATCTTCAAGTATAGTTAAACTATACGCAGTTCTATACTAATGGCAGGTAGCCTTGTGTGTCAGCTTGATGCAATTCTAGTCTTCGTAAAAGCTGCTTCCAGGTAGCACGCTCAGTTCTTAAAAGCAGAATTAAACTTCAAGTTACAAAAGCTCTTAATAAAAAAATAAAATATTGATTGACTACTGACAGATCTCAGATCTCCTGTCATACCTGTATACTGACTCTTGTCTCCAAGCTGAGATACAGTTTGAATTTCTATGTGGCCATTTCTGTATATGAATTACTGACACCCTCTCTTACATTTATTCATGCTTCAGAGCATCATTTTCACCTCTTACTGCTTTCTCTATTCTTTTCTTTCTACCATTGCATGTAGTTCTCTCTTCTTCCTTTCACTTATTTTTTTTGCTACAATACTATTTTACATATTTTTTTCTTTGAAGAACTTTTTAAACTTTTATGGGTTCATTATTCCATTTTATTTCTGCTGTTTCTAGTTTGCAATTTTCTAGATACTAGCAGACAAACACTTACATTAGATGGATGGCTGTGCAGAAGCATGCTAATCTAACATTTCTTATAGCCAGGAGTCTAGATAATTCCCTTAGAAACGCAGCACATACAGAACGTGCTGGTTAGGGGGTTGATTTTTACTCTCCCTATTTTTTTTAGGAAAACATATCTCAATGAATCTCGAGGAAAGCCATCTTTGGTATCATAATGATTAACTATGCCTTCTTTCGTTGGCTAGAAAAAGTCTGAATGAAATTCCTAGTCCTTAAAGAGTGAAATAATCCTACTAGACATCCAGATGAAGTGTGGCTGCTGCCTTCATGGAAACAATGCTGCTGGCTAAGGCAGACAATCATAGAACCCTGGACTAGCTTTTACAAACCTACTATTGTACATCAGGACTTCTTTCCCATTCCATTGTTTCCTGCTGCACAGAAATATATAAATATATAAAGACATTCTTACAAAATAGTTGTAGACCTTATGCTTAATGATAAAAAAATTAAAAATTTTTAAGCCACCTTATATTTTCTCCATTTTTGCTCTTTATATATAGTCTCTGTGTACTTTCTTGCTTTTCTTCCTGCCCTACTAAACATCTTATCTCCCTATTTTCATTTTTCTCTATTTTCATTGTTTATTTTTCTTCTTGCTCCTAATTTGAAGTTGACTTTTTACCCCAATCATACAGAACATTGGAGAAATGAGATTTTATAATGATATATTGTTCAATATGCAACAAGAACAATAGCACTCATCTAATAACATCCAGCTATAATCATTTTTTCCAGAGACAGCCTGGAAAAAGAAAGGAGAAGAAATGAATACTATCTGTAAGTTTAACCTGACACAGCTACAAAAAACATCCCTAGCTTCCAGAATAAATACCTCTGCTACTCATAATACTCAGTAACCATATAAAATAATCCTAACTTTACTATGTTAGATTGCCTATCATTAATTTTCCCATTTAAGGAATCCTCTGCCTTTCTTACTTACTTTCTCCCTCCCTTTTCTTTCTCTTCTTTCTTTTCTTCCTCCTTCTCCATATCTTCGCCCTTTTCATTCTTATTCTTTTCCTTTTGTCTTTTCCCCACATTTCTTCCTTTCCCCCCTTTCAAGTCCTTTCAAATCCTTTAACAGCTTTACTTTTATGCAAATGCTCCTAGCCTTCTATAAGTAGCAGAGCTAGTGCACTCACCATTTTTTCAATTGTTTATTATCATGTTATTATTATCTTTTTTAACCCAATACTTCCTCTAATGCTGCACTAACGTACCATAAAGGAACTGTTGGAGCAGGGCTTTAAAGGGTCACTGAGCACCTGGTGAAGAAGTGTGGCTGGCTCTGGGAGAACAGGCAAATTGCTTGCACCTGTCTTTCTTATGTGATCAGAAGAGGTAGACCCAGGGCTCATATGAGGGCTAGCTACTGAAAGGAAAGCATCTCTTGGGTTTAGGCTGCTTTCTGAGAGGGGGTGCTGTATTGAGTGAGTATGACTGTTTTGCTTGGTTGGTTTGTTTTTCTTCTTCTGTATATGACTACTGGCTTACCTGCGTGTCTTGTGCCTGGTAGTGCCAAGAACCTGCTTGAGGTTCTGGGAAGTCCAGTGCTGATAATTAAAGAAACAGTATATATGCCAGCCTGAGGAAGTAACTGTGCTACAGATGTGTGACTAAGAAACATGAACGTAGCACTTGAGATTTGTGAGGGGCATGAGGGGGTGGGGAGTGGAAACCAGCTAATTAGCTGTTGCCAAACACTTATGAGGAAAAGAAGTACAGAGGTAAGGTATACAAAATATAGTTTAAAAGCACGTGAATAATGAAAGATGGTAATAACGCTTGATGACTCAAAACTGTGAATGTACTTAAATGTTTTTTTCTGATTGTTATGGTTTTAAATATTTCATTTTTCTGTTGAATGTATGCAATTTATTTTTAACTTCATTTTTGGTTATTTCCTTAAGAAAGTGTAGAAGAAACTACTTGATTTATAGGTACAGCTTTGTTTTAAAACTGGTTCTCTGTCCATGTAATTAAGAGTTATTTTTAATCTCATACTTCAAAAAAGTTAAACTTCTTATGATAGAACTCGAAGAAATTTAGTAATAGAACTACAATTTTTCTCTTTTCTTCTGACTCATATTTTACACTCTAAATGTGAAGCTAAATTTTCTAGGTAGCAGTCTAAGGTGCTGTTTCTAGATACAAATAAAAAGTAATGGAAGTTAGATAACTAAGATTTAGTGTCCAGACAACTGAAAGGAAAATCACCAGAAATTGGTGAACTCACTTTGTAAGTTCCACACTTGAAGTCAGAAAGACAGTTTCAGCTTGCACAATTGTATAACAGAGTCAAACAATGAAATAGTATTTAGTTCTTATTTTCTTGTTATTGTTGATAGTAGTATAATAGTATCAATTAATTTACATATACATTATATTACTGTGGTGTCTGCTCTTTAGTATGAAGGTAATTGGATTAACATGTTACTTCAAGGACAGAAAAAAGTTACAAGGAAAAAAACCATAAAACTAGAGTTGGAGAAAAAAAAAAAAAGCTAGTACTTCTGAAGGAAAACTGCCAGTTGTTCACATTTTAAAAAGGAAGGCAGGACAGCAACGGGTGATATTCTTCTTTTGCATACGATCTGCGCAAAAGTTAATCTACCTTAGGTATCTGATATTCTTTATATACTGAACTAAACTGCAGAAAAGCTGCACCCAAGCTAACACGTAAGGGATACAACACCACGTTCTACTACTTTACTGAATTATGGAAACCTATTAGTATTTGTTTGCTTTAATAAATCCTTAAAATTTTGGATAATCTAGGCCATGGGTGTCTGACATTTTGGCTTGTCTGGGCCAAAGTAAGTGAAAAGGAATTGTCTTGGGCTATGTATAATAAACATTACATACTTCATGTAAGTAATAAAACATTTTCTAATTACTTACAAGGAAAAACATTAAAACAAGTGGGATATTTTACCTGGTTTTTGTGAATACAATGCATGAATTCTGGGTTCAGTGGAGGTATCTGCAATTCTTAGTGTGCACTCAAGATGCTTATTGGAGACTCCCTGTGAAATTTTACTTTTCATCCTTGAAAACTGTTGTTTACAAACAGATGTTTTGCTGAGAAGTGATGATGTAAGTCATGATAGTGAAGTGAGGGGTATTACTTGGTAGTAAGCGATCTTACAGAACTCTGGTAAAGAGAAATGATCAGATTTTTCAGTTGGGTATCCGATTGTAATTCAGTACATTCAATATGAAAATTTGCAGGTAATGTATTTACATTAACTGAAAAGGGAATTGCAAATACAGCAAAAAGTGGTGTTTTTTTTGTTTTTGTTTTTTTTTTTTTTTTTTTAGCAACCTTGAAATCTATTCTCAAATTCTTGTAGTGAAATGGAAAACACATCTGCATGTTTTTCACTGTCCATGGGGCTATGTTTAGCCACTGTATCAAGATGGATAAACTGATCTGACATAATTTGAGTCAGCAGTGTGCTGTGCCCTTTCCATATCCTGGTTTCAGCTCAGGTGGTGTTCATAGAACACTGATGATCAGCTGGTGTGGAAAGGCTGTGCTGCTGGTGGGGCAAAGCTGCTGTCTTGGTGGTGTGGGGTTGGGACAACTGCAGTCCTGACTGTGCCATAGAACAAACCTCCATTCTATCCTTAGATTACAATTATTTACATTCCATAAATTCAGCAACAAATTAAATTAACTAGATTATGTATCACCTGATTAATATTTTTCAGAATTGCAGTATTAATTGTCATCTCCTAAACTACATCTGTATCAATAGACTTTTGTTGCTTTTTAACTTCTCTGTTTCAATTGCATTTGTCCTATGCTAACTGTGAGCAGAAAATCAATTTGATAAAACTTCAGAATACCAAGCATTCTTAATCAGTGATGTTTTAATGTACTTTCCAAAAGCACCTAGCACTGTTTTTAGATATAATCTATTGAAATGTGAAAGCTTCCTGTGAGAATTAGCCAAGTAAACTCTGGAAAGGTTTTGTTATTACATATGTAAATTCATTTTTATCAGAAAGTAAATAGTGAGTTGATGAAAGAACTGAAATGATCATTTTCATCTGTAGTCATATTTATAAAAACGGACAGTCCAGTCAATAGAAGTAAGATCCCTGAAATTACCAATGGATTCCTGGGAAAATGACATACTTTTGACTCCTGTAAGTACTCAGCATAACCAAGCACAAAACTTAGTTGTTTCTTCATTCATCCAAAAAAATGGAAACAAAGGTTCTGTTATTCTCTGAAAGTTGCTGTAGTCTTGTAATAAGTTGTGCTTTGACTTGTCGCATTGAGGAAATTACGTTTTCCATTATTTTTCATTTTCTAAATGATTTTTCCTTCAACCAAATTAGTATTTTCAATATTACCTTTCATTAACATGGAATTACGAAGTAACTCATGCTACTCTTTGTGTATATATTTGCTCCAAAAGTAATGCCTCCTATTAAATTCTGTGAAAACTATGACAGTTACTAAGAGCACAGTAAAAGTTCAAAAGAGCTTTGTAGCTGAGTATTTGCCTTATTCTTCAACATAGTCACCATAACGAGCTGTGTATTTTTGCCAGTGATGAGGAAATATGCATACTATGCTTATAACAGTCTGTACCAGTTGATCAGTGTTACTGTCATCACTTTTGAGGCATGCCACTCACTGCAGTCACATCCACTGTTTGGTCTCCATAAACGTCCAGCAATTGCTGCAGAATGTCAGTAAGTGACTTTTTTCCTTCATGGGGGAATTCTATGACGCATCTTTGCTTCATCCATCCTTCCATGTTGGATGTCATTTTGTGAGACTGCCCCTCTGCAGCTCTATGTCACATGGCAACAAGATCTAATAGGACATCAGAGGAAAGATTCATCCTCTACTGCCATGTGCCAGCACCCGTATTTGAGGTTGTGGGCCAAACTAATGAAATACAAGGCATTATTTTTGAGATAGTAATCATAATTACCCCTGAACTGAACTTTTAGGGGGATACTGAGCAACTATTTAGCTTTACCAGTATTTACCTACCTTGAAAAAAGAATACTAATGTAGATTTTATAGTCAGATCAGATTTGCTGCATGAACCTTGTTAGTTATTTTGAATCACTTAATTCTGAGTGTTGTCCAGGAACAGATGCCACTGTGAGTTGTATAAATTTCTCAGAGTTCCGTCAATTTATTCAATTTGCTATGTGCTTAAAATTTTCCCTTCTTTCTACTCAATTTAGAAAATTAGAAATACATTGTGTTTGCTATGTGCTGTGGGAAGAGCTCATTTTCAGAAAATTTCTACGTGTTTAAAAATGTTTTATCTACTGGTATAGTAGGAGATGTTTGTATGGTTGTAAGTTTTAGCCGCCGTTATAATTCATAAAACTGTTACCCTTTTTCTCGTGGATTGCACCAATAACTACCATTAATGTTCTGTTCTTTCAATTATAGTTGATAGTCTGATAATCTCTCAGTCAAATATACTTTCACCAGATGCCAAACATTTTAACCATTAGTTTTTAAATTGAATAATCACAACACCTGAATTGTGTAAATTCCTTTTACTGTCTCAATCATTTAATCACCTTTGAAGCAGTCACTTCTGTCTCTCAGCTATGCTGAAGATATTATCTTCTCATGGCTTCTCATGTGCTTGCAGAAGGAAAACTGACAACTATATGTCACAGAATGGAAGCAATTTGCAAATTTGATTTGGAAGAGGTGTATAAAACACACATTCTTAAATTGTGTAACCAAATGAATGCTACTATTTTTTCCTTTTTAACAGATGAAAAATGAACAAATGAAAATACAGCAGATTTTAATGCACTCTTTCTTATTGGTCTTGGCAATCAGAACTCTTTAAATTTGTCACTATGTATGCTATGTGATCATAGGTGAGTGAGATATGGTCATACAAAATGGACAGACATTAGATGAGATTACAAACCATTTTTTTTTATAGTAATGAGACAAAATACTTGGAGCAGTATGCTACTGCAACTTCTTTAACAAAGTATTTTCCAGAACATATCTCTGTTTGACTCTGCAGAATGAAGTCTGTGCACTGGAAAGGCTGTTGCAAAGAGTAGGCATTACAGAAAGGATATGTATTGTTCAGAGTCAGTAAGACAAGAAAACAACTAAACACCAATGTCTTATGATGTACATGAGACTAACCCATTCCTAGGTGCAAATGAAACAATTCACTAAAAAGCTTAACCAAGATAGAAGTTTTATGCAGCTAGTGATTCCAAGAGTTTTGAAACATTATCAAATTTATTGAAAATTGCTGTGTACTGACATTTAGAAAACCTACTGGAAAAGTATCAATGACAAGTTTATATGCCAGAAATATGAATATAATGGCATTGTCAAGAAAAAGATTCAGGTGGAATACTTTCAACAAGTATTGAAGGATTTCTTCTTCAGCTTGAACATTTTGGGTGATATAGTTATTGTTCTGTCATGTTATTTTGCTGTTGTTTTTTGTAATTAATATATTGGTGTGCTCTTTGAAGACCTTTTAATATCTTAAGGCTGCATTAGAGACTTGATTCATATTATGGGTAAGAATGGAATTGACTTTGGTTAGCTGAATAACATTGCAGCTTCTATCAATCTACATCACTACACAGCTATTCAGTTTTACATAGATTACTAGAAATAAGGTTACTGTATGAATAATTGTTTAACGAAGAGCTCTTATCAGATATTTTTGTCATTTCTGTGGTATCAGATACATTTTTCCTTTCATATTTAATTTTGATGATTTTTTTCTTATAATTACTACTCATTATTTTAGTAGCAAAGAACCAAACATTCTACTTTGTCAGTGTGTAAAACTTACAGAATTAAAAAGTGAGTTTATCACAACTGAGATAAACTGTAGATTCTATAGAATTCTATTCTGCCATTTTTTTCCTAATTGTGCTTTGTTTTCGTTTTGATGTTTCTTGCAACCAGTGCTAAAACAAGCCTTCCAAGTATTAATGCACAAAATAAAGGGTATTGTAAGTATAGATTGACACAAAATAACTCAGGTGCTTAATAGACATTATCTGTACTGTTTTGAGTACACATTCCCAATTCTTAGAAATCGTATGTTTCCACATCACATTTGAAAAATGCGATTGCTTTTATTATAATACAACCACCATGCAACCAGTATGCTAGGTAGAAATCCAGATAGAATGATAACATACTTCATTAAACAACTACCACTGCAGATGTGTGCATACTTGTGTGTCTGTGAAAAGCAGAGTTACTTTTTTGAAGAAGGAATTCTAGAGATCAAGGTTACTTAGATGTACATTATATACCTTGTATTAAATAGCTGTTTTTAGTGATGTTTAGTCACGTTTTCAAGTCAGTAACATTTAATGATTGGTTAATAATGCTTATTCAGGCTGTTAGTCTGGAGTTAACTAATTTAGGCAAATGTCAAGCCCCAAATCTGTTTTCCAAGTGACAGGTGTGACAATAATCACTCTTCCTATTCCTTTTTGTTTCTGTTTCAATATTTTCTATTTCTCAACTCCTATCTTACCACAACTTCCCTATTACAAATTAGTAAGGAGTTCATTTATGCCTTTATATAGTGAATACTACTACTTAACAATGAAAGTAAAGCACTCTGTTTTTCTTTATTTTTATTTTTGTCTGTACGTAGTGACAGAAATACAGGGAAATGAAAGAAAACCTCATCTTTATAACAATTGAACATTCATGATGAAGAATATATAATTCACGTGTCTGGTTCTTCCTGAGGATGGACTTTCACATTTTACAGTGTTCAGTTCCCAGATGTGTATATGTTTGTGTCTATATTAATCTACAGATTTCAAAAGGATCAAGAAAATATTCTTCACTAATGTTTTGGGAATGGGAAGACAACCATTAAGCATACTCTTTTGTTGAAAGTATACACGGAGTTCAGGTTTGCTGTTGATATGAAGCTGGAAGGAGTAGCTGACACACAGGAAGGCTGTGTTTCCATTCAACAAGACAGGCAGGGATTTCAAAAAGAATGTTTTTTGACATGATTTCAAAAAAGAACTTGTTTTTGACATGTAAAGGTGGGTGGGAAAGTTATGAAAGAGAACTTGTGAATGTACATAAGGTGTGTCAGAACAGGCAATAAACAATTTGGATCATTCACATCTGAGTCTGAGCCTCAGATACTGCATTCTTCTATTTTTCTATTTCTACTTTTTCCAATAAATGTTTCTACCACTGATTTTAGAAACAGCTGAAGATCTTGATGAAAACTAATGTCCCTTTGCCACTCATTTTCCTTTTCTGTTTTGCCTGTTTACTTTTTCATTTTGCCTGCTTTCTCAACAAGGTATCCACTGGTTAATAGTAGACCACTGGTTAATAGTAGAACTATAGAGTAAATATTGCACCAGCCATTATATTCCTTGGTATTCAGTTTTTATTATGTAAAACCCCTAAATCCAACAGAAAAGATCCAAAATAACCATCTACTATTACTACAGATAGCTGTAAAAATAACCTATGCACTACGCTTAATTTTCTTTACTCATCATTGTTTCATTTGCCTTTTGACAACCTGTTTCCAATTTTGCTGTCAACATTAGCATGATTTATGATTTTTCTCATAAAAAAAAAACTTTTTTATCCCATAACTGAATACCTTATTTTCAGCACAATAATTCTGTAACTTTCAGTAGTTTTAATAGTTAAGTAAATTTACTTATATTTACAATACCTCCTTAATTACACTTTAAACTATGTGCTAATACAATGCTTACATTGAATATAAAGTGTTAATCCAGATTTGCATAGGATTGGAAGCCAGCAGGAGGCATATTAGTTACTTCATTAAAGTGATTGAAAATGACTATCAGAGAAGCCTTGTCACTGCATCTGAAAAGTCTTGACAGAGCTCTTCAGCTTCTGTTGCAAGGAGTCTTTCACCTGAACATTAAAAAAAAAAAAGCTATAAAACAAAAAGCCTTTTACAGAGAGGCAAAAGAAGAATCTGATGCAGTAGTATTTGATCACTTGAGTGTTCTCAGAAAAGATGACAATTCATTGATGACTTTTTTTTCCTGACTTTGAAGAAGAGTAGAAGAGTATATTAACTAAGAATTAATGAAGTGTGGTATGAGCTATT